>CM053594.1:178984349-179008746 GCA_028646575.1 Pseudocheirus occidentalis | reverse complement strand
GTAACTTGGGTTTGTATTCTCTGGAGTTCAGGGTGCTGACTTTTTCCCCTGAACTAGGTTAATGATATATTTGTTTGATTAAAGAAAGATTGTTAACCCATTTTGAGTTGCTTTCCTTTAGTAAAGCAGATCTAAGAACCTGTGCTAGCAGCTGCCCTGGGTATGCTAGGGTGCTTGCTGATACAGGTGGTGAAAATGAAAATTGGTCCAACCATCCTGGAAAAAAATTTGGAATTATATAAAGAAACAGACTAAAATGTCTATGCTGTTTATCCAAGAGATCCCACTACTAGGCATATACCTAAAGGAAGTCAATGACAACAAGAAAGGCCCTGCATACACCAAAATACTTACAGCAGTACTTTTTGTGGTAGCCAAGAATTGGGTGAAAAATGCCTACTGATTTCAGGAACACCTAAACAAATTGTAGCACAGGAATATACCGTAAGAAATTAGGAATATAAAGAACACAGAGAAGCCTGAAAAGACATATGAACTCATAGGAAGAAAATTAAGCAAAATCACACAATTTACAGAATAATTACAACAAAGTAAATAGAACAACAAGAAAACAATTGAACTAAATGCAATGAAATTATAATAATGAAACTAGTCCCCAAAGAATGGATATAAGGTGTCAAATGGAAGAGTTATCAAAAAAGGATGAAAACTGAAAAGAAGACATTGACTATTAGACGTCTCAAATAGGACGCCATGGTGACTTTTCTGAGAGCAATTTCAGTAGAGTAGTGGAGGTGAAAGTCAAATTTGACGGTGAGAAAGAACTGAAATGGGACAGAAACTTGATAGGGTAAAAGATTTAAAGATTTTTTTTTAAAAGAATGACATAAATGACTGTTTGTAGGTCAGAGGGAAGGGAGCCAGTGGGGAGTAGGTGGGGGCGATGGGAAGAGACTACATGAGAGAGAAGGAATGATTGACAGGACTGAGAAGCAAGAGAGAAGAACAGAAAAGTTTTGAGCTATGGAGGAGGGGAATTGAGAGAGTTCACAGTAGATAGACCTGATCTCATTTAAAAAAGAGACAAGCTCCTCTCCTGAGAGTGAAGGGAATTGGGGTGATCTTGAGAAAAGCACAAAAAATTTGGAGCAGTCACAATGGGGAATGTAATATGGAATCAATAATAAATGAATGAAAGGGCTGCCAAGCAGCACTCAATGCCCAATCTCGGGTTAGATAGCATTAATTTTTAATGGACTAAGTCAATGTGACTTCATTCTTTTCTCCAGCGTGATTCAATAACCCAGGAGAGGTTTGGAGAGAAGAGGAAAGTTGGGGGAGGACAAGGTGGGGAGAAGAGGCTAGAGGGATTAGAGTGGGAGCTATCAGAAAGTCAACAGAGCTCCAGCTTCTATGGGGATGGCTAATGAGTGACTAATTATTGGGTCTAAACTGAATAGGGAGATAAGTGAAATCAGAATGGGTTGATTGACTAGGAGAAGATACATAGACAACAGAGGTAAAGATATAAGTGATTTCCAGGCCATGAAAGTGGAAATTAAGTTAAAGAAAAAACAAAATCCAGGTGCCTTGCCAACATTTTTGCCTGGGAGTAGTTTTCGACCATAGAGGAAGAGTGAAGTTATTTTTATTCCCTTCTGTCAGAATGAAATATTCCATCATCCCATCAATCTAATGAGTTGGATGAACTCATCCAACATAAAAGCTAAAGAAATCATAGTTCTCTGTAAAAGATGAAATCAAATACAGAAATTTTATCATTCTCCTGTGTATGAATAAACTCAATCGTTTCTCTGATGGAAGTGTGACCCACCCCTGTTCTGCTTTGGGTCAGAAGCTATTGTGTACTTCTCAAGGTGCATTTGGTCCCTGTGTTTGTGGGAAGGTTGTTATCCTCAGTCTGTGTATACTTGGAGAAGCATCCTTTGGCACTCTGGAATATGTCTAGACAAGAAAGACAGACTTGATATGGCATAAAAGATATAAATCATAATTTGAAAAGGCAAAAAGCACTAAGGGAGGCAGGAATAGCCGGATTTTTTTTTAATTTAAAGGGGACACTAGAAACATGATATTCCATAAACAGAACCCAAATTAGGATACTGCTTTCATAGAAGAATTGAGGGATCCTCAAAGATCTTCTGATCCAGCTTCTGGAGAGGCAGGAGTAGAGCCCAGAGAGGAAAGATCTGGACAGTTTGGGCATCTTCCTTAAAATGGGAGGTCATGGGACGAACTGACCAAATAAACTGGAGGCATGGGGGAAAGAGAACTTTTAAATTGAAATTTTAAAGTTCTTATCATTATTCTACTCTTTTACTTGATAGGTTCAGCTTTCTCTCTCATAGATAACCTAAAATCTGATGGCTAGTGGTGACTGTGACTCTTAGCTTGCACATTTCAGGATAGCAATGGAAAGAGTGCTAGATTTGGAGACCAAAGATCTGGGTTCGAATCCCAAATCTGCCACTTTCTACGTGTATGGCTTAGACAAGTTACTTAGCCACTCTGACTCTCAAGTTCCTCATTTGTAAAATGAAAAGACTGGGCTGAATCAGAGGTGTCAAACACAGGACTCTCCCTAGAGCTGCCTGAACCAGATTAAAATGCATTTGGGAAATATTAAACAGAATAAAAATAGAATTGTATTGTTGTTTTGCCATATGTGACTCTTTGTGACCCCATTTGGGGTTTTCTTGGCAAAGATATCTTTTGCCATTTCCTCCTGTAGCTCATTTTACAGGTGAGGAAACTGAGGCAAACAGGGTTAAATGACTTGCCCAGAGTCACACAACTAGTAAGTGTGTAAGGTTGGATTTGAACACATTAAGGTGAGCCTTCCTAGGGACAACTAGGTGGCACAGTGAATAGAGCACTGGCCCTGGAGTCAGGAGGACCTGAGTTCAAATCTGGCCTCAGACACAACACTTACTAACTGTGTGTACTTGGGCAAGTTACTTAACCCCAATTGCCCCTCCAAAAAGCAAAAAAAAAAAAAAAAGATAAGTCTTCCTGACTCTAGGCCTGTTGCTCTATTCACTACACCAAACTAGCTGCCTCCAAATTCAAGAGAACATAGATGATGTTAATACGTGGTTTTCAAATTCAATTTGCAGCCTTTGGGGCTCCTTTTGTGTAGTTTAGGACCCTTTTTGAGTCTGACAACCACTGGGTGAGATGATCTCTGAGGCCTCGCCCAACTCTAAATCTAAAAGTGTGTAATGGGAAAACTAGTCTGGTAATGGCATGGAAGATGAATTTGAGGGGAAAGAGTCAGAGAAGGAAGGAAATAGGCATTTATTAAGTGCCTACTATATGCCAGGCAACATACTAAGCAATCTCTTTACAAACATTACATCATTTAATCCTCAAAAAAACCCCTCGTAGATAGGTGCTATTATTGCGCCCATTTTACAGCTGAGGAAGCCGAGGCAGACAGAGGCTAAATGATTTAACCTCAAGGTTATACAGCTAGTAAGTAGCTGAGTCTTTTTCTGAACCCAGGTATTCCTGACTCTAGGCCTGGTGAAAGGAGATGGACTGGTAGGACATCAGGAACACTGAACCTGCTGCTTTTCCACATCCCTGCCAAAGTGTGTGTGTGTGTGTGTGTGTGTGTGTGTGTGTGTGTGTGTGTATAAGTACACAGATATGCGCATGTGTGTATTTGTATATATGTGTGTACATATGTGTATACACATACATGTGTGTGTATATATGTTATCGGTGCCTGCTAAAAGAATGTAGAAATGTGTTCCTGTTTTTAAAACTCAGTTACAATTTGTAGTTTATTTGACCCATTGTTCCTCTCTGTTAGTGTGGATAATCAAGAATTGACTTTATTGCAACCTTTGTCAACAGAACTTTTATGGGCAACACTGTATTGCCATGAATTATCATGTCAGTTTATGTAACCTTTGTGGGGAAGAAGTTTGGATGGTGACCTGTACCTGCAATTTCACTTATACAGGAGGAAGCTCCCTCTGCCAACTAAAGATTGGGAAGTGCTGTGCACCTTACACTTACAACATAGTGTTGCCATGGGCACTGAGAAGATAAGGGACAAGCCCAGGATCACCCCAGCAAGTAGGTGTCAGGGACTTGGACCCAAGTCTTCATCATTTTCATTCTCAACCTACTGTTCTATGTTGCCTTTCTGATATTTATTGAGTCCAAAATATGGTGGTTGTTTCCCTAAAAACCTTTCTAAGGACCTTAATTAGCCCTTCAGTGTCCCTTGGCTTGGTATTTGCTGCCTGTCCCACTATATTTCTTACTTGTAGCTTTCGTAGAGGTTTGGGGACAAGGATGGCGTGACAATCTAAGCAGCTGCTGCATTGACAGCAGCGTGTCAGTACACGTGTGATGGGGCTGAGTGATGTAACATCATGACACCAAGGAGCACTGCAATGCAAATTCAGAAGGCCTGTCTGTAAATCTCATCACTCCCTTTAATAAGAAAGTGGAACAAGGGGCTGTCATTGGGGACTGCTCCTCTGCTACAGAAAGAGCTGATCTTTCAGAATATTTTTATCCTTTGTGGCTCGATAGGGGAATAGATGCTCTCAAATTCCTGAGAACTTTCATTTCAATTATATTTCACATTCAAGAGAGAGTTGGAGAGGAAAATGTTACCACAGACATAATTTCTAAAAAAGTTCTCAGCCAGTGACTAAGGGAGCATCCCCAATAGATGCTTTCAGTTTAGTGCTGCTGTAACTGCTACTACGCCAAGCTACGGGAAGCACCGGCTTATTCATAATGAATCTTAGCTGACTGAAGACATCTAATTATTCTTTTCCTTAAGAAAGTAATTAACTTTCCACATATAAAATTTAATTGCTTAAGATTGCTACCAAAGCCTCTGAACAATAATTCTACTATCCTGCCGCCTTTATTACTTTCTAGCTCTTGACACTGTTGGGGAAAAAAAAAAAAAGAAAAAAGAAAAGAAAAAGAAAAAAGGCATCTGAAAGCCATATTTGTTAAAAAAAAAAATGGAGACCTTTCATGATGCTGGAAAACAGACTTGCAGGGAAGCCTTTCTACTTCGCTGAAAGATTTATTGCCATTTTCATGATAATAACCAAACACATACTTGTGTTCTCTCTCCTCCACCCCCTGGTTTTGCATGCTTGTCATCTGTATTGGACAGGCACTGAAAGGACCTGAGCTATATCAAAAGGAAGTGATCCAGCCCCTTCCTTCTCTCCACAAGGGAGACAGAAGGGAGGCCCACATTTGCAGGAGCAAAGGGAAGTTAGAAGAAGTATGGTCAGGAGGAAGCAGAGCCAGCAGGGGCTGTGACTGTGCTGCAGAGGAAATGCTGAGAAATTCCAAGGTCAAGCTCCTTGGGGAGCCAGAATAAGTGACGGTACCAGGTGGAGCACCAGGCGAGTTTCAGGGCTGTGCTGAGAGACAACTTAGGCCTACAGAGAGTAAGAGTTTGAACACTAGAGGGAGGGAGCAGAAGGAATGACGAGCAGGCTGCATGACTCAGACCCTGGACTTCCACAAAGGCTCTTGACTCCACTCCAGTTACAAAAATTCCATTAAGACCTGGGCTGTGAATTTTGTGAGTGCTGTGAGTGAACCCTGAACTGAGGAAAGGAAAACAGAACTTATTTAAAGAGGATAAGAGGCATAGTACAGTGGAAAGACTGAATGGAAAGTTCTGAGTCAGGCAACTTGGGTTCAAATCCTAGCTCAGACATTTGATATCTGGGTGACCTTAGATAATATAATTAGCTTCTTTGGGGTTGGACCACTCAATCTCGAAGGCCCCAGCTACAATCTTGCGACTTCCCAGTTCCTTTTCAGCTACTAATTTGACAATGGGTTTGAAAATGTTTTCGGTCCTTTACTGATTTTGAGAAAACTATTCCATGTTTGGTGTCAGTGTAGCTTCAATACTTGGGGGGACTAGAACTCCATTTGAGAGAGACACATAGAGCACATGTTCCCCAGCTGGGGGCTGGTCCTAAGTTGGAGCATAAACCATCGTGACTACTATGAGACACCCTTGAAAATGAATTGGCCTCGTTTGTCAGAGGTCTAGAATAGTTAGTTCTATGAGTCCTGGTCTAGTAGAAAGAACAAGGCACTGGGAAGTGGAAGGCCTGAGTAAACTCTACCATTTACCAGTCATAAGACTTTAAACAAATTGCTTTCTTCTTCTGAGAAGTGACTTCCCAAAATGTAAAATGAGAGTAGTAAATTGACAGGATTAAGTTTAAGGATTAACTAAGGTAATGTATGTAAAGAATGTGTCTAGAAATCGAGCTATTATTATAATCATGGACACACTTATTTAACTGCTTTATTGCCAACGCTGCCCTCAAACTATTCAGATGTGTAAGCACTTCCTGAATGGGGAACCTTTCACTACATCTCTTCGTTGGCCAAGAAATTGCCTCACTGGCCCATGAAGATCTAACTCTTCTGGCTAACCAATCAGGAACAGCAATTCAATTAAATACCTGGGCTGCCCTTACATGTCGATCCCCTATGAGATTTCTTGGTTCAAGGCATTTGGGTGTGTTAATATCTACTCAAAACTGTAGCTCAGAAGCCCCCTTAGTATGTTTTCTTTTATAAGCCAGTAAGAAGACAAATTAATTTAGAACAAAAGATATCTACATGTTCAAACAATATAGCAAAATAAAAGTCAAGAAAGATCCTTCATACACATAGAGGAACACTCTCTGAGCAGTCACTAGGGGAGGAAACACATAGAGACACACAAGTATAGGGACCACTCATGGCCAGGAACATAAATGGCAAGAGAAATTCACATCTTCCAGTAATTCATATCCTCTGATGTCTTCTGGTGATACCAAAGACTGTTTTCTGTAGCTGTTTCGGCTTCTTCTACTGAGCTGCTGGCTGTCTCTGCTGAGATGCTGCTGCTCTCTCCTGCCATCTACTGGTCTTCATCTGGATCATGGCTTCTGCTGAATTGACCACTAAAAGGTTCTCAGCTCTGAAAAATTCATAGTTTGCTCAGACCATAGATTTAGAGCTCAGTTCCAGCTTTTTTTGAGATCTAGACCTAATTCACACTTAGCCATGTAGCTAGAAAATTTCCATTTGGATTCCTTTTCTCCTGCAGCTATTTAGGATCTCAATTTAAACCATGGGTTCTTATGGGGGGGGGGAATGAGGGGAAAGGCAAGACAATTGGGGTTAAGTGACTTGTCCAAGGTCACACAGCTAGTGAGTAAAGTGTCTGAGGCCGCATTTGAACTCAGGTCCTCCTGAGCCAGTGCTCTATTCACTTTGACACATTGCTGCCCTTTAAATCATGGGTTCTTAATCTCTTTTTGTACTGTGAACAATCTGGTGAAGTCTATGGACCCCTTTTTAGAATAATACTTTTTTAAAAATGCATTTGCATAGAATAAAATACACAGAATTACAAAGGAAACTAAAACTTGGTTAAAATAAAGATATGACTTTTTTCCCCTCTAAGGTCACCAATCCTCTGAAATCAATACCCCAGGTTAAGAACTCCTGGTGAGGGGCAGCTAGGTGGCACAGTGAATAGAGTACCAGCCCTGGAGTCAGGAGGACATGAGTTCAAATCTGGCCTCAGACACACACTAGCTGTATGACCTTGGGCAAGTCACTTAACCCCAATTGCCCTGGCTTCCTCCTTCCAAAAAGCCAAAAAAAAAAAAATTTGAATTCCTGGTTAAACTCTCATTTGACTTAGAGTGAGAAAATGCCTCTCAATTTTTTTTTTTTTTACTTCTGTGGTGTCCATTGTGATATGTGCTTTGGACATATCCTAGTTAGAGAAGTCTGAAAGAGTCAGTTGGTCTTCGTCCTACTTCTCTATTATGAATTCTTATCAGCAACAAATTATTATCCTCTCTACAGCAGTGTGAGCCTTAAGACCCCTTCCTCTTTTCTTTAACTTCTGTTTGTCAGGTTCTGAGTTTAGGGGAACAGAGATACTAGCATACCTACCTTATACTAGCTACAGAGTTTATTGAATAATAAGCAAACCCCATAGACCCACTCACTCATATAGGAAGGATATAAGAAGACATATATGCATCTGTTTTGCCCAGTGAACAGCTGGATACCCAATCTTTTTTTAGAGTGAGGAAATGAAGCTATATATGTAATTGCTCCCAGAAAGTTGGCTCTAGCCAGATTATTATCTGGCAGCTTGACTACCAGCTGGCTCAGGGGTATTAGGAGCCCTGTAGTTTTATACTGAGGTAGACAAAGGGAGGTAGACCCTCCTGCAAACTTACCAATCGAGGATAAATAGACAAGGCAAAATACAAGGACTGGTAGAATGTTTTTAGAATCAGGGACTGTACTCATGTCACAAAGGCCCATGTCACTATTGCTGTCTCTCAATATGCCATCCTTCTACCCCCTCCATCTAAATGGCTTGCATCAAATTTTCCCCATCTGATTTAATTCAACAAGTATTGCTTCAGCACCTGTCTGACATGTAATTGTGGAGCAAAAGACCTTTATTAGTGACATCCCTTGACCCTAATCCTTTGTGGCCATTTTAATTTTCTTTTCTTTCTTTTTTTTTCTTTTTGGAGGGGGGAAGGAAGGGCAGTTGGAGTGACTTGCCCAAGGTCACACAGCTAGTGTGTGTCTGAGACCAAATTTGAACTCAGGTCCTTCTGACTCCAGGGCCGGTGTTCTATTCAGTAGGCCACCTAACTGCCCCTATTTTAATTTTTTTTTCATGGAATCATTGACCTTTGAGCTGGGAGAGAACTTAAAGATGCTAAGACCTAGACCGGCAGATCCTTGGGAAAATCACTTCTATTTGCTTAGGCGATCTCTAAGTGGCCTTCTGGTTCTAAATCCTATAATCCCATGAAAAAACCATCTAATTGGACTTCCTTTTTTCACAGATAAGAAAACTGAGGTCCAGGGGTATCTAGGTGGTACAGTGAATAGAGCACTGGCCCTGGAGTCAGGAGGACCAGAGTTCAAATCCAGTCTCAGACACTTAACACTTGCTAGTCGTGTGACCTTGGACAAGTCATTTATCTCCAATTTCTCTGCTTTCCCCCTCCAAAAAGCAAAACAAAACAAAACAAACCTGAGGTCCAGACAAGCTAAATGAAGTACCTAAGGTCCTACAGTAGTAGAGCAGAAAGCCCCAGCTCTGGAGTCCGGAGGCCTGGGTGGAAAACAAGGCTTTGATATTCACTAGCTTGGCAAACTCACGGCCTCACCCTGCATTGAGAAAAGGGCGTTGAAAACTACTAAGTGCTATGTAAATGTGAGCCATTGTTATTATTAGTAGCACTAGCGTGGAATCTTCTATGTTTGTGTGTGAGCAGAACATAGGTTTATTGTACTTTTTTTTTTAACCACACCTCTGATTTCATCAAGATAGAGAGCCCATGAAGCTCTGCCTTCAAACTACAAATTCTAGAAAGTGAGTCTTAGAAAGTGAGCCTGGGGGTCCTAAGATGTTCAGTAACTGGCCCAGGGTCACACAGCTAGTGTGTGATAGGAGGGAACTGAAGCAGTTCCTTCTGACTCTCAGGCTGCCAGTTCTCTGTTCACCAAGCCAAGATGCCTTTCCTATTGCACATAAGTGCTTGGTAAACATTTGTTGAGTAAATGAATCAGTAAATGTAAAAAAAATTTTAAAGTCACAAATGTACCTGCAAAGAATCCAGTTTTAGAAAAGAAAAAGGGGGGGGGGGGGAATTAGGATTTTGTATCTTATTTTTAAATTTTCTATGTTTAGAGTAAAGTTTAGCTGTTTGTTTTTAATTGGTTAAATTTTAGTTTGATCAATTAAAATTCCTTTAGGATCAAATATTAAATAAATGTTTGCCTTTAGAAAGTATATATGTATATTTAATTCCCTGGGTGTACAGCCTAATGAAACGTTCTGCATAAATCAAGGGTCATCTTATGGAAATTTTTTGGAAGATCTCTTTACTAGTACCATACTAGGTCAGTCCTGAAATTGCAGACTTCAATACAGCACCACAGTTTGCATCAGGTTACTATTAATCTCTATTTTCCAAGTCCTGTCCCAGTGTGCACTCAGGGGTTCTCAGAGACCAGGGTTGTCTTTGCCAAGAGTCAAGCTAAGCCTACTCAGAGCTACTGCTTGGTCTGTGCTCCAGCTGTGATGAAATGGGAAGAGTCATACTTCCTCAGCTGCCTCTCTTTCTCAGTCATCATCTCCAGCTGCCAGGAGAGTGGATTTCTGCTCTGGGAGTTGGAAGGGTCACAGGAGGTCAGTGGACAACCTTTGCAACAGAGTGCTACTGGCACCAGCCTGGGCATGACTGCTCTAAGAGTTACTACTAACTTCCTCCTCTCCCCTCCCCACCACCCCCAGTAAGTATTACATACCAGACACACCCCTGTGGAAAAGGTCCAATTTCACCATTCCTTAAGTCTGTGCCTGGGGTGTAACAATGCCCATTTTCTGATCCTGTTCTTTGGAGAATGCCCCTAGGACTGACATTCTGCAAACTTATTGTGTTTTATTTTTCAGTGTTGACTGAGCACCAACAATGTGACCAGCATGTATATTCTTAGATGCTATGCACACATATTAGTGCCTGTTTACTGTAATGGTCAACACTTTTTCTTGATACGCATGAAAGATTTTCAGGAGCTGGGCACTGATCCTCAGATAAATACAATGGTAACATGTTTATAAATAGAATTTAAGAATCTAAAGAAAGACAATATTCCACTCTAGTGCTTTGCCTTTTGCATTGACTAAATTTTCCTCCAGCCTCAGAACATGCTCAAGGTTCAAGCTTAAATAAACAATGAAAAAAAGAAATCATGAAAAGCCTTCTCAAATACAGTCACTAACTATAAGATCTGCCACAGAATTAAAAAAAAATAGGTGACTTGCAGGAAAAATTTGTGATCACTTCCTCCTCAAATTTTCTTAGAGCTGACTGGATTTCACCCATGCCCATTCATTCACTAAATGCCTACGGGGGATCATAGGATTTAGTACTGGAAAGAGGCTTAGAAATTATGTAGACTAATCCCCTTATTTTACAGATGATGAAACTGAGGCCCAAAGAAGTTAAATGATTTGTTCAAAGTACACAGGATTTGAACCCAGGTCTTCTGACTCTAAATCCAGTGTTCTGTACATTACCACACACTTGGTAAAGTGACTTAAATTGCAAATTTTCCTACTCCAAATTAAGTATTATTTCTACTATAGCCCTTGTGCTTGTGAATAGTGCTGGAAGAATGATGAAGACATGGTCCCTGTCCACATGGAACTGAGACAAGTAGTAGTACAAGTATATTAGTGGGTTTCTCCTCCCACCCCAATTAATCAATTAGTCAGTTGGGTAAACCAGGTATTAAGGAATTTTCTTACAACATCATCACAATATTTGAATAAGCCCTCAATCATGAAAGGACCATAGAATTTTTGGCCATTGGATGAAAGGAAGATGACACAACCCAGGAAACATCTACAGATTTGTTGAGAAAATGAGGTCATACCTCTTTGGCTATAGATAAAAACATGGGACTTGAGAAATGAGTAAGTTGAGTGGTAATGGACCTTAGATTGGGTAGCTGATGATTCTAGTTCCCTGAAAGGAATCAATCTTGGGAGGAAAGGAGTTTCTCCTGCTCTCTCCTCTTCTCTCCCCATTAACTATATTATTAGAGAGACTGAGCCAACCAGGAACAGAGACAAATTAAGGAAAATACAGACATAGATGGAAATAGAAAGGAAGCCATCTGAGGGAGAAAACATCTTCAGAGAGTGTAATCTACCTCACAATGTAGAGAACGTCAATTGTAGATTGTAGAAAGGTGTAACTCTGAAATTCGTGGAAACTCCACAAAAGGAGAAAAGAGCTTCCTAGTGCTAGGACTTGTGAGATACTCCTTTGCCAAATGTGTTCACTACATATGTGTCTCACTACCTTTGTACTTTGTTTGAACCTATTGTCCCCACAGATCCTGTGTATATAAGGGGAGAGTACACCCTCAATTGGGGGGATTATTTTCATACCAGTTGTTATGCTATGCCTTCTTAGCAAATAGTTTTGCTAAATGTTAATTCAGCTGGCTAATAATAGGCAGCCCACTGGTGGGGGCTCATAAATAACAGTACTAGAAACTCAAGATCCCTGAGAGTTACCCTTAGAACCCTCAGTAAGTAGGAGCAGCTCTAACCTGCCAATGCAAATGGGAATTGAAAAAGTATCTCTAGAGCTGGCATTACATAAGGCAAAGTAGTATAGGGAAAAGAGCACTGGATTTAGAATCAGCAGACCTGGGTGCTAATCTCACTTCTGGTAACATAAGCAAATAATTCTCTTTGTGCTTCAGTTTCTTCATATATAAAATGAGGAAAAGTGAAATGGATTATTTGTAAGTTTCTTTGCTGATCTAAATCCTATGGTTCTAATAATACCTCAAATTTATATAATCAACAAGTGTTTATTAAATGCTTACCCTGCCACTGTATTAAGCCCTGGGAATGTAAATCCAATGAAAGACAATCTCTGCCTTCAAGGAGTTTACTTTCTAACAGGGGAGACAATATGTAAATAGAAAGTGGAAAAGGTGGAGATGAAGGTCTGAAGAATCAGGGGTACAGCCTGGAGAAGAATGACGATATGGCTAGGCTGGGGGTTCTCTTTACAATGGAGGTTCTGGAAGGAACCAGCCGATCAGCGGGAAAGGCTGCAAAGGGAGAATATACTTCCAACATATGAAAATGTTTCTATAGCACAGTAGAGAAAGTCTGGAGGGCAGCTAAGTGAACCAGTGGATAGAGTACCAGTCCTGGAGTCAGGGAGGCTCATCTTCCTGAGTTCAAATCTGGCCTCAGATACTTACTAGCTGTGTGACCCTGGCTAAGTCACTTTGCCTCCGTTCCCTCATCTGTAAAATGGCCTGGAGAAGGAAATGAAAACCACTCCAGTATTTCTGTCAAGAAAATCCCAAATGGGGTCACAAAGAGTCAGACACGACTGAAACAACCAACTAACAAAAAGAGAACGTCTTTAGAAGTTTTACAAAGCATTTTCCTTGTAATTAGCAATACTGTGAGGTAGGTAGCACAGATTCTTTTTTTTTAGTTGTCAAGTTTGTAATGTTATTTTCTATTGGTTCTATATGTGTTTTTAAGTGTTTCAATATTTCAGTGGATTGATGATGGCATGCATCTTTTCTTCTCCCCGCAGTGGCACAAATCACAGCCCAGCTACACCTTCTCATTCTATGCTATTCTTGTCCCTACTTGGATGCTTTGTGAACCTGCAGACTCATCAGGGTAGGTGCTCTTTACAAGGCGTTAAAATCACAACTCATTCACACCTTCTGACTCCTCATCTGCATATCCAGTAAATAGCCAAAGCTTGTGAATTTTACAACCATTTAGCTCACATCTGTCCCCTTTACAGGCAGTGAGAGGCTTCAGGGAATAGAGCTCTGGACCTGAAGGAAGGAAGATTTGAGCTCAAATATGGCCTCAGACATTTACTAACTATGTCACCCTGGACAGGTCATTTAACTGCTACTTGCCTCAGTTTCTCCATCTGTACAATAGGAATAATAAGAGCACCTACCTCTCAGAGATGCAGTGAAGATCAAATGAGACAGGGTTTGTGAAGGGCTTTACAAACTTTGAAGTGCTATGTAAATACTAACAATTCTTTTCCACTCATGCTTGACACTGTCCTAGTTCAAGCGCCTGTCACTTCTCACTGACACTATTGCAAATAGCCCCTCTCATTATAACCTCTCTGTATCTCATTTCCTCCCCCACGATCCATCCTTTACATAACTGCCGAATTGGTATACCTAAAGCATGGGTCCAACCGTGTCACTGGCTGTGCAAACATCTCCACTTGTTCCCTATTGCCTCCTGGATCAAATACAAACTTCTTTGTTTTGGGATTGAAAGTCCTTTCCAATCTGGCTCCCCCTGCCCATCACCTTTCCAGGACTCTTAAGTGTTTCTTTCATGAGATCTACATTCCGCTTGAACTCTCCCACTTGCTCTTCCCTTCAGAACATTCCACTTTTTCTTTCTTGCTTTTGTACACATCAGTCCCCATATCTGAAATGCCCTTCCTGCTCACCTCTTTCTGGTGTAATCCCTCAAGAGTCTGCAATGTGAAGGAATCTAGTGTGATCTTAACATAAACACAGGAGACAACTGTATCTGAGCCTCGTGAAGTGATTTATCCAGTGTTGCACAGCTATTAAGAAAAGAAGCTGGGATTGGAACCCAGGTCTCAGGAATCATCTGTGAAATGGCAGGAAATCAAACTAAATGCTTTTCCATAGGGATCATAGGCTTTGGAGCACAAGGGGCACTTAGAAATCATCTGAGCTAAAAGAAGTGGGAATGACCAACCTTTCTACTGACCCTTTCTACTCTGCTGCACTGACAGCCTTGTGTTACGCTTATCTGTGTGTGTAACCCTTTGTCGGACACTCTTATGATGGAATACATGGGTATGTTGTTACTATTGTTGTTCTCAGTCATGCAGTCACATCCAACTCTTCATGACCCCATGGACCATATGTCCATGGGGTTTTCTTGGAAGGATACTAGAGGGTTTGCCATTTCTTTCCCTAGTGGAGTAGGGTAAACAGGTTAAGTGACTTGCCCAGGTTCACACAGCTAGTGTGTGTCTGAGGAAGGATTTGAACTCAGGTCTTCCTGACTCCAGGCCCAGCTCTCTGTCCACTGCGCTGCTTTGTTGCCTCTACCTGGGTACATTGTAGGGTATTTTCTACCTCTCTTGGCTTCTAACCCTTGCCCAAGAAACCTGGCAAAATGTGGCATCCTCTTCTTCCCACTCATCTATCCAAGTTCTTAACCTGGGATTCATAAGCTTGCTTTAAAAATATATATTTTGATAATTATATTTTAATGTAATGTTTTCCTTCATAATCCTAATTAGTTTATTTTATGCATTTGTAAACCTTATTCCAAGAATAGGGCCATAGGCTTCACTAGTCTGCCAAGAGGTGTCACAATACAAAAAAATTGGGATCTCTGCATTACACTAAGAATGATTTCTTGTAGAATCCTGTTCACAATGTGACCAGAATCTGATTAAGAAAAAAAGGAAAACAAAAAGGGACCCCAAAACAACACTTGGAAAATAAACAAGCCCTCTTCCAAGCAACACTTTCTCATAGATCTACATAAATTCCCAATTTCCTAAAGTACTGAAGAGCCATGTGGCTTTCTTTTGCTCCCAACAGAGACATCAGACCCTGTTTTCTTAGATTCATCCATAGATCCAGAGCTGGAAGAGACCTCAGAGGCCAGCCCTTAAATTTTTACAGATGAGGGCAATAAAGACCATTTAGAACAGCGGTTCTCAACCTTCCTAATGCCCAGACCCTTTAGCACTTGTATGTGGGCGTATTTGCATGTGGGCAGACCGGCTTGGAGATGGAGAGAGGAGTGGTGTCTCGGTTCCTAAGACCATCGGAAATATGTGTTTTCTGATGGTCTTAGGCGACCTCTGTGACTCCCTGTGAAAGGGTCGTTTGAACCCCAAAGGGGTCGCGATCCACAGGTTGAGAACCGCTGGTTTATAATAAGTGAGATGCCTATGATCTCACAGCTAGTAAATGTCTGGGGTGGGATATGAACCTAATGGGTCTCAACAGGTGACATCAGACGTTGCTATGGTATAGTATTTGGAGATGGGGACTTGGAGTGAGGAAGACTGAAATTGGAACACTTCCTGGCTATGTGAGCCTGGGACTGTCCCTTAACCTCAGTTTTCCCACCTGTAAAATGGGAGTGATCATAATTGCACCTACCTCATCTCATAGGGTTGTTATGAAGATCAAGTGAGATGATAGTTGTCCATCATCTAAAAGCTCTCTCTCAATTGCAGCTGTTCTCACTCTTGCCCCCCCCTTCTCCTGCAGTTTCCAGTTGGTCCCAGGAGGTGTCAGCAGACCTTCTCTATCACTGCCCCTTCTGTAGCCCTTCCAGCAGGGGTCCCAGGTATGGCTCTCTTGTCTGTCCCCTTGTCTTCTGGCCAGATGAGAACAAAACCTTCCAAGGACAAGGGTTTCCCTGCCCCGGTTTTGCCACCACCAAAAAACTCCAAAGATGCCCCGTTTTGGAAAGAAGCAAAATTGGATCTGAATCACAGAGCTAGTGATGTATGTAGCACCAGGCTGGTGACTTCCCCTCCCTGGGAAGATCATCCTTTGCTACCCTCTGGCTGACCTCTAGCCTCACAACAGCTCTCTGAAGGCATGGGGCCCTGCTGATTCCCTAATTTAAGAGAGTTCCTGTCCTCAGCACCTCCTTCAATTATGGAGACTACAAATCCTGTTACTGGCTCACCTTTTAAATCACCTCTCTTTCCTATCTATACACCCATCATCACTGCCTGTGCTTCTTACCTCCCATTTATTTTTAGCTTTAACTGAGTTCTGACCCTGCTTCACTATTGAAACTACTCTCTCAAATGTTACTAATAAATCTTCCTGTCTATCTATGCCTCTCTCTCCTTTTCTCCTTCCCTCAAATCCCTAAACAATAAAACCCTTACTCAAGAACAATATGCAGAGAAAAGTAAGAGAAAGCAATTCCAACCTACATTTCCTAATAGCTTCCCTTTCCTCCCCTTGTAGTTTGGGAAACAGCTCTTCTAGAGCAGTGGGGTCCTCCAATAGAATGATGCCTCTGTCTGCAAGCTGCAGGGGGGATATAAGGGGCAAAGGAGAAGTGAAGGGCATGAAGTCCATTGGCTGGAGAGCCCATTCTAGGAGTGAGATACTCGTGACCTCAAGGCCACATGTGGTCTTCTAGGTCCTTGAGTGTGACTTTTTGACTGAGTTCAAGTTTTACAGCACAAATCCTTTTTTGTTAAGGAGACCACATGTGGCCTTGAGGCTGCAGGTTCCCCACCCCTTGCCTATTATTCCCAGGCTCCTATTCAGATCCTCCTTTGTCCAGTCTGAGGCAAGCTTTATCCTGGCAGACTTACTTATCTCCAGTGAACTCTTCATTGCCACCATATCTAAAGGACTTTTCTTAGTCCTCATCCAAACTGGAAGAAGTCAGCTTTTCCTTGATTATGGACCTTTACTCCTATCATTTCAATGGGTTGATTTCTAGTTTAATCTTATTAGTCTCTAAGTCCCTTCCCCTTTTCTTGCTCACCTGGATCATGTGATTATATGATAAGAATTGAATTGTTGGGGCTTCAAGAAAACAGGAACACTGATATGCCACTATGAATTGTTCCAACTATTCTGGAAAACAATTCAGAATTAGTCATACCCTTTGACCCAGAGAGTTCATTCCTGGGTAGAGAAGTCTAAGACAAAAAGAAAGGCCCCACAATATTAAAATATTCACACTAGCACTTTTTGTGGTAGTGAAGAGCTAGAGACAAAGCAAGAGGTGGCTAAACAAATTGTGGTGTGTTAATGTAATGAAATGTTATTGCATCATAAGAAATGACAAGTATAAGGAATTTAGAGAAACATGAAAAGATTTATATAAACTGATGAATAATGAAGTAAGCAGAACCAGGAGGCTACCATAATGACAGCAATATATAAAAAGAGTACTAACATGAAGCTCAATGAGGAATCATTATCATGACTCATCTTGGTCTTGGAGAAGAGATGAGGAAGCACCTCCCTCTTTTTGGTAGATAGGTGAGGGACTACAGGTACAGAATATTGTATACTCTGACAGATATGATCACTATATCAATTGGTTTTGCCCAATTCCTTTCCCCTTATGTGACATAAGGAAGCATTGTTTTGTGGTAGTAGGAAGAGATGTATGAAATAAGCATATGCATGTTACATATACATATACATGACATATAAGAACAAAAGGGATTAAACTTATTGAAAATTAATAGAAATTTTTTTAAAAATTTGCTGTTGTTGAGAACCTTTTCTCCCTCTCAAACCATCTTCCCTTTTAGAATCTCAGGCCATGGAGTCATCTTTATCTTTTCACCAAATTTTTCAAAATTTACCTTTTGAATGTAGCATTTTTTGGACAACTGTATAGCATTTTGTGAATGTATTGCCAATGTGGCAGGTGAGGTCCTCTCAAGTGGCACAGGCTTCCAGGGAGGGACAAAGGAATCCAAGTGAACCTACCGTGAGACAATTCCTTTCCTCCATCCCCCTTCTGTCCTTGGCTTTTGGGCTTGCTAAAACACACATGCATGTTTTACACATATAGTATTAGATATCTTATATGTATATGCAAATATAACAATTTAACAATATTATATACATATTTAGTATATGCATATTTGTAATGTATATGCTCTAGGGCAGCAATTCTCTGGGAATACGGGTCCCTGAGACCCTTTCAGTGGGTACCAGAGGTCAAAACTATTTTCATATTACTAAGATGTTATTTGCTTATTAAAATACTCCTCTCTTTTCCAAATATATTTCTGTATGAAGCTGAATTTTCTTCATACACCTCAGCCAAAACAACATATCACAACAGATTGAATGCATAATCAGATATGAGAACCCATTTGTCTTCTATTAAGCCAGACATTAAAGAGATTTGCAGACATAAAAACAATGAATTCCACTCTTCTTACTAAATTTTTTTGTGTTTTGGAAAATAGCTATTTAAAATAAAAACATTATTTATGTTAACATATAATGAGTTTATTGTGGTTATTTTGTGAATCAATAAATATTTTTAAAGTATCCATTTTAATTCCTTATATGGTAAATATCAATATCTATAACCCATTTAAACAAAAGTTCTTTGATATTCTTTGTAGTTTTTAAGAATGCAGAGAAATCTTAAGAGCAAAAAATTTGAAAATGACTGATCTGGGGGCTGAAGGTTCAGCTTATAGAACCCTCTCTTTGTTCTTTATTTATCCTTGCTTACCAGCTTGGACTGCCTTAGAAAATGTAGGCAGCACTAGTGGGTTTGGCAGTTGCTAGGGAGAGCCCATTGTTCAGCTGCTTCCTCGGTAAGGTGCCTAGGTGCCTGCCTCTGAGGGTGGGGGACTGGATAAAGCTACAGCTGGTATTCCAGGCTCACTTTCTGCTCTCCTCTATGCCTTAAATAAAAACACAAAACCAAAGGCGCTAATTCTTTTTCTTTTTTTCCTAACAGGAGGTATCCAATATCAAAGAAGGAACAGAGAGAGAGGAGGAAGGGTGGGAGAAAAACAGGAGGGTCAGGCTAGCACAGCTCATTGGAAATGCCACAGCCAGGACTAAACACTTCTGACTGCAAGGACAGGAAATGGTCTTTCTTGCTTAGACACTAGGGGGTGAGGTGAGTGTGGGGTGGGAGTAGGCTTGGGGGGAGGTGTATAGAGAGTTCAGTTAACCCAATAGCTTCTTCTTTGGCCTGGAGTAGACAGAGAAAGAGAATGTCACTGAGGGGACAGGCACCATAGTTGTGTCATGGTCCTCAAAACCCATTGCTACAGCCCACCCATTAGGAATAATCAGCTAGTCACTATAATCTCCCTGAATTAAAGAGCTGGTAGGTAGCTGGAAGGATTCAGAAGTAGCTTTTCTAGCAAACCTCTTCCAAAACATCTGTTTTTGGTGGAATCTGGGGTGGCTATACATAGAAAATCTGGGATATTCTAGAATATAGGGTCTATGTCTGAGCTTGCCCATGTTCACCTCCTCTGTACAGACATGGTCTCTTTCTCCCAGTGTTCTTGTTTATATTTCACCAACTAGTTCCTTCTTGTTGGTCAAAATCATGTCCAGTGTAGCGGTCCCCTTCATCACTTTCTGTACCTGCTGAGAGATGAGATGGTCAGCAAACAGAGCTAGGACAAGGCAAGGCTTGCAAAATGTGTGTCTCCTCCTCCTTGAAAAATGTCAACATTCCACACACACCCTGCCCCCCTACCGAAGGCTTTGATCCTTCACTACAACACATACGACTTTACTCATCACAAAATAAATATCTTTATGCCACAGAGAGTATATTTTCCTGGCATTCATAATGTGCTTTTGCAGAAAGTAGCATTAAAAACACCTCTCTTCTATGAAATGGGGACAATAGTACTTGTATTTCCTACTACATATGGTTTTCCTGAGTAAAAATGCTTTGGAAAACACTAAAGCATTAAATTAATGAACTGTTACTATCATCAAGCAGTCAACCACTCCTAATCTGAGTTGTATCAGTTAGACAAGGCAAGGATTTAGTCAAATGTACAGCTTTTAGTGAATAAGAATTCCAGCAGATGAATCAGTTGTTGAAGTATCTCATACAGTTTTAGCACTCTGTATCAGAATCTTAGCACCTGGACAAGTAACAGGAATTCTTTTTGTCTGAGAAACCTTGGGAGGTGCCCTGCGGCTGCCCAGTGAGGTGTCCTGATCCCAGGGAACCAAGCCGGGGTGAGGCAATAGTTTCTATACCCTTCCAGAGCTATTCATTCATTTTCAGTTCCTCTAGAGGAGTGGTTAACCTTTTTTTTTTTGTCTTCCTGGTGCCTTTGGCAGTTTGGTGAAGCCTAGGTTCTCCTTCTTAGTATAAAGTTTTTAAATGCCTAAAATAAAATACATTGGATAACAAAAGAAACCAATTTTACTTAAATGCAGACAGCATTTTTTAAAAAAAGAAGCTCATATTTCAGATTCAGATTAAGAACCTGTAATATAGAAAGTGATGCTTAAGCTGAATCTCAGAATGATGTTTTTAAATGCATACGTGACAGCAGTAACATGTACACTGATTTATCACAATGCTCCATGTTACAAGGTAACATGGTATTGCGGCGGGGTCCTATCCACTGGAGTCTTAATGCATATAAGGCCAGTGACTCAATCTCTCACTTAGGCCTGTTAGATACTGTTTCTCTTTGGTTTTGGCTCACTCACTTTAATCTACTCTCACAAAAATTATTATAAATTCCCGGGGACAGACTACCACCACATGGTTAACATTCAAAACTCTTTCAGGGTTCTAATGAGTTAATAGCATTGAAAGCTAATCCTTAATGCCTAAAGTATTCACTCAGCACCCCTTCCCTCATTACCCACAAAATGGGCAGGGGTGCACCAACCAATCCATAGGCTTGCAATGGAATTACACTCTACCCACCCACTCTGATGTTGAGGAAAACCAGGTTGCTCTGTCTGGGACAGTAGTGAGGCAGAGCTCTATGCTGCAATAGAATTCAGCCAGGCAACTGAGAAACAGAGGAAACTAAGACAAAATATATGTTGTGTGGTTGTGTGGTACTCCATTAATTCTGAGGGAAAGAGCTCAACATCCACCTAGAACCTGTTCTGTCCCACACAGAAATCATTTGGGGTAGATACTAAGGACAGTGAAACAAGAAATGCCCAGGATGGAAAAAGATGGAGACAGCTTTCAGGTCAACCCTCCAGGGAAAAAACAATCAAAGGAGAAGGAATCAGAAAGTGAGTAATAGGGGAATATGAGTGGATAAAGATTAAAATTAGCAAAGATCTCAAGAGGAAGAAAATCCAATCAAAGACCTTGAGCATAAGCAGGTAAATCAACAGGGAAGATTTTAATAACAGAAGAGAATGTGCCCTCCAGCTCAGCTAAAAGAATACAGACATCTATGAATAAATATTTCAAGATAAAAGAAAATTAATCAGTAACTGATGAGGCAGAGGACTCTATGGATTCCCAAAAGAAGGATGTTCCTAAGTAGTTTAAAAAGGGAAATAAATATTGCAAAAACAGAACTTATGGTCTGCAGAGCAAAAATCATTGTCAAAAAAAAAAAACAACTTGAATCCACAGTGGCAAATACAATCAAAGAATTTTAAGAGATTTCTTTCAAGAAGTACACAGGGAGACAAGGGTGAAAGTAGAAGGCAAAATAGAGGTGATGATGGAGAAACAGATCTAAATCTCATAGCACTCCACCTACAGGTGAATCAGTGTTTTTGTGGGAACAGTGACAGAACAGAAAAGCACATAAAAGGAGAGAGGGAATGAAGCAAAGGTGAAGATATGTGATATACCCTGCTAACAATACTCTCAGAAAGAAGAGAGTCTATAGAAACAGACAAGATGGCAAAGGGATGGATTGAAAAAGGGGAAGAGAAAGAGTGAAATCTTGTTTCAGCAGTGGGATGGGGACTAGAGATAATCTGTAAAGGGCATTGTTTAGTTGATTTGTAAAGAACCATTTGTTAATGGCTTACTATATGCCTGACACTATGCTAATCATTGTGAATACAAATTTTTGTACTTGTATTTGGTCTCTGTCCTCAAGAATCTTACATTCTCAGGAAGAAGATAATACATAAAAGAAAACTGAGAAGTGGTGGAGGGGAGTAACTTGATGTGGAGGCACAGAAAAGAAAGTCCAAAGTGCAGCCTGAAGAGGAATGAAACAAGATTGGCCTGGGTGCCCTCTTTAAACGGTGTTTCTGAGAGAAGCCATCCAATCAGAGGGAGAGATTGCAGAGGTGGAGGGTATCTTTAATGTGTGGATTATAGGACTGAAGTGCACCTCCAGGATGAAGAAGTTTCTAGGGATATGGTAGAGAAAATACAGAGTGCAGCCTACAGAAAAATGAGAGATGGGGACCTTAAAATAGATATAATCTATAGGAATCTGCTTTTCATTCATCCTGCCTCAGGAGAAGTTGAATCAGAGCTCCTGGGAACAACTGATACCTGACGGGGAGGGCATGAATTCAGGGAGATTTCATGGCAAATGAGGGGGTGGGGGAAGGCAGATGGTCATGGGGAAAGCAAAGGTTAATGATGAATTGTACAATTGTGGAAAAATCCCTACAATGGAGCAATATTTTCTCTCACCTTGTTTCACCAAGGCAATATTCACAGCACAAAAGGCAACTAGAAATATGCTGGCATAGTACTGAATTGCAAAATATAACAGACTCTCCATATATAAGACAGACGCAAAACATTTATTCAGATACCAGAAAGCCAAATCCCAACGCCAGAAAATCAAATTCATCATAGCAACAAAGAAATCTATATACAATAACACTGCATAGGGCACCACGATCCCAAAGCTTTCCCCATGCTTGGGCCTTCCCACAAACACTCACAAGCCCAGCTGTCTCCTTGCCTGCATCCTCTCTTTCCCTCTGCATTAACTGCCCTGACTCTCAGCTTCCTCTCAGCTCAGCTCTTCCTGCTAGACCTATTCAGCAAACTCCTCCCACCACAGTGATTACATTCAGCCTATTAAGGGACAGGGAAATTCCCTTAGAGCTACTAAGGGAAAGAATGATCTTCAAATTCCCATTACCATTACACAACTGCAGGAATTGGTATTTTTAAGAGTAAGGGACCTGAAAAGGGTGTCTAGGGACAATATCTATAGGGTGATAACATTTAAACTATTTAGAAGATGGAACCCCCAAAAGGTATCTTAGAAGCTTTAATTCTTTAAGGAATACAGAAATTAAACAAGGACTAAGTATAGAAATCATGTATCAAAAAATAAAAGTTTAGAATAGACAGAATGGTAAAATGAATAAAGAAGAGAAAAAGGGGGGAAACCTTTTTTAAGATAGGTCACAGAAAATTAAAATGTAAACAAAACATATTGAAGAGGAAGAAAAAGGGGAATTTTACTTGACTACTTAATTGGGGAAGAGGGGAGAAGAAAGAAATTTCTAAATAAAAGGAAGGAACTAATAAGTTAAACAAAATTCCAAAAAACTGAGGGGAAAGAGTAACAAACAGGAGAGACAGACTTGAGGATGAGGGGGAAAAAATAGTGGGATAAGAATTACCTTAAAATAGACCAAGCTAAAATAAATGAAGAGACAAAGTATTGTTTTTACAGAAGAGGAAATATCTTAATTTGGGGGGGGGGAAGGAATATTAGAGACAAATGGAGAAAACAGAAACTTAACTCTGATAGTTTTAAATATGAATAGACAGGGGTTTTATTTTATATATTTAGAAATATTATTCAGTGAGTAGAGCACCGGCCCTGGAGTCAGGAAGACCTGAGTTCAAATCCGTCCTCAGACACTTGACACACTAACTAGCTGTGTGACTTTGGGTAAGTCACTTAACCCCAATTGCCCTCCAAAAAGTAAAAAAATAAAAATAAATGTGAATGGATTAAACAATCCAATTAAATTAAAATGAGTGACCAATAATGTAAGAAAATGAAATTGTACAATCTATTGCTTACAAGAAATATACCTAAGAAACCAAGATGTCAGGGTGGCTACATGGTGCAGTGAATAGAGCACTGGCCCTGGAGTCGGGAGGACATGAGTTCAAATCCAGCCTCAGACACTTAACACAAAAAAACTATCCATGTGACCTTGGTCAAGTCACTTAAGCACAATTGCCCTACCTTCCCCCATCAAACAAAAAAGAAGAAACCAAGACATGCAGAAAATATAAATAGAAAAAAAGTAAGAGTTGCAATCATGTTATCAGACAAAGCAAAAAAAAAAA
>CM053594.1:178967197-178983849 GCA_028646575.1 Pseudocheirus occidentalis | reverse complement strand
ATATATATTAATTGACTAAAACATTTTTGTATCAAATTTCTCAGAAGAAAGCTGATATTCAAGGAACATAAACATTTAATGCATATACTAATTGAGTGAACATTTTTTGTATCAAATTTCTCAGACAAAAGCCAATATTCGATATATACAAACAATTAACAGATATATATTAATCAGGGCAAAATCTTTGTATCAAATTTCTCAAATAAGGATTGATATCCAAGATATAGAGACAATGTATATCTATATCTGTCTATATGTACACACATACATATATACATATTTATAACTGTGTGTGTCTATGTGCATATATATTTGCACTTCCCTTTACATAATTAGTGAAAGCATATAGGCAAAAATTTTCTTAAAAGAATTGTAAGAATGCTCCAAATCATTAATAATAAAAGAAATGCAAATGAAAACAACCCTAGGGTTTCACCTTATACTCCATAAATTGGCAAAGATAACAAATGATGGAAATAGTCAATGTTGGAGGGACTATGAGAAGACAGGCACACTACTGCATCAGTAGCAAACTCAAATGGAAAGGATCTACTAGACCATAGATAAAGATTTCTACAAGGGGTGGCTAGGTGGCGCAGTGAGTAGAGCACGGGCCCTGGAGTCAGGAGGACCTGAGTTCAAATCTAGCCTCAGACCCTTAACACAAAAACTAGCTATGTGACCTTGGACAAGTCACTTAACCCCAACTGCCTTCAAAAAAAAAAAGCACACACAAAAAAAGATTCCTGCAGGCTACATATTGACTTAAAAACCACAAATTAACATTATGTCTTATTTGTTTATTTTGTTAAATATTTTTCAATTACATTTTAATCAGAAATGCTGTGGCCTATTTGACATCTCTGAACTCGTGTATTATAATGGAGCTATGAATTAATCCAACTATTTTGGAAAAGAATTTGGAATTATACAGATAAAGTGATTAAAATACCCTACATAACTAAGAGATTCCTTTGTTAGGCTGATATCCCCAGGATACCATTGATAAGAAAAAAGTTTCCATATATATCCAAATATTTATAGCAGCATTTTTTTATGATAGTAAAGAATTAGAAATAAAGTAGAAGCCCATCAAATGGAGAATGGCTAAATAAATTGTGACACATAAATAGAATAGAATATGACTGTATATAAGAAATTATCAATATCATCGATACAGAAAAGCATACAAAGATCTGTGTAACTGAAGCAGAGCAAAGAGAGTCAAGGAAACAATACGGATGAGTACAACAAAGTAGACAGAAAAAAACCATTTAAAAAAACAATCAAAAGCAAATTATAGAATTCCAGAGAAAAAATATGACTCAAAGAGAAGCCATGTGAGAAAACCTCTATGCCCTCCACCCCCGTGCCTTTGCAGAGGTGGGAAGCCCACATCTCAGCTATTAGGTCCGTCAGTAAGATGCTGCGGGGTCCAATTAAAATGGAGCTCAATTAACAACATGACTCAGTTACCACCATAACAATGCAGCTGCAAAAGCTTCACCTTTTTCTAGGTCTAGGTGGTGCTGAAGCACAACAGCTGTTCCTGGAGCTCTTGGCCATTTAAGTAAATTTTCTCTGACCAATCAAGAATCACTCAGAGGAAACCTTCCAACTGCCAGAGCTCCAAGAGATCAGCTTTTTCAGCCTCCCTGCTGTCTTCAGCTCTTCTCAGGTTCCTATTCCTCTGCTGCTGCTGCTGCCTCTGCTGTGGTACATCTTCACAGCCTTAAATAAGAGCCTTCTAAGTTATCTGCTGGGGCAGCGAGGAGGCACAGTGGATGGAGCTCATGCCTGAAGTCAGAAAGCTATTGTTGAGTTGTTACAGTCATGCCAGACTCTCTGTGACCCCATTTGAGGTTTTCTTGGCAAAAATACTGGAGGGGTTTGCCATTTTCTTCTCCAGCTCATTTTAGACCTGAGGAAACTAAGGAAAAAGAGGGTTGTGATCCTGTTTGATTTGTTATCTAGATTTAGACCTCACATCTATTCATTTTCAACACTGGTTCCATGAGCATTAACTTCTTATGAACCATGACGATTCTCTTTTTTACTGAACGTAACCTATTTATAACATTTATTTATGACCAAGTAAGTTTACAAATAAAATGAATTTAATTTCTTTTGTTAATATATACTATACTCTTATATCAAACCCAAATTGGTTAAAAACAAAAGATAATATTTATTCCACTGAACATATATGTATATACACATACGTGCGCGCACGCAAATGTTTGTGTGTGTGTGTGTGCGTGTGTGTGTAGGAATGGTAATCTTCCATCAAAGGAACCATATTTTTGATAATTTACTCTCTAGTTACTTCAAGTAATATAGTGATATCAGATGTTTTCTTTAATACCTTCTCAATCTGAAGCGATGTTTTTCTTGTTTTCTTTTTCATTTTTAAAATTTTATTAATGTATTTTATTTTTACATTTACATTTACATTACATTTACAAATATTTCCAGATTACCCCCTACACTATGAGAGATGTCTTTTGATAGAATAAAGCAATTAGGTAAAATTAATGATACAATGACCTTATCTGACAATGCATGCAACACTCTACATCTATAGCACTCCTCATCTTCTCTATTTTTTAAACAAATAGAAATCTTTACACCCCATCAGGGAAAGAAAAAAAGAAAAACTTTCTGTAAGAAATACGCATAGTCAAGGAAAACAAATTCCCTCAATGGCTATATACAAATATGTGAGTGTGCATTTTTGTACCCCAAATCCATCACTTTTCTGTCTTAGAAAATCAAATCCATGCTTTGGGAGCTTATTTCAGCATTAATAAGCTAGAATCATGAATGGATATTCTAGGGGAATAGAGCAGGGGAATGACCTGAAAACTTTTTAGGAAATGAGCTAGAGAGTATAGTCATAGTTCATAGTTTATAAGGATTTGAGTTAGGGTGGTGGAAATATGAGTGGAGAAAATGAGATAAACATGATATGTAAGAGGGAGATTTCCTCCAAAGGTATCTTCCTTCCCAATGAGACTTCCAAGAAAAGCTGAAGGTTTGGAAGACTTAAAGGATAGAGATACTGAACCATAAAGTTGAAGACTCACAAATGGAAAAATATATATTCTCTGCCCAAGCCTGAGGCTTGTATATGGAAAGGCCAGTGAGACAATGAACTTGATTCAAGTGGCATTCATATCTTTGTTCCTAGCTAATCATAGGTCCCTCAAATGAGTATGGAAGGTAGAATTGAGTGAATTGGAACTGATCCTTACTGAGCATCTTATTGAGGAAAGGAGTTCTGAGCCAGGAAGGATGACAGAACAGGAGGGACAAGACCTCTTCTATCTCTTGCCTAGAGAGGATTAACAACCTCAGATATGAAGTTCTTAGGGAGTCCAAAGGAAGCAGCTTCTATTGATCTTAAGCTAAGGGCTACTACCTTTGCTATAAAAATACTGTAATGTTCCAGCTGAAGAGAGCACAGTACTATTCAACCAAACTGCAGGCTGAAAGTAGAAAAAGACTGTAGTTCTCTATTAAAGAACGAGCCCGGGGATCTAGCAAAACAGTTCATCCAACACTGTTCTCTGAGAAGAGTCCAGTGACTGAGCAACCAGGTGTGCCTGTGATAGAGCCTGTATAGCCTCCAAGTGACCTACTTGACCTTACTGCGCTGTTAGGAATAAGCCCAAGTGATACCCATTCAGCTAAGACACTGAGCCCAGAGAGGAGCTAGTCTAGCTGAGTAGCAGAGCAATTCATCAATCACCTATGTCATCCCCCCCGTGAGGAAGATGAGTGAGTGAGAGAGACAGACAGACGAAGAGGAACAGAGACAGAGAGACTGAGAGAGAGAAATGACATTGAGGCTCTAGATACTATGGTTCCAGAGTTAGAAGTTTCTAAGCCCAGGTATATGCCCTATATGTGCCTCACTACTATTGTACTTTAAGTTCATACTTATTCTCCCCCCATGGACTGACTTTGTGTTTGATTGTAATAGTGTGACCTTAGTATTGAGAGGTTGAGGAATGTTTTATAATTGTTCTTTTTATATTATTTGAGTCAGTGCCTTTGCTAATGAATGAATTGAGCCTACTGGTTGATTGTTAAAGGGAGAGACATTGATCAGGACTTACAATCTAGTTTTAGGGGACTAACTAACCTAGGGCTACCCCTAAAACTTTGAAAGTAATAGTAGCCATCCCTTGGAGACCCAGCCTTCCAGTATCTATGCAAATTGGGCTACTGAGTCCAGAGAGATGTGTTACAGATCTATACTGTGGAGACAGACTTAACAAGGCCTGGCAGCTGTTTGGATATAAGGGGGTCAGGGAGAGAGACTTTGGGGTATGATAATGAGTTCTGTTTTTGATCCACTGAGTTAAAGATTCCTATGGGAACTGGAAATGTTATTGTTGGAAATATCTATTATGCATCTGGTGATCCAGAACTAGAGTTCAGGAGAGAGACTAGGGTTGAATAAATAAATCTGGGAGTCATCTACAAGGAGGTTATAGTTGAATCTATGAAACCTGAAATAGAGTAGCCCCAGAAAAGATGGACAGACCATTTTTTTCTTTTCCTCACACTCTTGGGAACTAATAATTCCCAAGAGATTTCTTAGGATACAAGGATAAAGAGTTTATAAAGGAAAGACAATCCTACTGAAGAAAAAAGAGAAAGAGAAGGAGGAGGAAAATAACTTACCACTGAATAATGACTGATTCTTTGATGCACTGTCACAATCCACAGCATATTCAGTACGTATATGAATGGTTTTGAATAGCAGAAATTTAACTGACGTTGAATTAGTGCTTGAAAGTTTGCAAAGCCCTTTCTCTCATTTGATCCTCTCAATAACTCTGGGAGGTAGGTGTTGGTATTATCTTTATTTACAGATGAAGCTCAGAGGGGTTAAGTGACTTTTCCAGGGTTACCCTGCTACTAAGTATTCTTAGTGCCACTAGCTTCCAAAGACAAAGCCACCCGAATAACACACTGAGAGAGAGAGAGAGAGAGAGACAGAGAGAGAGAGAGAGAGAGAAAGACAGAGAGAGAGAGAGAAAGACAGAGACAGAGAGAGAGAGAGAGAGAAAGAGAGAGAGAGAGAGAGAGAGGGAGGGAGGGAGGGAGGGATAGCAAAATGAATGAATTTAGGGAAGGACTCAATATCTTGTTCACATAGAATTGAGAGGAGAGTCACAACTCCTAATGGACTTTCTCTTTTATAGAGACCATCTGTAATTATGGAGATTTATCTTCAATATTCAATCAGGGACTTATCTAAGGAAATTATTTCCCAGAAGCTGCAGAGATCATGTTTTGAAAACTTAAGCAGTTCATGAGCCATGAAGGCATATTGAAGACTAGGATGTGTTTAAGGAGATTTTCAGCGCTCTCTGTTTCTTTGTCAGTCTCTGCCTCTGTCTCTGTTTCCCTTGTGTCCATTTATCTGTGTTTGTCTCCTCTTATCTACGTCTCTTGGTCTGTCTGTCTCTCTTCTCCCCACCAAACCAAGTGAGGATTTTGGTTAAATTAAAGAAGTCTATTGTTAACATTTCTTTTATCTACTAATGTTAATTATTCTAGAAAAAAGTATCCATAATGTTCTAATGATGCCACCTCTTGGTATGTCTTCTACTTAAACCAGTGAAACATGATTCATTTCTGTGGAGTCAAGGAGAATCAGGGTGAGAACTGAAGTCATATTTCAAGCAGATAGAGTACCACACATTTTCACAGTTTCATAGCCTTCCCATGAGTGAAGAAAACAGCTGTGTTTATCTGTTCACAGCTGACGAAATCCATTTGTTGGTACTGTGCTATCAAAGTTACTCTCTCCAAAGCAAATCTGGCAGTATTTTAATTTCTAATTATCACACATGCTTGCACATATCTGTAGAAGGGGAACTGCTGATATTAATGTAATATTGGAAATACTGAAATATTCATCAGACAGGAGCTCTGCCAATGACTCAACAGCCCAACTGCTTCCCCAAATCACACATAAGGTGCAGGAGATTTGGGAATGTGGAACACCAACAAGGCATTAGTTGCTTAGGCACTTACTCTGAAATACATACAGTGAGCAGACAGAAGTAGCTAAACTCTTGTTTTTATAGAGAGGGGCATTATAGGAAAAGATGTCTCTAGAGAGTTAATAGAGGTAGTATTGACCGCTCCCTTCTACCTTCATCTCAAACAAACAAACAGACAAACAAATTGATGTTTGCTTTGCTGTCAGAGTTGTAAAAGTTAGGGGGGAAATGTATCTTCTGTCTTCTATATCTGTATTTGGGAGGTACTCTTCTGAACATTTTGGGAGGTAAATTTGACAAATGATTATGCAGCAGTCAGCTATTAAAGTTATGGAATTTAAAGTCTGGCATTAGAAATCCTTTGCAATCTGACTCTATCCTTTTCCCTGGTCCTGCTTTCTCAGATTCATTACGCATCACTCTCCTTCATGTATTCTACAATGCAGCCAAACTGGTCTGCTTGGTCTTTCTCATATTCTATCACCTAGCAAGCCTACGATGCTCTCCCTCCTCACCTTTTCTCTTAGAACCCTTCTTCCAGTACTCAGCTCAAGTACCACCTCCTGAGTGAGGCCTTTCCTCATTTTCCCAGGTGCTATTCCCTCATTTTGTCTCCCATTTTGTTGTTTAGTCATTCGGTCACGTTCAAATCTTCATGACCCTGTAGTCCATAGCATGCTGTACGTAAGGTTGGCAAAGATATTGAAGTGGTTTGTCATTGCCTTCTCTAGTGGATTAAAGTAAACAGAGGTTAAGTGACTTGCGCAAGGTCACACAGCTATTATGCATCTGAGGCTGGATTTGAACTCAGGTCTTCCTGATTCTAGACCCATTGCTCTATCCACTGTGTCATCTAACTGCCTCCAATTCCCTATTACTCTATGTTTATTTTGCATTTATTTTATGTTTACATATATGTATACATGTTCTTTCCCCTTATGGAATGGAAGGTCCTTGGGGGCAGGAATTGTTTCACTTTTTTTCCTTGTACAACCAACACCTAAGAGGGCCTGACACATACTAGGTGCTTGATAAATGTTTACTGATTGATTCTGGAAGCTCTTCAAGTACTTGTGGAGTCATAATGACCGGCATATTTTCCATTTGTTTAGTCCACAGCTAGAAGTAGCTGTGATGAGTTTGTACTCAGGAAGCCCCTGGTGTGAGTCCTGGCCTCTTCACACTTACCAGCTGTGTGATCATGGGCAAGCCACTAAACCACTTAGGCAACTCATTAGCACTTATCCCTAGGTTTGGGACTATCATTGATAGAGGGATTTCCCAGAGATTTTGCATAATTAGTCATAATTATGCAATTGCCTATTACAGCATCTTAAATTTTGCAAAGTAATTTTGCATCACAGGCTCATTGATTCTCCAAACAGCCTTGTGAGACAGGTAAAGGAGGTAGTGTTTTGTGTTTTTTTTTTTTAATATTTATTTTTTGTTATTTTTTGGTCCCAAGCTGTTTCCCTCCTTTCTTCCCTCCCAAACCCTCATAAGAAAAGATCAACATACAATATATACTCCTATTTATCAGTTCTTTCTCAGGAAGTGGATAACATCTTCTTTTGTAAGTCCTCTGTAGCTGATCTGAATATTCATATAACTCAGAGTAGCCTAATTATTCCCAACTTTTGGGGCATAATTCCACATTGCTCTCCAAAATGATTGGATCAGTTCACAGTTTTATTAACAGAGTATTAGTGTCCCAATATTTCCATATCCCTTCCATCATTTTTCATTTCCCACTTTTATCATTTTAGCCGATCTGATAGGTGTGAGATGGTATCTTAAAGTTGTTTCAATTTGCATTTCTCTAATCAATAATGATTTAGAGTACTTTTTAATTTGATTTTGTATATCTGCTTTGATTTCTACTTCCCCAAACCCCTTGTTTCTTTGACCATTTACCGGCTGGGGAATGACTCATATTTTGATGAACTTGACAAAATTCTCTATATATTTGAGACAGGAGGCCTTTATCTGAGAAACTGTCTACACAACTCCCCACTCCCCACCCCATCCAATTTTCTGTTTTTCTTCTAATCTTGGCTACATTGGTTTTTATTTGTACAAAATATTTTAATTTAATGTAATCAAAATTATCCATTTTATACCTTATAATGTTCTCTATCTCTTGTTTATTAAAAAATTCTTCTTTCCACAAATCTGATAGGTAGTATGTTCCATGTTCTCCTAATTTACTTATGATATCTCCCTTTATGTCTCTTTTGTGTATCCATTTTGACCTTATCTTGGTAAATATTGTAAGATATTGGTCTACTTGGTTTTCACTTTCCAGTTTTCCCAACACTTTTTACCAGATAGTGAATTCTTATCCCAAAAGCTTAAATCTTTACATTTATCGAACACAAGGGGAGGCAGTATTATATAGTAGAAAGAGCCCTGGACTTTACCTCAGAACAAGAATGTTGTGAGGGTTTGAATGAGATAATAGATGTAAAAGACTTTGAAAACCTTAAAGCATTACATAAATAAATAATTCCATATGTAAATACATGCCAATTATTATTATTGTTATTATTTTTTAGCCTACAGTCACCAGACCGTCATTCTTATGTGGACTTCATTCCCTAAGCCCTCTACTGGACTCATGCAACTGGAAGCAACATGTACAGAGCAATATAGGAGTGTATAGATCAATACTAGATGTTAAATAGCCAGCCTCTGGGAAGGGAGGAGGGTGGAAAAGTATGCATGCACTTTACATTTTAATCTATGGCATTAATACTTTTTAAAAATCTAGATAATCTATAAAACAATAAATCAAGCCCTGATTATTTATTTACCTTAAGCAAGTTAGTTACCCTCTCTCCTCTGGTTCTTTTTGTAAAAGTTGATTCTCTCCGTTTTCTTTTACTTTGCTAAAATTTCCCAATAACTACCCTCCTCTTCAACCTCTGCTCTGACAATAGAATTCTCTTTTAAAAGAAAAAAAGTGCAGGTAAAGAAAACCAATCAAAACATTGGCCAACTCTGATAACACATGTTTCAGTCTGTACCTCCTGTTCACCCACCTTTCTGCTGAAAAACAGGAGGAATGAATGTCACAATTTGGCAATGCATTGCTTGGCCGTTTTACCCTAGGGACCATGGGGCCTCATCTTGCCCCTGAAAAGTACTATATGATTGCCTATACATATTTTATCTCCCAAAAGAAGGTGAACTCTTTGAAAGCAGGGACTTCTTTGATTTTCTATTTGTATCTCCATGTCACTTAGCACAGTGATTTCATATATAGTAAGCATTTAACAAATATTTTTTCACTCACTCATCTGAAATCTTTTGTATATTTTGTGTTCATTGTATAAATTGATCTCCTGTTTCTGCTTACCTCACTCTGCATCATTTCATAAAACTTCCTATGTTTCTCTAAATTTTCCATATTCATTATCTCTAACAGCACAAGAATATTCTACACCATAATTTTCTAGCCATTACCCAATTAATGGGTATTAACTTTGTTTCCAGTTCTTTGCTACCACACACACAGACACAGACACAGACGCACACTTGCTATAAATATTTTGGTATATATGGGATATTTCTCTCTATCTCTGATCTCTGGCCCCCATTTCTAAATCTATAAAATGAGGGTATAGGATTGGATGACTTCTAATGCCCCTGTGTACTAAAATTTTGTTATTATTTCGTTTCTAGATAAGACAATAGAAGCAGAAAAGGGAAGCAATTTGCTTAAATAGTCACATTTATGTTGACAACTTCACACCTTCTATCTCTACCTTTAATCACTCTTCAGAGTTTTAGTCCTTTACCTGGGGGTCCTAATGACCATCACTTTAAACTTAACACATCCCAAACTGACATCTTTCATCTGACATCTTTCGCCCCAAAACCTGACTCTTCCCCTAACTTCTCTTATAACTTCAGAGTTCTTTTGACTCTTTTTTCTCTCCTCGTTCTACATACCCAAGAAGATGTCAGATTTTGTGGCAGTGACCTCCATGATCTATTTTTACACCCATCTTTTCTTCTCTACTTCTACTGTAACTGATTTAGGCCTTTCTCTGGTCATGTATAGATTCTCATAGCATCCAACAGGTCTTCCCACTTGTGGTCTGCTCCGTCTCGAATCCATCTTCATCCCATCTGTGCCTTATTCTCGATCCACACAGTCACCACCCTATTTCAGGCCCTTGTCTCCTCTCTATCAGACCATGACAGTGGCATCCTAATTAGTCTTCCTGACTCATGTCTCCTCCACTCCAATTCATCCTTCACAAAGCTGGTGAAGTGATTTTCCTAAAGTACAAGTCTGCCATTACTCTATTCAATAAAATACAGTGGATACATAATACCTCTAGGATTAAGGAAAAACTCTGCCATATAATAATAGCAATAATATTGGTAATAATAACTAGCATTTATATGGCACTTTAAGGTTTGCAAAGTACTTTACAAATATTATTTCATTTGAGCTTCACAATAACCCTATGAGTAAGTGTTAGTATCTCATCTTATAGATGAAGAAACTAAGGCTGAGAAGCCGAGTAATTTGTCTCTCTTCCCCTTGTGCCCCCCCAGTCTCCTTACGGCTACTAGAGAACCCTAGAGAAAAGTAATCTATCTGACCTTTAGAAAATGAGGACCAAAGTAGTCTATGTTATGCTCTGCATGGAGTCCCAACTTTGATTTCAGTCTTCTGTCTCCATTTTTCCACCTCACATTGGCTTCTCAAACCCTTGGAATCTGGTTTATGATTCCAGTATTAGACAGAAATTGCTGTTTCTCAAATTAACAAAAGTTCTTAGTTGCTAAATTTGAATCTTTATCTTATTTGCCTTTTCTGTAGCTTCTGACCACCCACCTTCTGGATATTCTTTCCTCCTTTGTCTTCAATAACATTGCTCCATCCTACTTCTCCTCCCCATCATGCCCCTTTTCTTCTCCTTTGCCAAAGTAGTCTTTATCGATTTTCCATACCAAAAGAGCGGGTGTCCCCTAAATTTCCAGACTGGTCCTGTTCTCTTCTCTCTGTGCTCTTTTTCCTAGTGATTTTATCTCCTGCTCTGGGTTCAATTATCATCTCTCCTGGGAAAACGCTTAGCTCAGTATAACTAACCCTACATCTTTATGCCATATCTTGAGCAGACTCAGCCAGTTCTTGCTCTTCCCCTCAACCCCCAGCTCACTCTCCCCACCATCTGCCTGGCATCCTGGCAGAATGGATGCACTTTGAAAATAAGGATTGTGTCATTCTCTGTATTGGTATCCTCAGCACTTAGGATAGTTCCTGGCATATAGTAAATACTTAATAAATGTTCATTCCATCTATCTATCTGCTATCATCTATTTATCTGAAATAGAGTTCAGCATCATCAGCTGCATAACTGGATGTTCTCTTGGTATCTCATCCTCACATACATAAAACAGAAGTCATATTTTCACCTAAATTCACCCCCTCAATCTTCTTTATTTCTTTTTTTAGAATAAATGCTTATTAATGTCTTTTGTTACATTGCTAGATTTTCTCCCAGTATCCTTCTCCCTGATAGCCATCCCATATAACAAATAATTTTTTTTTTGTCTTTTTGGAGGGGGGAAGGCAGGGCAATTGGGGTTAAGTAACTTGCCCAAGGTCACACGGCTAGTAAGTGTTAAGTGTCTGAGGCAGGATTTGAACTCAGGTCCTCTTGACTCCAGAGCTGGTGCTCTATTCATTGCACCACCTAGCTGCCCCAACAAATAATATTTTTAAAGAAAAAGTGAGGGTGGCTAGGTGGCACAGTGAATAGAGCACTGGCCCTGAAGTCAGGAGTACCTGAGTTCAAATCCGGCCTCAGACACTTAACACAAAAAAACTAGACGTGTGACCTTGGGCAAGTCACTTAACCCCAACTGCCCTCCAAAAAAAAAAAGCAAAAAAACCCAAAAAAGTGAAAGAGGAAAAAATTCAGATGAAATCAGCAAAATTGATGAATACATCAAAAAACTCTGAAAATACATACATGCATCTCATCCATTGACTGTTCACAGCTGAAAAGGAGTATGGGGGGGCGGGGGTAGGGGAAGATATGTGTAACTTTTCATAGTTCTTTTGAACCTTGCTTGCTTTTGGCAATTTCACAACATTCACTTTCAACGACAGGGTTGTTCTTTCCACTTGTATCGGTGTATTCATTGTTTTATTCATGTTTCCTTGGCTCTACTTGATTCACTTCCCCATGCAGGAGGTGGTACCTAAGCATTGCCAACCAAGTGATTTTCCCAGCCTGGCCCCAAAAGAGAGAGATGTGTAATAGAAGATTCTTTCTGATTTTAGTTCAGGGTACACTGAGGTTGGAAAGGCATCATTCGTGGAGAAAAATCAGAAGAAATATGGAACTGAGGGTGTTGGACAGATAAAATACTTAATATTATTTTCAAAAATTGAGATTAGAAAACTCTCTTCCATCATCATTTAAACAATTCAAAGATAGAGCTATCTCAATATGCAAATATTCCATTAGCCCTTCACATGCTTGCTTTAATTACACAATCACAGAATAATACATTGGTGATGACTTTGATATATCATTATTAGAAACTTCTGCCTTTAGGAAAAAAAAAGATATCATCAGTAATAAGGATTCTTGTTTACACTCATATTGGAAAACTTATTTGTCTCCAGCCTCATTTTTTTAGGGACTGGTTTTCTTCAGGTTTCTTATTTACGAGCCAGGGCTAATTTGCCTGGCCATGTACACATACATGCCAGGAAGTATTAGTACTATGAAATCACTTCAGGAATGTCTTTCTCTGAGTTAAGTATCAGCTCTCTGTCACTGTAATGGATTCCTTAACATGGGAACAAAACAATTCATCACTTTCTTTGTGGAGCAGGTTAGTGATTAGATTGGGAAAATTGGTACACTCTTGGTATTTCTTTGATTTTGCCACAGATCTTGTCATGAAATCTGAGTAAGTTTAGTTTAATCTCTTAGCATACACAACTGTCTCACATGGGTGTTGGAAAGTCAAGTTACAAGTTTATAAAGCGAATTTCTATTACAGAGTCCTTCACTGACAGATAACTACATTAGTTAACATTATTGCTAAAATGCAATGAATACTTTGGTGTTGTGATTGATTATCATATTATCATTAATAATAATAATTTCTATTACACTATTAAAGCTTAAAATGGCATAAAAACTTTTAGAACCTTCTGGATGATATTAAGTTTACAAAATGTTTTCCCCAAGAAACAACCCTGTGAGGTAAGAAGGGCAATTTATAAGGTATGCTTGCACCTTATATTTAGTGATTTATTATTGGTTATTTATTTATTATGGTGACTGATTATTGACTCTTTAAGTAATTAAGGAATTTGCCTATAATGATACAGGCTTCTTACTCTAATTAGTTCCTATGGCCTTTCCATACTAATAAAGCATAATTAGTATTGCAGAAGTTTTCAAAACTGAAGAGTGTTCAATCTCTGCCACTAATTAGTTGAAAATATTAGTAAAGATACATAAATAACAAACAATATTAGTGTATGCATGCATACACATGTAAAAATGTATACATTTTTATACACATATATATACACATAACTCATAATTATCAACCTAGCCATTGACAATGATAACCATGTTGATGTTTATTTCTATTGTATTTTTTATTTCTATTGTATTTGTGAACTGGACTAGACACAGTTTTCCCTTACTTTCTCATCCTTTAGTCTAATCAATTACACATCCACAACAGAATGTATATTTATGCAGGAACATATGCAAATCAACCATCCTCCTGTTAGTTCTCATAAAACAGAACAAAATTTTGACCAAGGGAGGTATAGAAACCTAGAAATGTGATGACACATCAAAGATTTCTTGAATATACACCAATATATTCTTATACATTGAATGGTTAGAATAGGTAGGAGACAGTCAAGATGGCAGCGTAGAAGCAGGAAAACTCCATAGTTCCCCCCATGACCACCTCAAATACCTAGAAAATATGACTCTAAACAAATTTTAAAGCTCCATAAGCCCACAAAGTGACAGAGAATCAAAGCTCCTGCTGAAGGCTGACCAGCAGGTGAACAGGAAGGGTTCATCATAGTGTGCTGGGTGCAGAGACCAGCCCCGAGGTTTTAGCCCCAAGGAGACCAGGACCAGCTGCAGGTGGAGCATTCAGAAGAGCAGATCACCAGCAGCTGTGGTGGTTTTCAGACTTATCAACCCATAAATGCCAAAGACAAAGCGAAAGGTCAGTGGAACTCAGCTGAATTTGGGGGAACGGATCCAGCCATATGCCCCCAGAGCCAGAAGTGGTGGAAGGGGCAGCCCTGCAGCCACCTCCATGTGGCTGCTTCAGAGCTTGCAGCCTGCAGATTGCTGGGGGTCCAAGTAACCATTCAGAGGTTAAGAGCTCTTGCCTTAACCTGCCTGTATCAGGATTGTGGTCTTAGGTGTTGGTCCTGAGGTGTATGACCAGTGAACCAAAGCTGGTGGGGGCTGCAGAGACAGCGGCCTCCTACTAGCTCTGGTACCTCTGAAAACTCCAGTGATTTGGGATAAAGCTCTCCCCTCTGGAAGCAGAGCTCCATAGAACTAAAAAGTCAAGTAATTAACTGGCACCATGAGCAGGCAAAGGAAGCAAAGTAAGAACAGCAATAAAACTTTAAATTCCTTTTTTTGGGGACAAAAAGGATCAAAGTATGGAACAGGAGGAAGAAAAAACAGTCAGAACTCCTGTACCAAAAGCTTCCAAGAAAAATGGAAACTGATTATAGGCCATAGAGGAGCTTAAGAAGGATTCTGAAAACCAAATTAGAGAAGTGGAGGAAAAATTGGGGAGAGAAATGAGAATGATGCAAGAAAATCATGAAAAGAGAGTCAACAACCTGATGGAAGAAAACCCCTTAAAAAATAGACTAACTCAAATGGAAAAAGAGGCCCCAAAAGCCAATGAGGAGAAGAATGCCTCAAAAAGCCAAATTTGCCAGATGGAAAAAGAATCTCAAAAGCTCACTGAAGAGAATAATTTCTTTAGAATTAGATAGGAACAAATGGAAGCGAATGATTTTATGAGAAATCAAGATACTGGGGCACCTAGGTGGCTCAGTGAGTCAGGTCCTAGAGTCAGGAGGACCTCAGTTCAAATCTGACCTTATACATTTGACACACTTACTAGCCCTGTGACTTTGGGCAAGTCACTTAACTTCCAATGCCCTCCAAAAAAAGCAAAAAAAAAAAAAGGAAAGAAAGAAATCAAGATACTATTAAAGAGATGCAAACAAATGAAAAAACAGAAGGCAATGTGAAATATCTCATTGGAAAAACCACTGACCTGGAAAACAGATCCAGGAGAGACAATTTAAAAATTATTGGACTACCTGAAAGCCATGAAAAAAAAAACACCTAGAAATTATCCTTCAAGAAATTCTCAAGGAAAATTGCCCTGATATCTTAGAACCAGAGGGCAAAATAGAAATAGAAAGAATTCACCCATCACCTCTTGAAAATGATCAACAAGAAAACTCCTAGGGGGCAGCTAGGTGGCACAGTGAATAGAGCACCGGCCCTGGAGTCAGGAGGACCTGAGTTCAAATCTGGCCTCAGACACACAACACAAAAACTAGCCGTGTGACCTTGGGCAAGTCACTTAACCCCAACTGCCTTCCAAAAAGCAAAAAAACAAAAAGAACAAAAACAAAAACAAAAAAACTCCTAGGAATCTTATAGCCAGGTTCTGGAGTTCCTAGATCAAGGAGAAAATATTACAAGCTGCCAAGAAGAAACAATTTGAATACTGTGGAAATACAATCAGGATAACCCAGGATCTAGCAACTTCTATATTGAGGGATTGAAGGGCCTGGAATATGATATTCCAGAGATCAAGGGAGCTAGGATTAAAACCAAGAATCACCTACCCAGCAAAATTGAGTATAAAATTTCAGGGGAAAATATGGTCATTCAATGAGGTGGAGCGCTTTCAAGTATTCTTGATGAAAAAATCAGAGCTGAATAAAAATTTTGACATTCAAATACAAGAAGCATGAGAAGGTAAACAGGGAAAAATATCATAAGGAACTTATCAAAGTTGAACTATTTACGTGCCTACATGGAAAAATGATAATTGTAACTTATGAAACTTTTCTCAGTATGAGGATAGTTGAAGGGAATATAAATGTATGTGTGTGTGTATGTGTGTGTATATGTATATATGTGTACATGTATACAAGTACATGTCAATATAGGAAGATATATGTGTATGAATACATATGTGAGTGTATATATGTGTACAGGTATACATAGACAGAAGGCACAGGATCAATTGAATAGGAAGGGATGATATTTTAAAAGGTGAAATTGAGAGGTGGGAGAGGATTAGAATGAGAGGAGACGGGGAGAGACAGAATGGAGTTAATCATCTCATATAGAAGAGGCAAAGGATAACCATTACAATGGAGGGGAAGAACAGGAAGGCAAAAGGGAATGGGTTAACCTTACTCTCATTGAATTTGGCTTACGGAGGGAATGACATACACTATAAATTGGGTATCTTGAACTACAGGAGAGTAAGGGGGAAGGGGATGGGAGGGTGAATGATGGAGGGGGAGCAGAGGAAGGGGGAGGGTTGTTAGAAGCA
>CM053594.1:178956131-178967097 GCA_028646575.1 Pseudocheirus occidentalis | reverse complement strand
TAAGATATATAGGCACTGGGGTAGGGAGATCCATCTCGTCCTATTGGAAAGTCAGAGGGGTGATGGGGGAGGATATAGGAGAGAGCAGATAGGGGGAAGACGCTGTTTTGGAGTGGTGGGTAGGGGAAAGACAGGGAGAAAATTTGTTACTCAAAATCTTGTGGAAATGAATGATGTAAACTAAAAATAAACAAAAGTTATTTTTAAAAAAAGAATAGGTAGGGGACTAATGGGAAACTATTGCTAGAAAAATGTCTGATGAGCTATTTGGGAAGCAAGTCATCATAGGAAAGTGAACTTCTATTTTACAGGTCATGAAAGAGTGTGTGTGTGTGTGTGTGTGTGTGTGTGTGTGTGTGTGTGTGTGTGTGTGTGTGTAAAGGAAGATAAATTCTAATTATATCAAATTAAAAAGCTTTTCCATGAACAAAATCAGTGTGACCAGATTAAGAAAAAAGAAAGGAAAGAACTTTTGCATCAAACATCTCTGATTAAGAAAAAAAAATGATAGCCAAAATCTCTATGAGATTTATGCAAGCCTATGAGACCAATAATCATTCTCCAATAGACAAATAAGTAGTCAAAAGGTAGGAGCAAGTACTTTTAAAACAATAAATAGAAACTATTGACAACCACATGAAAAAGTAAGCAGAATTACAATAACCAAAGTAAGAGTGAAAGGACCAATATGTACAAAAATATTTATAGTAGCTTATTTGGTGGTGTCCAAGAATTACAAACTTAGGGGATGCCGATAAATTGGCAAACTGCTGTAGTGTATGTCTGCAATGTGCTATAAGAAATGACAAGCAGGATGGTTTCAGAAAAACTTGGAAAGGGATATATGAACTGATGCAAAGTAAAGTGAGTAGAACCAGGAGAATATTGTACACAGTAACAACAATATTGTAATGATTAATGATGTAGCTATTTGCAGAAATACAATGATCTAAGACAATTCCAAAGGATTTATTTTGAAAAATGCCATTGATCTCCAAAGAAAGAACTGATGGAATCTGAATATAGATAGAATCATTTTTTTTACTTTATTTTCCTTGCTGGGTTTTGTTTGTTTTTTAGTCTGTGTTTTCTTTCACAACATGGTTAATATGGAAAAATGTTTTGTATGATTGCACATGTATAACCAATATCAAATTTCTTGCCTTCTCAAGGATGGGTCAGAGAAGGATGGGAGGAAGAGAATTTGGAGCTCAAAATATAAAATAAAAATTGTTTTTACATGAAATTGGGAAAAAAATAAACATTTTCACTTAAAAATAATAAATAAAAGGCAGACGAAAATAACTGTGAAGCATCAGTGAAGACCCATCAAATAAAGAGTGATATTAAAAATCAGTGTTGGGGAGAGGTAGGAATATAGGCATATAGGTTAAGCATAGGTTCAATAGTGGTAGAACTATTTAATGGTCAAATGATCCTGGAAAATAATTTAGAATTATTTGAGAAAAGTCACTAAGTTGTTCATATTATTTGATCCATTATTGAGTTTATGCCCCAAGGGAGATGGACAGAAAATAAGATCTCATATGCACCAAAATAGCAACACTATTTGTAATAGAAAAAACAAACGCTACACGTCTAACAACTAACTCTAACAACCTTCATTAGGGTAGTAATATCTCCTTATTGCTATAATTTGCCTCTTAGTTCCTGTGGTTATATAAACTGAACTGGGGGTGAGAAGAACCAAATTTCTCTTGCTCCAATTGCAAAGGAATTTTATTTCTCTTTAAGGCACAATGGATATGAAGAATTCTATAAGATCCTGGAACATGTGTATGAACTTATACAAAGGGACATTATTATTGTTCCATCATTTTCAATCATGTCCAATTCTTCATGAACCCATTTGGGGTTTCCCTGGCAAAGATACTAGAGTGGTTTGCCACTTCCTTCTCCAGTTTATATGACAGATGAGGGAACTGAGGTAAACAGGGTTAAGTTACTTACCCAGAGTCACACAGCTAGTAAGTGTCTGATGCCAGATTTGAACTCAGGAAGATGAGTCTTCCTCACTCCAGCCCTGGAATTCTGCCCTCTGTGTCATCGAGCTTCTTCACAGAAGGCTATAAACAGAACCAAATAAACAATATACACAATCACAACAATGACATAAATTAAGACCACACTAAAAGGCAACAAAAATCAGGTTAAATAAAACGGACAATTCTGGTTCCACATTATTAAAGTTAAAGCACATAGACTTCCTGTTAATAAATGACTAACAAAAAATGGAAAATAATATGTACCACCAGTCAAAATCATCACACAAGACAGTTTTATTTTACTTTTTTATTGAAAGGTGTGAGGGGGACTGGGAAGTTGTTTGTTAGAGAGTGACTGACATCAAAATAAATGCATCAGTAAGTTTTTTACAAATGTCAAGTAAAAATAATGTGCATACCATAATTTTTATTATAGTCACTTTAAGGTACTATTTAAGTATGAATTGTATAATCATAAAATCACACTGTTAGAAGGGATCTTAAAGGTAGAAAATTCCGATAGACAGATTTAGGCTTGTTGTAAGAATAAACCTTACAAAGAAACATTCCAAAGGAAAAGGAGATCAAGAAAGCAGAATGGCTGTCTTATGAGGCTTCACAAATAGCTGAACAAAGAAGGAGAAAGATAAAGAAGAAAGAGGAAGCTATACTCAACTGAGTGTACAATAGAATAAGAAAGACAAGAAATCTCTTCAAGAAAATTGGAGATATCAAGGAAACATTCGTGCAAAAATGGGCATGATAAAAGACAAAAATGGTAGGGACCTAACAGAAGTAGAGATTAAGAAGAGGTGGCAAGGGCAGCTAGGTAGCACAGTGAATAGAGCACCAACCCTAGAGTCAGGAGGATCTGAGTTTGAATCTGACCTCAGACACTTAACACTTACTAGCTGCGTGACCTCGGGCAAGTCACTTAATCCCAATTGCTCCTCCAAAAAGCAAAGAAGGAGGAGGAAGAAGAGGAGAAGAAGAAGGAGAAGGAGAAGGAGAAGAAGAAGAAGAAGAAGAAGAAGAAGAAGAAGAAGAAAAAGGATGAGGAAGAGGAGAGGAAGAAGAAAATGAGGTGGAAGAATACACAAAAGAACTATATAAGAAAGATCTTAACATCACTGATAACCACAGTGGTGAGGTTACTGATCTAGAGCCAGACATCCTGAAAGATGAAGTCAAGTGAGCCTTAGTAAACCCTGCTAACAATAAGACTAGAGGAGGTGATGGAATTCCAGTTAAACTATTTAAAATTTTAAAAAAATGATGCAGTTAAAGTGCTGTACTCAATATGCTAACAAATTTCTAAAACTCAACAGCGGACACTAGATTGAAAAACATCAGTTTATCTCCCAGTCCTAAAGAAGGATAATGATGTTCAAATGACCAAACAATTGTGCCTATTTCATATTCCATCAAGGATAGGATTAAGATTCTACAAGCTGAACGTCAGCAACTTGTGACCAAAGAATTACCAGAAGAGCAAGCTGGTTTTCAAAGAAGCAGAGGAATTAGAGACCAAATTGCCAACACTAGCTAGGTTATGCACAACTCCCTAGAAAGCAAGGGAGTTCCAGAAAACATCTACTTTTGCTTCATTGACTACACTAAAGCCTTTGACTTTGTGGATCACAACAAAATATGGCAAGTCCTCAAAGAAATGAGAGTACCAGATCATCTACTTGTCTCTTGAAGAAACTGTGTGTGAGCCAAGAAGCAACAGTTAGAACTGAACATGGAACAACTGAATGGTTTGAAATTGGAAATGGAGTATGACAAGACTATACATTAACATCTTATTTATTTAACTTATAGGCAGAATACATCATGTCCAATGCCAGGCTAGACAAATTAAAGCCAGAATTAAGGTTGTCTGGAGAAATATCAACAAGCGCAGATATGCAGATGATATCACTGATGGCAGAAAGCGAAGAAGAGGGGGTGGCTAGGTGGTGCTGTAAATAGAGCACCGGCCCTGGAGTCAGGAAAATCTGAGTTCAAATCCAGCCTCAGACACTTGACACGCTTACTAGCCCTGTGACTTTGGGCAAGTCACTTAGCCCCGAATGCCTTCCAAAAAAAAAGGAAAGTGAAGATTCTTTAGAAGAACCTTTTGATAAGTATGAAAGAGGACACTGTAAAAGCTGGATTGAAGCTTAACATCAAAAAAACTAAGATCTTGGCAACTGGTTCCATCACTTCCTGGCAAACAGAGGGAGAAAAAATGGAAACGATGTCAGATTTTATATTCTTAGGCTCACTCAAAGATTGCTGCATATGGCAGCTGCAGCCAGGAAATTAGAAGATACTTGAAAGTTCTAGCAAACCTAAAAGGCAAAGACATTACCTTGCCAACAAAGGTTCATATATTCAAAGCGATGGTTTTTCCAGCAGCAATGTACGGCTGTGAGTTGGACTATAAGGAATGCTGAATGCTACAGAACTGCATTTTTTAATTGTGCTGCTGGAGAAGACTTTTGAGAGTCTCTTGAAAAGCAAGATCAGATCTGTCAATACTTAAAAGAAATTAACTGAGATTCTTCACTGGAAAGTCAAATAACAAAGCTGAAGCTTAAATACATTGGCCACATAATGTGAACACAAGACTCATTAGAAAAGGCTGATGCTGGAAACTATTGAAGGCAAAAGGAAAAGGAAGGAGAGGACAGAGGATGAGATGGACAGTTGGTGTCATAGAAGCTGCAAACGTGAACTTGGAAAGACTTCAGGAAATGGTAGAAGGTAGAAAGGCCTGACATCCTATGGTCCTCAAGGTCACAAAGAGTCAAATATGACTGAATAGCTGAACAACAACAAGAATAAATATAAAATTAGAACAGGATTTCTTAACCTCTTTTGAGTCATGGACCCCTTTAGAAATCTGGTGAAGCCTATGAATACCTTCTCAGAATAATGTTTTATTGTCTGCATTCATAATGGAAGGAAATATTTGCTTAGAGGTTAGTGAAAAGAAAGATTACCTTTTTTCCCCATCCAAATTCAAGTATGCCCTGAAATTTATCCACAGACCCTAAGTTAAGAACCTCTGGGGCAGCTAGGTGGCACAGTGAATAGAGCACTGGCCCTGGAGTCAGGAGGACCTGAGTTTAAATCTGACCTCAGACACTCTACACACTAGCCGTATGACCTTGGTCAAGTCACTTAACCCCAACTGCATTGCCTTCCCCCCTTCCACAAAGAAAAAAAAAGAATCTTTGAATTAGAATTATTCAAAAATAGAAAGGGATCATCTAGGACAATGGTTCTCAACCTTCCTAATGCCGCAACCCTTTAATACTCGTACGTGGGCATATCTGCATGTGGGCAGACCCGCCTGGAGATGGATAGAGGAGTGGTGTCTCAATTCCTAAGACCGTCGGAAATATGTTTTCCAATGGTCTTAGGCACCCCCTGTGAAAGGGTAGTTCAACCCCCAAAGGGGTCATGAGCCACAGGTTGAGAACCACTGATGTAGGAGATAGTTGGCTCCCTCTCTTTGGAGGTCTTTCGGCAAAGGTTGGATAGCTACATGTCTGAGATATTGTAGGTGGTGTATGGGATCAGAGAAGAATTAGACTAGATGGCCTGTGAGGTCCTTTATAACTCCAAGCTTCTTTAATTCTGCATGGTTATTTAGCCAAACTCTTTATGCACATCATCAATTCCCTCTATGCCATTCCTGACCACCGGCCATCCACTCTGCCTGAACACCTCTAGTGACAGTGTGCTTGGTATACTTAGTACTTCCCAAGAGATTTTTAATTTTGAACAGCTCCAATTGTTGGGAAGTTTCTCCTTATATTGAAAACAAAATTTGATTCTCTCTAACTTTCCTCCATTGGTCCCGGTTATTCCTTCTGGGACCAAGGATAAAACAGTGTAATTTATCTCCCCAATGACAATTTTTTCAAAATGTGAAGATGGTCATCATATCTTTTCTAAGTTTTCTTTTAAAAAAATTAAACATCCTCATTTCCTTCAGCTAACCTTTCTCTGGCATGACTTCTAGTCCCTTCACCATTCTGGTATAATAGAATGTATCAGTATGGTCTGACTCTCTGAACAGCTAGGTAGTGCAATGGATACAGCACTAGGCCTGGAGTCAGGAACACCTGGGTTCAATCCCAGCCTCAGACATTTACTAGTTGTATGATCCTGGATAAATCACTTAACCTTGACTGCCTCAGTTTCCTCATCCATAAAATGATCTAGAGAAGGAGATGACAATCCATTCAGGTATCTCTGCCACACAAACCCCAAATGAGGTTATGAAGAATTGAACGTGATTGCTACCACTGAACAACAACAACAAATTGTCTGTCTTTCTGTGGCTCTTAGGAAGGCAAGAATTGATAGCTTTAAAGTCTCCTCTCCCCACCCTTCTGTAAGGGAGTTTTTCCATTTCTTCCAGAAGGGGAAGCAGGATATTGGGTCCAGAGGCTGGAAATTCTGCTCTCTTCAGAAAGAAGGAATACTAGGCTAGAATTATATCTATCTGCTCCCTTAAATGTTGTTGGTCTAAGGGGAATTGATTTTTAGGTTCCAGCTATGCTCCCAATCACTCTCTCTTAATGGACAATTGTCCCAAGCTATATACACACATGTGAGTACACACACATATGTATATGGTGTGCATATATGTTTATATACGTATGTATGCACGCATGTATGTAGCTAGGTGGTACAGTGGTTAACTTGCTGAACCTGGAACCATAAGACCTGAGTTCAGCCACTTACCAGCTGTGTGACCCTGGTCAAGTCATTTAATCTGTTTGCCTCAGTTTCCTCAACTGTAAAATGGGGGTAATAATAGCACCTTCCTCTCAAGATTGTTGTAAAGATCAGATGAGATAAAGGTCCCCACCAGCCTTGTAGCACCTGAAAATTTGCTAAGCATGATGTCTATACCTTCATCCAAACCGGTAATACAAGCAGAGTGTGCCTGACATTTACTGTCTATGTGACCCTGGACAAGATGAGACTCGGTTTTCTCATCTAGAAAATGAAGAGTTAGAATGAATGGCTTCCAGAATCCTTTCTTGCTGCACATCTATAATCTTACTGAAGAAGTGGTAATATCAGCAAGGTGAGGGAGAGAGAAAGGCCCTAAATAATCAAAATAGGTCTGGTCAATTGAAATGTTTTGGGTTTGGGTTTGTTTGTCTCTTTGACTGGTCATAGATTTCATTGACATAGGGAACTTTCATCAAGGAAATTTCCTTTATAGAATTTAGACATTAGTAGGCACAACAACATCTCTTAGAGAGAAAACACTAGAAAACCCAGTGGCTTGGTAACAAATCCAGTGCTCAGCCCTCAGATGTACTTAATTAAATATCCTTTCTAAATCTCCCCATTTCCTTTTTATCCTGAAAAGCATCAATGTGCTACTAATGTATCTTTTCCCCCCATCAAGAACCCACCTAGCATAAAGAAAACATCCAGCTCCTTTTAAAGCACTGATCCAACTGTGATGGAACCATCCTGCATTTTTACTATAGCACAGAAGGTTTTTTTGACATCCTGTATTGCACTTGGCACTTACATTTTACATTTCTTTAAAGAGTGTACTCAACAATCCATTTCATAGATAAAGGCCAAACATAAAAGTGATTGGCTTGAGGTAATAGGGAGATTCACTGATGGATTCCAGAAGCTAGTCCTTCTTGTGACTGTAAACTGTGTCCTGAATCCTGGTGCCTGTGAGACTGGTACCCTAAGCTTTGTGAGCTGGTGTCTCTGAGGTCCTGTGTAGGAGAACCTTAGACAAAGGGAAGGACCCCCAAGTTATGAGGGATTATTGAATATATGGCTTTCTGAAATGGCATGAAGAATGAGTTTTATGGCTTTAGGCAAATCACTTAACTTCTCTCAGGCTCAGTTTCCTCATCTGTAAAATGAGGGGACTGGATTAAATGTTCTCTAAATTCTCCTCCTCCTCCTCCTCCTTTTCTTTCTTTGAGTTCCTTCTTCTCTTTCTCCTCCTTCTCCTCTTCCTTCCTCTTTCTCCTTTTCTTTTTTCTCCTCCACAAACCCCTTTAATAGAAGGAACGCAGCACATCCACTTTGATTAAAAAAAAAAAAAGAAGCTCACTCATAAAATGAGACTGTTGAACCCTGCCTTCTAGCCCTAAATCCTGTAATTCTATGTATCTATTATGTTAAGCTATGCTACCAGAGAGACACTTCCTCTTTGAGTGGTTGAGGTGAGGTGGGGTGGGGTATGGGGGAAAGGCCTGATATGGCTGGTTCAATGAGAGTAATCCATCCCACAAAGATACCTTTCCCCCCAATTCTCTCAATGGTATCATACTTCTAGTCACTTAGGTGAACAACCTGGGAGTTGTCTTCAACTTTTCCCTTTCTTTAAGACCCAATCTCTAATCAGTTTACAAGTCTTTTAAAAAAATTTTATTTATTGAACCAATTTTGTCTACCTTTTTTGCTCTAAGCCAAGACTTTGCAGAACCATTAGGATATTATCATATTTAAAACCTGCAATGACACTGTTACACCATCTGAATGATTAATATTCTCATTAAAAGAACACTGAGGGGCTAGTGTAATTGGGGAAAAAAGTTATTTATTTTATTCTTAACTTAAGAAATAAAACACAGATTTCCATAATAAAGTAGAATAGAAGAAAGATTGTATATGAAATTGGAAATCTATTATTCCTTTTAAACATGTAATAAAGTTATTATGTAAATGTATGAGTCTCACTTTATGCCCTTCTTTCCACTTGCATTCACCACTCTAGGTCAGACCTTTATCACATTTCACCAGGATTACTGAAATAGGCATCCTATTTGGTCTCACTACCTTAAGCATCTTTCCTCCCTCAACACAGTTGTCAAATCGATCTTGCTAAAGCAAAGGTCTATGTCACTTCTCAGTTCAAAAAGTTCTAGTGACTCTCTATTGCCTCTAGGGACAAAATACTAACTCTGTGGCATTTAGAGACCTTTTACAATCTAGCTCTGACTTGTCTTTTCAGGCTTATTATACATTATTCCATTTAAACATTTCATGGTTCAGCTAAAACATCCTTGTTATCCCTCACACATGACAACATCCCACTTATACATAGTTTTTCCCCCATTCCCAGAATGTTCTCTCTTCTCATCTCCATCTCTTACAATCCCTAGCTTCCTCTAAAGCTCAGTTCAAATACCACCTCCTTCAGTAGGGTATTCCTGATACCACCCTCCCTCCTTCCCACCCTCTCAAGTACTAGTGCCTTTTCACCCCTGAAAATTATCCAATATTTGCTTGCTATATATTTTGTGCTTGCTTATGTGTGTGAACATTAGTTGTCCCCAGTAGAATGAAAAACCTTTGAGGACGGTAATTGTTCCATTGTCTTTTCATCTCCTAGCATAATGCTAGTAAGTAATAAGTACTTAAGAAATTTTGTTTGTAGACTGATTGATGGAAAAAAAGGGAGAAAGAACTATTAAATCTAACTACACCTGAAGAGGTTTAACCAAAGAGGGTTAGGGTTGCCCGAGATCCCAAAATACCAACATGCCAGGTCCTGCCGAAAGAATTCGACTCAAGTCTTCTCAGACAAAGAAAAGTAAAGCTTCATTAAAAGTTTGCCATGTGGGGTAGACTCTTAAGGAACCAGTCTATGCTAATCATTCTATGGCACTCTCACAGAGCAAGACAGTGCTAAGATATTCTGTGGCACAGACACAGACACAGACACACAGAGGGAAGATGGGATTCTTATATACAGAGGAATCTAGGGGTGATCAGGAGTTTGGGGATGTCTTTAGGAGGAGTCAGATGAGGTCAGACTCCAGTAGGGAGGGTCTTCAGGAATCAAGATGAGGTCAGACTCCAGTAATGAGTGATTAAGGGTGGGAAGTTCTCAATCAGTTTAACATCAGAAGGAGAGGAGTAATCTAGGATGGTCAGATCAAGTAAGCATTTTTTAAGGATGGGGGAGACATGGTACATTTATAGACAGTAAAGAGCCAATAGATAATATAAGAAGGGATATAATGGTATCTTCTTTTGCTCCCACAAAAGTTATTGGAAGATAATCAATAGCTGTGGGGAAGCTCCCTTATCTTATTTTACTAAGACCATGGCCTCCCTGGAACTATGACAATGGACAGAGGGAACTAGAAAGGTGAGGGCATGGCAAACAGCTTGGACTGCCTGGGTCAGGTCTCAAGTATCCTCAAGTACCATGCCTATGTAATCTGCATATAATCTGCATATATAGAGGGAATGTAGGGAAATAAAAATGGAGAATTTGACTAACCCTAAGTCTACCAGAAAGGAAACAAACTACAGAACCTCACTCCTGTTCCAGTATCAGCGTGGGTGTGTCCCTAGCTAGCACACAGTCACACATTTTCTTGCCTGAAGCATAATAAATGCCTTTCCTTGTACATTCTGTTCTTGAGCTCTTTCAGTGAAAATGAAGAAGTACCCAAAGAGGGTTAGGGCTGCCTGAGACCCCAAAATATCAATATGCCAGATCCTATGGAAAGAATTCCACTCAAGGCTTCTCAGCCAAAGAAAAAGTAAAGTTTATTGGAAGTTCAAATTCACCATATGGGATAGACTCTTAAGGAGTTTGGGGAGGGACTTCAGGTGGAGTTAATGAGGTCAGTGCAAGAGTGGATTGATATTTTGATAGGGTCAAGGGTAGGAAGCAGATGGACAATGGAGGGCCAGGCTAGTAACAGGTTTGGGCCCAGCCACGATGAAATACTTATGGCCTCTGCAAATGCCTCCTGATTCAATCAGACTTCAAGAGGTTTCCCAGAGTATGTACCTCAAAGATTCAAGGAGAGCTCAAAAGCGGGGGGGGTGTCCCAGAGCCTATACCTCATCAAGAAAGGGTTTGCCATTTTAGGAGGCATGGCATTTGGATCTTTCTAAGGGCCCCCAGGGAAGTAGTGGATAATAGACAGTGGAAGCTCTTCCAAGCT
>CM053594.1:178938875-178955631 GCA_028646575.1 Pseudocheirus occidentalis | reverse complement strand
GAAAATAGATCCAGGAGAGACAATTTAAAAATTATTGGACTACCTGAAAGCCATGATCCAAAAAAGAACCTAGAAAGCATCCTTCAAGAAATTCTCAAGGAAAATTGCCCTGATATTTTGAATCAGAAGGCAAAATAGAACTTGAAAGAATTCACCAATCACCTCTTGAACAAAGATCCCCAAAAGAAAACTCCTAGAAATGTTATAGCTAGGTTCTGGAGTCCCCAGATGAAGGAGAAAATATTACAAGCTGCCAAGAAGAAACAATTTGAATACTGTGGAAACACAATCAGGATAACTCAGGATCTAGCAGTTTCTACATTAAGGGATTAAAGGACCTGGAATATGATATTCCGGAGATCAAGGTAGCTAGGATTAAAACCAAGAATCACCTAGCCAGCAAAATTGAGTATAATGTTCCAGGGGAAAATATGGTCATTCAACAAGGTAGTGAACTTTCAAGAATTCTTGCTGAAAAAACCAGAACTGCAAAGAAAATTTGACACTCAAATACAAGAAGCATGAGAAGGTAAACATGGAAAAGAAATCATAAGGAACTTATCAAAGTTGAACTATTTACATCCCAACATGGAAAAAATGATAATTGTAACTTATAAAACTTTTCTCAGTATGAGGATAGTTGAAGGGAATACAAATGTATATATACATATACACATATCATTTCTTTAGATAAAGGATATTCAGATTTTGCTTCTCACCAATCATATGTTGCTTAGCATACCATATTTATAACACATATTTTATAGGATAGAAAGACTGATTAAATATTGTATTATTGTGTCAGGGGATGTCAAAAGATACAGTAAAAAGAACATAAGACAAAGGAAGATATAAAGGAAAAAATATTGGTGATAGAAGAAAAAATTATAGTAACATAAAAGTTTAGAACTTATCCTATACTCTCATTTTACATAGGAGGAAACTAAGGCCCAGGGAGGTGATGTGACTTACCTAAGATCATGCAGTTAGACTTTAGGAGAGACCTCAGAAAGGGGTGTGCCAAAGCTACCACAAATAGGCTCAGAGAGTTGATTGTAAAATTTTCAGTGTGAGGCTCTACACCTTGGAAACTGGCAAAAGCTATAAGTCAGAGCTCAATTTATTGCTTTAATGGTTGACTAGACTTCAGAAATTGATGGAGAAAATGTGAATAATGTAGATTAACCTTCAAAGTTTGTCTTGCTTTCTGGAGAGTCAAACATTTCTCAACATACTTCTAATCCTCAGAGGTCATCTAGTCTGACCCTCTCAATTTAGACAAGGAAACTAAGTTCCAAAGAAGTGATTTGTTCAAGGACTCACAAATTTAAAAAGTGGCAGAGTCAGGATTGGAATCCAGTTCCCTTACTCTTAATTACACTGTTCTTTAGAGCACAGATCTGAATGTAAGTTGTTGATTGTCATCCTGGCACCACATTACACTACCTCTAGTCAGGTAACCTAGAAGCCAACAGTAGTATTAGCATTTCCTGGTTTCCTGGGTCTTCCTGTAATGTGCTTCACTAGAGAGTTAGCCAAGATGGCAAGTATCTTGAACATTTTTGCCCTTAATTAATTATTAATAACAATGACTTAAAAGAGGAGCTGTGTACATATTTGATTTTTTTTAATACAGTAGATTTCTAATGCTTTATTCTAAATAGATTTTAAATGTGATTCATGTTGCAATAAGATCATCTTCTGAATCATGGTTTTATTAAATTATTAATAAAATGAGTAATCCCTATGTCTCTCAAAATAACAACAACCAAACAGTTTATAACCTACTATATAGTAAACTCTTGGGAATAGAGTGTTTGGGTCAATAAATGTGAAAATTAACAGAGAGTTGCCATATATGTCATATATGTCTTAATTTGCTAAGAATTACAAAGTGGGTGTCTGATGTATCAGGAAATGTCAGAAAGACCTGGCTTCTCTTTCTCTGATTCATAATAGCTGTGTTATCTCTAGGCAAGTGACATCAATTCTCAGTGCCCCAGGCAATTCTCTATGATTATAAATTGCAGAGATACATTGGTGAAGAATTTTCTTGCTGAATATCCCCTATACCAAGGAAATTATCTTTTAAAAAATGTGCTAAACAGAATTTAAACTTTGATGATTTAGAACCTACTTCAGGATCTTGCCATGTCTCAAAGCCATTGACACAAACCATCTGTTATTATTATACTGTGGGTATTCATGAGTGCTGGTTCACATAGCATTCCTGTAGCTAGAAAGGCAGAGAACAGCAAATTAATGGCATTCTCTTGTAGCAAGAAGCAGCCGCTGTTGTGATCAACTAGTTTAGGACTGCTACTATAGGAACTAAAATCCTCAAGGGCAGAAATCTGGTATTAAGCATCCTTTGTAACTAACTCCCTTTACAATGCTTTGCACATAGCTGGTACTTAGTGTTTGAGTTCAATATTGGATACTAAATCTAGTCATGTCATTTTGTTGAATTGTTTTCAGTCATGACTTGCCCAGGGTCATACTGCTAGTAAGTGTCCAAGGCTGGATTTGAACTCAGGTCCATCTGACACTTGGGGCCAATATTCTATCCATTATACCACCTATTTATTCTAATGTAATTAACCCCTACTTTATCTGCTTGGGGAAAAAAGCCCTTTGATCGACTTTGTCTTATTAAAAGGAAATTGTATTAAGTTCTTGACCATGAATAATGAGATCTGTTGACATCTTCTATCTGTTTTCCTTTTATAGAAGAGTGGATTTTTCCATCTGTAACTGGGCCTTTAATCTAGTGTACTCTTTACATTTAGGTCAAGAACACTTCCCCAGTCATCCCCAAATCTCATTGCCCTCCTTTGAGATTATCTCCAGTGTATTCTACCTGTATCTTGCTCGCACGTACCTGTTTGCATGTTGTCTCCCTGTTAGATGTAAGTTCCTCAAGGGCAGGGTCTTGGCTTTTTTCCCCCCCTTTCTTTATATCTTTAGTGTGTAGTGCACAGTACCTGGCACATAGTAGGTGCTTAATGAATGCCTGTTAACTTGCTTGGTTTTTTAGGCTTAAGATAACAGTGCTTTATGGGATAGGTAAAATAAGCAGGGAGGAGAGAGACTGCTGATGGAGAGATCTATGACAGGGACTGAAATAGAATGAATTGTATAGGAAAATCCAAGAAAAAGAAGGATTTGAATTAAAAAAAAAGAAATATGGTCATAAAGTTTAGTCTAGTAAATTACCTTTAATGCAACAATAAGTTGGATAACTCTACTTGTTAGCCCACACCGTATGGCCACAAGTTTATTCTGCATTTGCTCTACCCTTGTTGCCTTACTTTACCAACCTTCACATCATTTTCAGTGATTTTGGCCCTTAGCTCTCACAGTTCTTTCCAGTTCATCCACATTTACATAAATGACCTTCTAATTCCCAGGCCAGGACCTTCTCTAATACCTGTTCCTCCTCCTGACTCTTCTACTTCTATTAATGGTACCACCTGATTCTCCCATCTCGAAATCTTGGAATAATTTTTGATTTTTCACTTTTCTTCTTACCTACATCCTATTATTTTCCAAGTACTGTCCAATTTGTCTTCTTGTCCATTTCTATTATCACTACCCTAGTTAAATTTTTCATTGCTCCCAATATGGACAATATCAATATTTAAAAATTCTGCACTGTATTTCTCTTCCATTGTCTACACCTCTGGTAAATTAACTCTATTGCATAATTCAGATTAAATCACTTCCCTGTTTAAAAACTGAAATGGCTTTCCATTGGCTATAGAATAAATTTCTCATACTCTTTAGCATAGCATTCAAAACCTCCATAGTTACTCAAACTACCTTTCAGACTAGGTCTCACATTACTACCACTATTACCACCAGCACCAGTCCCAGCACCAGTCCCAGCACCAGCACCACCACTACAGTCTCTGCTCTTGCTGAATTAGACCATTCATCATTACTCAATTATATATAATGCTTTCTCATCTCAACGTCTCATTCATTCTCACTCATTCTCCATTTTTTTTTCTTTTTGAGGGGAAAGGTAGGGGAATTGGGGTTAAGTGACTTGCCCAAGGTCACACAGCTAGTTTTGTGTTAAGCATCTGAGGTTGGATTTGAACTGCGGTCCTCAGGGCTGGTGCTCTATTCACTGCACCACCTAGCCACCCCTCATTCTCCATTCTTGAAATGCTCCTCCACATCTGTCAAGGGCCATCTTAGATATTGCCTTTTCCACAGAGATTTTTCAGGTCTTCTCTAGTTAGAAATGGTCACCTTTTCTCATTAAACTCTTATGGCACTTTGGTTAAATCTTTTAAAATTTCCTTTCTCATGCCCACCAATCAAATTTAGAATTAATTAATTAATTAATTAGATTAATTTCATTCCACAGGTCTCTGTTACGTAGCAAGCATAGGTATTTTGGTTTCTGGAAAGGTATATCGCCTGTTCTAAATGAATATATTGGCCGTATGGTGGTATCTTGTAAGATTGGTTGCAAAGCTTGGTTAATTTGGAGGGATATCCAAACTCCTACTTCCTTTTCAGTTTCACTCTAGAGCAGCGGTTCTCAACCTGTGGGTTATGTTCAATTTGTAACAATGAAAATACATCCTGCATATCAGATAGATTCATAACAGTAGCAAAATTATAGTTATGAAGTAGCAATGAAAATAATTTTATGGTTTGGGGTCACCACAACATGAGGAACTGTATTAAAGGGTCGCAGCATTAGGAAGGTTGAGAACCACTGCTCTAGAGACTGATTGGTTATTCTGCAACCTGTAACTTTAGTGGCTGGGATGAGGGCTGAAGATGGCTGAAAAAGCAACTTGGGGAGCAAAAGACCAGCAGGATCAGGCCAGTAACAACAACCCTTGTGACATCAATCAAGACACAACAGGTAGGTGCACAGGTCAATGAGTATGAGTGGGTTAGGAGCAGTTTGAACACTGGAATTAAATAGGTAATAACCTACAATAAGGGTGGGATCCCCAAGGGGTAGGAAAAGAAAGTCAGATTGCAAAGAAAGACAGAGGCAAGAAAGTATAGGAAAGGCTTTACATTTCTTGCACAACTTGATCATTGAAAATATATCAGCAAGTACAAGCTCATCATTAGCAGGTAAAGATGCAACTAAAATATATGAGTGATTTAAGGAGAGAGAAATGTGTGGGTTTGTGTGAAAAACTCAAAAAAGAAAATGATTGATATTAGAATGAATAGATATTGACCTCTTTTTTTGGCCTCTTTTTAAAAGGAGAAATCTAAAGGATGAAAGGTTAAAATAATCCATAGTCATGGTTGAAATGTCTAGTTTGGGCAAGGAAATAAAGTGAAAGGAAAACTCATCTTATTTTCATCTTGATAGTCAAGCAGAACTACTTCGGTGGGTTCAGAGTATTATTGAATGGGATTTTTATTCACCTCACACCCAAAATATAAGTTTTTGGCATTTTTAAAGTACCATCTTATTTAACCACAAAAAAAGAGAGAACTTCTCTCTTAAAGAAAAGCCAAATCCTTTGGATTCATTATTTTTTTAAAATAGAAATAGCATCTTTTTGGTACTTAGCATCTAGTGAAGAGACTGATGCAAGCATGAAAGAATAGACAGTTTTTTATATATGATGGGAGAGAGGAAAGTAGAAAAAAAAATCCATTCATCATTTCAGGTGTATTGAATGCCATATAATGAAAGCTCAAAGATGATATCCCTTAACTCCTGTTTCACGGTTAGGAAACTGAGAGGGAAGAGTAAGTTGGGGAGGGAGGTGGTGTGGGGAATATAATAAAATTGACTGACGAGGAAGAGTTTAGTTTTTGAGTGACAATTCAATAGTAAGTTTAAATAGGGAAATATACTCTGCTTGGATGTTTTGTGAATCTTTGCTTATTCTGGGGGAAGATGATACTATACTTAAAAAGAATCCATATGGAACCTATAAGAGATCAATATAACGGTGGAGCAGAAGCTGCTTATATAACACTAATTTCTAAAATAGCAGCAAACTAATGCTATGACTCACATAGGAAGGCTCACGTCAGAAACCTGTTGACCAGCATAAAAATGATCTATTTAATGTACAAATTGGTAACAGGTATATTTGTTACAGAATACCAAAAATAGGTGACAAAATCTGTGTGGGGAATATGTGGCTTTACATATAAGGTAGGTTTCAAGTCAAGAACTGGGGAAAAGGATATTATGTGAATTTTTTGGATATCCATGCTCAGGAGGTTAAAGTGATTGAGCACATCACACATTGGAATTAGTTCCAATGGTTGCCCATGTTTCTGTCTCTGTGTCTCTACATATATATGAATAGTTTATATAACCTACATGCTTTGAATTTGAACTTAAACAATTTTTTCTTCTTCACCTTTTGCACTTTAAAATTCATTTTCATTGTTATAGTAGGGCAGAAGTTTCCTCATTTCTCAGGGACCAGAGATTAGCCATTTTTATTTAGAATATAATAATAAGAAGGAACTTGCAGTCCATAAAAATCGCAGTTCTCCAGCCAGTTCAGAGAAGGAGCTGATCCCCTGGGAGGCTGAGGTTATCAGCAGGGCTCATAATCAAGGGAGAATTTCTCACATGGCCACATTTAGCTTACTGAGCTGCTACTCAGACAGATTACTTCGCTTGGGACCATTGCATTTCCCCCTCTTGGTCTATCTTAATCTATAAAGATTTATTCTTAGAGGAATTCTGAAAAGTATACCAATAAATTCAGCCGTCCATCAATAAGATGCTCTAGGGAACAAACAATTGCTGGTAGATTATATAGACAGCCTCAGGTGATGTTCTTCAGCTTAAGACCAAAGTCTGAGTGCCTTTTCACAAGGGGGGGGGGTGAATGAATAATTGGTATTGTATGTGGTTTCTGGAGTGATTTTGCTGTTAATACACAATGGAACAGGATTTTTATTCCTATGAACCAGAAACATATGTACCTAAGAGGCATCTGAGACCCTAATAAAGCACATCTTTAAGTGTTAGAAAGTTTTTAGTCTTTCAGCGATCAAATACAATTTTATAATTTTAATAAGCACTTGGTTCTTTCACCAGTTAAAGTAACTTGTAACAACACATCCTGTGATCTATCTTTGCTATCCCTTAAAAAGAGCCAGATGGAGATACTCCAAGTATCTAAGGAGGAAATCCAATACTGAAAGTCTCCTTTTGTATTTATTGTTGTACGCAGGGATTCTGGCATGGAGTCTTGAGCTATTGAAATATTGAAATGAACTCATCTCCACAGGCAAGCCCCAAATGAACCTGAGCCAGACATGCCTCAGGTCTCTAAACAATAACTATCTGATATCTACCTGGGACTTTCAATCTTCAAAGTACTCTACAATCACTGATTATTCCAACCATTTAACACTACCTGTGAAATTAACATGAATATTCAACCTTGGAGATAGAATAAAACACCCAAGCTTAGCCAAGGTCTAAGAACAGTTACAAAGTATCAGCTAACCTGGCATGACCAGGATGTTGGACTCCCAGCTTTGTGGTCTGTTCACAATGCCCTGTTACTTTCTGGAGGCAGTCATTTAGCTACACTAGCAAGTATTTAAAAGGCATCAAGTATTTAAAAAGCATCCACAATTACTATAAAATTTCCCCTTTCCCCTTTGCCAAATATATTCAGGATTTTTCAATTCAAGTCAATTATATTTCTCCATACTACAAATGTCAAAAAACAAACATGAAGGCACCTCTATTTTTCCAAATATTTGATTGTCTCTTTCCTACATGACTCTGATCTGCATGTTGAAGGAATGCAAAATATTTAATTATACTGTATGCTAGAAACTTGTTAAAAACCTGATTTTGATGTGCGGGTAATCAAGGCAGTGGATGTGAGCCAGTCAGATTAGTGGTATAGCTTCCTGCTGAATTTGATTAGATAAAGAGAAAATGAAAACTCAGAATACCCAGAATAATTGACCCTCTCAGCTCTACTTGCTGTGTAATTATACGCAAGACCATGAATCCTCTGTTATTTCACAGCTGAATTCTGAGTATGCCATGAAATACAAAAGAGAAGAAAGCCCCATTCTGTAAGTGTATCTTTCTTAGGAAGAAAGAAATGAAACAAGGGATGTTGAAAAAGGGAGACTTCCCTAGACATTGACTTTAGCATTTGTCTTGGCCAGGGCCTTGTCAGTAGACCAGTTGCTGCCCACTACAAACTCATTCCAGGAATAACAAGAAGAAAAAGTGGAAGGAGAGAATAGGACAGGAATGTATGGAATGTCAGTGATCTCATGGATCCCAATTTTTGTTTTTTTTAGGTGAGCAAAATTGTCTAGTCTTACTCAGCAAGCAAACTAAGACTTCGTGAAACTGAAAGAAGTATCCAGATTATCATAAATCAGACTTCAATACTAAGACCTCCTTTCACCATTATTAATTCTTCAGTGACTGTGATGCTCTGGTTTTTAACGATATCTCCTTCCCCAGCCATGCCCTTCCTGAATAGCTGAGAGAAAATGGGGGACCCTAGATGTGCTTGAGTGGACCCTAGGAAATGTAAACATGGATTTTTGAGAAGTCTAGCTGTGGAGAGACGGAGTATATATCTGTAGGGTATGAGAAGTTGTGGAGTATTTTATTGTAGTAACTTTTTGATTAAAAAAAAAGAAAGATGGAAGGAAGGGATAAAGAAGAGAAGAGATGAAGAAATTATTCAGTGTTGCTGAGTTGGTGCTTTGAGTTGTTCCAGGCTAGTGATAGAGCTAACTAAGGTTGACTTATGGATGGGATCCATAAATTCTCATTGAGACTGAAATAAGTTTGGAGCCAGATTATGGCCGAGGAGCTGGTGAAAATAACAGTGGGCTTGTCAGAGGAACTAAATTTTGAATTCTTTTTTTTCTTTTTGGAGGGGGGAAGGTAGGGTAATTGGGGTTAAGTGACTTGCCCAGGGTCACATGGCTAGTAAGTGTTAAGTGTCTGAGGTCAGATTCGAACTAGGATTTTCCTGACTCCAGGGTTGGTGCTTTATTCGCTGAGCCACCTAGTGACCCTTGAATTTGAATTCTTGTTTTGTCATTGGCTATTTGTTTTCCCTTGAGCCAATTTTTTCACTCTTCTGAGGCAAGGTTTCCTCATAGGAAGGTTGAAATGGATGACTTTTAAGGTGTCTCCCATCTCAAAGTTCTGTGAATCTCAATGAGTTCTTTGTAACAAAGAGACTTGAAGATGTCTTGTTAGAGAGGGAAGCTCACAATCAAAACCAAAGGTTTTGGGGTTCAAGGCACAAGAGAATCAGAGATATATGGCAATGGAGTCTCGGGGACCTTTCAGCATCTGGTACCTGATAAGCTCCTTGAGGTTAGGGACTGTATTTCTTTTTATCATTGTATCTCCAGCACAGTACAGTGCCTTGGACAGTTTTCTTTTGCTCTGGTATGGAACTATGATTTCATCAATGTAAGGAAATTCCAAAGTAGCAACTTCCTTTGCTATAGCTCAGCAAAGGTCTCTTCCCCCCCCCCCCCCTCCAACTCCATTTCATGTATTTCATGGTTTTTATAAAGTTGTCTGGGGGCATTGAGAGGTTAAATGATTTGTTCATAATTACTTCAAACTTCACATGTTCAAAATAGAACTCATATTTCTCTCCCAAACCCATGTCTTCTCTAAACTTTCCAACTTCTTTTGAGAACATAATCGTTATTATAATCAATCAGGTTTTCCATCTCAGAGTTAACTTGGCTCTTCTTCCTCATCTGTATCCTACCAGTTGCTCAGACTTAAGCATGCTACTGCCACAACATCTCTCATATATGACCCCAGGGGATGTTGTGAATATAAGGGCTACAGAAGAGATGCCTCTTGGCTCCCTGAAGTGATAGCAATGGAAAGTATCCCAAGAGAAGCCTGGGCTCAGGAGTTTTCTCTTTGGGATTTGGGGATTTCCTATTTTGAGATAGTTCTTGTTTGCCACACAATAAGCATGGACCACTAGTAGCTAGAGGGGCAGCTAGGTGGTGTATTGGATAGAGCACTGGATTTGGAATCAAGAAAACTCATCTTCATGCGTTCAAATCCACTCAGATAGTTACTAGCCGTATGAACCTGGGTAAGTCATGTAAACCTGTTTGTCTCAGTTTCCTTATCTGTAAAATGAGCTGGAGAAGGAAATGGTAAATCATTTCAGTATCTTTACCAAGAAAACCCCCAATGGGTTCACGAAGAGTTAGACATGACTGAAACAATTGAACAACAACTAGTAGCTATTGGGACCATAAGTGGATGTTCAGCAGAAGTGAGAGCCCTTATCATTTGAAGGTAGAAGATCTTGGCCTTCCTTCTACACCCCGGCTACAACTGTGGGGTCTAGAAGTGCTTTAACATCTACTAGTGCCTTCCTCTGAGAGTGTTTCCACTTTATCCTGTATCTGTCTTGTTTGTATGTAGTTATTTATATATTGTCTCTTCCATTAGAACATGCCTACTGAGGGCAGATATTGCTTTTGCTTTTCTTAGAATCCCCAGCCCATACTACAGTGCCTGGGACATAGTAGTCACTTAAAAAGGCTTGTTGATTGACTGCCTATGGTTGACTAGGGAACAGGCAGGTTGTGTGTTCCTTTATGTAGCTTTTGCAGCAATTGGACATATCCAGTTACCTAGGAAAAGAAAATCCCTTTCAGCACCAACGGTCAGTCAAGCTTCATCAAAGGCAAGGTTTGAAGCTCCACTGATCCCAGATTCCAATGTCATTTGGGGGTTCAGGGCATATGGAATGATAGTTTTATTCAATCAGACTTGAACCTCTACATGAGCTCTACTGTTATTATTAAGATATGAGAATGGAAAATTAGATAGATCTGAAAAATATTCTAAAGGAGTAATAAATTCAACTTTGTAACAAATTATATATAGGAAATAAAAGAAAGAAGTCAATTTAGGGTCAAGGCTAGCATCCTTAGAGATTGAGATGGTAGTGATGCCATCAACACTGATTGGCAACTTAGAAAATAAAGATTACCTAGGTAGCAGATGGCTATAATTAGCCCAATTTTTCAACATGTTTAAGTAAACAGTGAACCATCTAGGTTTATAATAAATAGAAGAAATTGGTATAGACTCATACTGGACTTTAGACTACTGTATTACCCTGCTGGTTTGTCTCCCTGCCTCAGTCCATCCTTCACCGACAAGTCAAATTGGTTCTCTTAAAACTTATCTGACTGTCTCTCTCTCTCACACTCTCAGCCCTTCCTCCCCCTTTCCTTCAATCAATTCTAGTGGCTTCCTACTGACTCTGGGATCAAATATAAAGACCTCTGTTGGACTTTCAAAGTTTTGCATAACTTGGCCCCTTATTACCTTTTCAATAGCATTGTACCTTACAACTCCTCCTGCTCCATAATACTCTGAACTTCAGAGACACAGGATCCTTGCTGTTCCTCACACAAGACACTCCACCCCCCAACTCCACGCCTTTTTACTGGCTGCCCCATGATCCTTGGAACTCTCTCCTTTCTCGTCTACCTCCTGGCTTCCTTAAAGTCTGAGCTAAAGTCTCATTTTCAGCAAGAAGCTTTTCCTAATCCTGCTTAATCTTAGTGCCTTCACTCTGAGAGGATTTCTAATTTATACAGTGTGGGTGTGTGTGTGTGTTCCTATGTTTGTTCCCTTTCTGCCCCTTCAGACTGTGAGCTCCTTAAGAGCAGCACCTGTATTTTGCCTTTATTTGTATCTCAGTACTCAGTACAGCACCCAGCACCTAACTGGAACACAATAAATACTTGTTGACTTTACTTGTTGCTTTTAAAAAAATCAGAATATCATTTGTCACGATTTCATGGAACATATTGCCTTGCTATTTGGTTCATCCATCTTAGGTCCTTTCCACCTTCTTTCTACTCCTCCGTCAACACCCTTTCCCTATAGACCAAACACATCCCCAATGCCACTAGAGGGAGACTGAATACACAGGCTTTTAATAGAATTACTTTGTGGATTAATGTCTAAGTCATATAAATTTCTCCCTAATTTGCCACTCACATATCAAGCATTTAATCTTGATACTTCCCAGAGAAGCATAGAAGGATATATTTAGGTAATTACGGCTGCAAGAACTGTTTTCTCTGACTCTAAGCATTCAGGAACAAGCACTTTTTGAGACTGGAATGGCAGTTCATCAGACCTCCAGAATTAAGTCTAGTGGCTAACATGCTGCTCCTGTTGACCAAGCTCCCAGAGCTGTAGGGCTCAAGAGAGGAGCTGCCCATAGCCCCAGGAGCTCCCAGGAGCCAGATTGGGTGTGCAGAGAGATTAAGCTCCTTTGAGATGGCAATTCTATTTCTTTTATAAAACAAAATCTCCAAGCCTGCCTTAGAAATATTCATCTTGGTGATGACATTCCTGGGTTTTATTTTGAATCTTCTCAAAATGAAAACTTCTGAGACAGCTAAACTGACTCATCCTATTCTGTACTCCCCCGACCTCCAGCTGAGTGGCCTGTTGGATCATAGGTGTCTTGCAGGGAGGAAAGTATTTTTAATTTGGAGTTTATTCATTATTGAGCCAATGCCATGGGGACTGATTCTAGAATGCCTGTAATTAGAGAGGAAAGAGCACTCTGGAAGTGACTAATATATTTAGGTATTTTGGGGGCGTAGGATATGGAGTTGTTAGAAAGAAACTTGAAGAAAAATGGAAAAAAAGAAATTCAGAAAACAAAATTTGCATTCAAATTGTGATTTTTTTAGGTTACAGGTGTATGAGGGGGGTAGAAACTTGATGTATTGAAAAGAGAATGGGATTTGGACTCTGAGGACCCAGACCTTGAATCCTTCTCTGCTGCTTCTTAATGGTATTACCTTGGACCAAGTACTTAGCTTTTCTATCTGTAAATCAGTGGAGTTGGTTTTGATTTCTAAGACCTTTCCCAGCTACAGGGCCTATGATCCTATAGGATCACAAAGGATAAATCACAGGAGCATGGATTTAGAGCTGGAAAAGACCTCAGAGGTCATCTAATCCAATGTGTTTATTTTACACATGAGGAAACTGAGCAACAGAGAAGGTAAGTGACTTGCCCAAGGTCACAATGTATCTTTGGAGAACCATTTCTCCATCTAAAGTCACAAAATAGTTTATAGTTCATGGTAGTTTGAAATTGAGTTCACTTTGAGCCTTAATCTTATCTTATAAACAATATTTTGTTTTTAAGTTAGAGAAAGGCCATCAGTAGACTGGGTAGGACCATCATAAATGCTGGGGACCAAATAGATTTTATAAGTCTAATTATTGTTGTCCTAAAGCAAACTGAATAAAAGGATGGGACTTAACAAAAAAAATCTTTTCATATTCCTATGGGTTTCCTTCTAATGACAGAAATTGCTACCAATCCATGCTGGCTTGTCTTATGGGGCTCCTGTCTGTGTCCTCCCCAAAAGTCACCCCAGGTAGTTCATTAAAGTTGCTGGAGGTCTTCCTTGGTATCTCTGGACATTGCAAGGGGACCAGTAGAATGCTCTGGCTGTCCATTTGTAATGACTTTCTCTCACTATTTGGCTGGCCCCTCTTCTTTTTCTAACATGCATGTCATTTTAAGTTTTAGGCAACCCATGAAGCTGGCAAAATTATAAAATGAAAAAGCATCAATTTTGTTATGATTATTTTTACAAGATCACAGATTTTGAGCTGGGAGGGACCTTGTAAGCCATAATTTTACAGATGAGGGAGTTGAGATAACTAGTAAGCTTCTGAAGCAAGATTTGAACTTGGCTCCTCTCAATTCCATGTCCAGCACTCTATCCACTTTTCCATATGACCTTCTGGCTTCAACAAAATGTGTTATTGGCAGCTGAAAGAGGTCACCAACACCTAGCATGGGGCCTAGTAGACATTCCTCGGTTGGTTGGTTGGTTGTCTTTATACAAGAGGAAGTACCAGCATAGGGGCTCTTTTATTTGGGAATTGACAGAATCTCTGCAAAAGACTACCCCAGATGTCTAGATAAATGTGAGGGACTCAAGAGACCATTTATTGTCTTGTCCTGAGGAAGTTCATATTGGAACAAAAGTCATGGAAGATGTTCAGTTCAGATCCTCAGGTAGACTTTCTAGAATCTGCTTTCTTTTAGCCTGGAGAAACCACTGAGTATAGACTGTGACCCTTTTTCCTTTGTGACCATTTTGTTGTGAAATTTCTTGTGGTCCCTGGGATTAAAAACAGATTTAGGGGAGGCAGAAAAGTCATGGGATGGGAAGTTGTGGTGTACCCTTTTCTACTCCCTCTGGATTTGACATCAACATTGGTTGGATGGGGCAGGGTTCATCAAAATAGAAACTGGGCTTTTGATATGCAAATATTGCTCCTACAATGGAATGAAGCAGAGAAGAAGGCATGGCTGTGTGTGTTGGGGAAAGATGGGGAAGAAGAAATTGAGGTGAAAAGTTTAAAGAAATTGATTAATCGAAATCAATCAGTAAATTTTGAGTTCATGTACTATGCTTAGTAAGTTAAGGAGACATGAAAAAATGAGAAAAAATGGCATGATTTATTATTTCATGCAGGCTATTGAAATGCATGGGATAGCCCCAAAAGGAATATGCTAACTGATTAAACACATCTCTTCTAGAAAAGGACTTAATGGAACAGCCTTTTAGGCAATCTGTTCAGGAAGATAAAAGGAAAATAGAACTCAACAAATAAGTTTTGGGGAAGAACACATGGAAAAAGTTTAGCACTGATGGCTATAAAGAACATTTTTTATTTAGAACCATAGGAACAGACTTAGAACCAGAAAGGAAGGACTAAGTAATCCAATGATCAGGGCTACATTTGTGTCATAGTGACCTGGAAATGAAACAGAGCAATAGTCTATTAAGTAAACTGATTAATGAGTGAGTTGAGTCTGGCTTTTTAATGGAGATGGAATATCTATAAACTAAGATGAGGAGGACAGTAAATATTCATCTCTTCCTCCTGTCTCCTAATTTACTTGGATTGTTGAAGCAAAAAAGTGTAATAGTAACAGAAAGAAAATAATAGAATTAGATCCGGACAGGTTCACAGAAGTTATTTAATTCATTACCCTTATTTGAGGAAACTGGGGCCCAGAGTGTTTAAATGACATATCTAAAGTCACATAAGCAGTACATGGCAGAAGTAAAATTTAAACCCAGGCCGTCTGGCTCCAAATCCAGTGATATTTCAACTCCATCATACTGCAGTAAAGAATTCAGGCACAAATTGCATGCCTGTCATCTGAGGACCAACATAGGTGAGTTTAGAGAAGATTGTCATGAGAATGTTAGTTACCAAGTGACATTTTTTTTTAAACAATGGTAACTCACAAAGACCATTTACTAAAGTCCAGAGATGTGAATCTCTTCCCAAGCCAACAAGATGCCACATATCCTTGAAATATCAAAGTGTGTAAAGGACTGGAGATAGGAAAATGAAATGATATGAAATCCCTGTCCTGAAGGAGTTTATGATTGAATGGGGGCGGGGAATAAAGGCACAGCTAATCATAAAGAAAGTTCTAATACAATGGTGAGTATAGAGAAGATGTTCATACAGTGAATAATATGGGTATCGAGGAGAAGAGATCCTAGAAAGCGTCATGGAAGAGTTGGTACAAGTTGGTTCTTAATGGGAAGAAAAAACTTCATAAGGTAAAGATGTGGGGGATAGGAGAAGTTCATTCTAGGCACAAGGGGCAAGGTCAAGAAATGGCCAATAGCTTTGTGGAATGTATGGTGTATGAAATGACAGACTGATCCACGGTAAGCCTATCTTTGTGTTGTTTTGGGATCATTTAGTTATGAAAAGAAGAGGCAGAAAAAAAGACCCTTAAATATGTTCAGGAAAGTAAGTGATTGCTTACTTTGTAGCATGCCATCAACACACGACATAGCTACCTGCTACAGTAAGTAAAGTGCCAGCCCTGGAGTTAGAAAGATCTGAGTCAAAATCTGGCCTCAGACACTAGCTGGGTGACACTAGACTTTACTAGCTGCGCTTGCTTCAGGCCAGAGTTGCCAATATTTGCCTTAGTTTCCTCATATGTAAAATGAACTGGAGGAAGAAATGATGAAAGAAGACATGAAAGGAAGAAATGAAACTACTCCAGTGACTTTGCCAAGAAAACCTCAAATGGGGTCATGAAGAATTGATCGTGACTGAAATGAATGAACAATAACAAAAACATGCCATCAGGGGACTACATAGAACTGTCTAGACAATGATCTGTCCTCAGTCATAGCTACAATTTACTTCTCAGAATCAGAAGATAGTGTAGCAGCCACGGGGAAATGACAGAAATAGTTTTTGGAGCACAGGTAGAATGTTAGGCTGGAAGACTCATGGATCTGATCCAGGATGGTGTAATGGTAATGAAATTTGGAGATGCCCCTGAATTGACTTGGCATTTGGGTTGAGTGTTAAGACCCAGAGCTTGTGAATCCCACTTGTGGGATGGACTTGTTGACATGAAGAGAGAGGGCTGAAATAGGAGGAGGCATGAATTGAAAGAAAGGCTCAAGCCCAGAGAAGGCCAGAAGAAATACTTATGGGAGAGCAGTATCCAGTATCATGGAGCCTGAGTTGCTGAGAGAGACTGCTGAGAGCCCATTGGAGCTGCCCAGGACTTTTGAGAATTGCCACCTGGAGCTGCCAAGAGCTGAGGAGGCATGGCTATGATGCCGGTATTTTGTCTGTCTGTTTTGATGTTGTTTTTCCAGATTCACCTGATGGTGGACAGTGTGGCTGTTGTAGAGGTCC
>CM053594.1:178901497-178938375 GCA_028646575.1 Pseudocheirus occidentalis | reverse complement strand
GCAGAGAGTGACTTGATGAGGACACTGGCTATGACTTTGTTGAACCTTGTCTCCCCAGGAACTGAGATTGCTGAAGGCTTGAAGATGAAAGAAGGGCCCCTCGTTGGCTTTTCCATGCTGAAATGTTATCTTGACCTTGTTATGACTTAAAGGTGGATGGCCTTTTGTGCTCTCCTGCTCCCATTTGAGAAAGTGCTTGGTGTTAATGGATGTATTGTAATTACTTTGAGTCTGGGGGTGGGAAACCTTTGGCCTTTTTCTACTCTGTGACTGACCAAATGAATGTACTTTGTTTATGATTGGAAACTGATCTCCATTTGAGAAGAGATTTTGACGACTAAAAGAATGTACTGTCTAGGGGTGGAGTAGTACCTGGATTAAATTGAGAATTTACTTGTGAAATGTGTGAGTTATACTGTATTTTAACTTTCTCTGTTCTGTGAATGTTTGCTGAATAAATGGGGTTTGCTATGCTGGTAATCCGAACCTTGGAATTTGCCTTTGCTTGGCATTACAGATGGTAATTCTTATATTCTTTGACACTTTCTCAGTGTCAGAACTGCATGGGAACTTAGGTGAAATTGGTTGTTGTTTGGGGTTAATGGTAGTCATTCCAGGCCTTGTTAGCCCAGTGTCAAGACCTCACATAAGGAAGCTAAAGAAGTCATTACATTTCTTTGCTTCTTATGATACATTTTCAGTTGAGAGGGGCACCCATCTGAGGTGATATTGAGGGAGGTTAACCTGTGGTGAAGAAGGGGGTTTAATTTTTTTCCCATTTAGTTTTGATGCAAGAGGTAATAGAAAAGACATGGGAAGCCACAGAGAAATTTGCATCTCAGCATACTAGTTTGAGCTGAGGATAAACTAGCCATACATTCCATACACATGGCCGTAGCAAGGAGTTGATGGGGTATAGGCTCTGGGAAACCCCTTGAACTCTAATTGAATCTTCCCATTTGATGATGAATTTCCCTGAGGCCATATGCCTTTCTTTATAGCTGGGCCCAAATCTCTTACTCTTACTAGCCAAGCCTTACCTTACTAGCCTATTATTCATCTACTTCCCACCCTTGATCCTATCAAAATATCCATAACTGGCAGGCTAGGTGGCACAGTGAATAGAGTACTACCCTGGAACAGACACTTAACACTTACTAGTTGTGTGACCTTGTGCAAGACATTTAACCCCAATTGCCCTGCCATCCCCCTCCAAAAAGCAAAAAAACCCCAACAACCCAACTATCATCCACCCATCTATCCATCTATCCATCTATCTATCTCCAAATCTGTTACCCTTAAACTAGCCTAGCTCTCCATTGTCTGTCATCTCCAGGTAGTTTTCAGCTATTTCCCACTCTTAATCTCATTACTGGAGTTCGACCTTATTTGACTCCTCCTCAAGACCCTCCCCAAACTCTTCCTCTACCACCCCTAGAACCCTTCCACAATCTTTCTGTATATAAGCTCCACCTTTCGGCTATGAGTTGGCTGAGAATTCAATCCTGCGCAGACTCATTCTGGGTCAGATTATTCTGGCCTGCTTGTCAATACAAGCATCACAGATGCTCAGGCTCCTTAAGAGTCTATCCATTAATGTGAACCTTTAATAAACTTTACTTCGAAAGAAGACTTGAGTAGAATTCATTCAGCAGGACCTGTTGTGCTGATATTTTGGAGTCTCCAGCACCTATAATCTAAATCCTAAACCTCAACAGAGTGACTTTCCACTCTTGAGCTAAGCAAAGTTATTCAGATGGTAGAAATGCAGAAAGGTCCAATGGAACCTCTAAGATTCAACATTAATAAGAAAATAGGTGAAATGAGATTCAACTGTGGGAATAATGGAAGAATTTAACAATGTGAAATTGGAAAATGGTGGTGAAACAAAAAGATACAACTTTTGAATTAGAAGGAGAATTCTGTTTGTTTTTTTCAAATGCACAGAAAAGAGAAAAAAAGGTAGGTTTCTTTTGAAGGAAAGATCTCAGGTACATAAAAATGATAATATTTAATGGAAATAGAAACGGTACCGAATTGATAGCCTTTATTCAAACATCTCTTCTCTCCCAGGAGTCCTGATATAGTTCGGCAAGGGAGAAAAAAGGACTTGCATTTTTAAACAAGGATAATCACAGGCCCCATATACATGAAGGTTTTTATAGCAGCATGTTTTATAGGAGTAAAGACTTGGAAACAAAGTGCTTATGTGCTCATTGACTAGTGGCTAGCTTTGTTACATGGAAGTGATAGTATAGTACTGGGCCATAAAAAATAATGAATATGAAGAAATCTGAAAAGCAAGGGAAGACTTACATAAACCGATGCCAACTAAAGTAATCAGAATCTGGAAAACAACACACATGATGCCTGTGAGAATGTGAGTGGAAAGCACAAAGCTCCTCAGATGCAATGCTTGTTGACCAAGCTCATTCCTGAAGAACAGATGAGAAAATGCATCTCCCTCTGTTCTTTGCAGAGTGGGAGTTTTGGGCTGGAACATTACATTCATTCACGGTCAGATTGTACTGATGTGCTGATTAATTTTGATGTACTGTTTTTCCTTCCTCTGTTTCTTATTATTTTTTTCCCCCTGGAGTGACTCCCTGGGAAGGGGAGGAGAGAAGGATATATTTGGAAATAAAGGTGATCTAAAAACAAAAGACAGAAATAATCTTTTTTTTTAATTATAATATCAGATTTGAGGGACAAATCTTTCCAACTCCAGAGCTGGATCTATTCTGCAAGGAGAAAAGGTAGGCTTTGAAAGAACCTGCATAGCTAAATCCAAGGACTAATAAGAGTTAAGCCGAAAGGAGAGCCTAACATCCCTCTGCCTACTTCATTTCTTATCCTACAAGAAGTCTACGATCATTCTTTTCTAGTCCAGTCAATCTCCTGCTTTGTTGCTTGTAAGCCCTCTCAAGTGCCAGTGATCTCAAAGGCTGGGCTGTAAAAAGCCTTGTTTTGCTTTAATGATTCAGAAAGAACTTTGAGCCATCATCTCCTCCAGAAGGTGAGAGTGGATCACTCAGTGTTTGCTGGAACCAGAGTGGGTTACCAGAAGACACCTAGTGGAGTTTCACAGTAATTTCATTTAGCTGGCATATAAAATCCTGTTTTAATTTGGATATCTAGATTAGAGTAGGGATTTTCAAATTTCAAAATCACATTCTGCGGCTGGGTTGGGGTGGTTGATCCCTTATAGGAGATGTAATAGTAAAGCTATGGCATGGGGATTATATTCTGAGCATGTAGCCTTATGGAATCAAAGAGCAAGTTTAGTGACTTGTCCACAGCCATACAGAAAGCAAACATCAGAGGCAGGATTTGAATTCAGGTCCTCTGACTCCAAAGCCACTATTCTTTCCACTATACCATCTTATCTCTTTATGCTTTCCTAATCATTACTTAGACCAGAATTAAAGGGTTAGGAATTAAAGCAGTCACACTGGGCTTGGTTATTAGCTAGGGTATCAGTTATTAGGAAAAATAAGGGAACTTTTCCTTAGCCTGGGAGACAGAGGAACTAGGCACAAATTGAAGCTATATTTCCATAAAACAAGAACAATAAAACTAAGGTCATGATATAGAATACTTATGTGAAGTTATTTAACATTACCTCTATCAAACATCCAATAAATAAAGATTTATTAATCTCCTACTATGTGCCAGGCACATATTGGATACAAAGAGGCAAATGCTATCCAACTCTTATGTACATAATTATTTTCCTGTTGTCTTCTCCATTAGATCTCCAGCTCCTTGAAGTTGGGGACTGTTTTAGCCTTTCTTTTCATTCCCAGAATTTAGCACAGAGCCAGGCACATAGTGTTTAATAAATGCTTATGGACTTATCTTTATCTTAGTGTTGAGGTGATCTTGCATTCTTGTGCAGTGGGTGTCAGTGTCAGTGGGTGTGAGTGCTGGAGGTTCTACTTAGTTGGACAGGCTTTTGGAAAGACCAACTTTGTGCCTTGTCCTAGGATGAGCCCTGTTGAATGTGGGAAGGCTCCCTGCCTGAAGATTGACTACCAGGCAATGACTCTTGGCCACAGCAATTCATGAAGGCTATTTACAAAGATATGATCCTGAAATCACTAACCTTTTGGCACACTGAATCAAGTATTAATGTGTGCACCTGGAGACAATCAGAAGCAAAAGGGGAAATATTTTCTACAGCAAATTGTTGTATTCTGTAGTAAATAGAGTCTGCTTCTTGTTTCACAGTTGAATCTTAGCCTTGTAAATGATATGTCTCAGCTCTGCTAGCTACAAGTCCTGAAATTCTCTGTAGATAGAGAAGGAAAAGGCTTTAAAAGCACCATACAATGGGTTCATTTAGACAAGTGGTGATGGTGTCACTACACCACAAGAAACATAAGAGTCAGGTTTTTTTTTTGCTTTTTTGAAGGGTAGAGGGCAATTGGAGTTAAGTGACTTTCCCAAGGTCACATGGCTATTACGTGTTAAATGTCTGAGGCTGGATTTGAACTCAGGTCCTCCTGACTCCAGGGCTGGTGCTCTATTCACTGTGCCACCTAGCCACCCCCATAAAAGAGTTTTAAGCAGTTTTGTTAATGGAAGGCTTCTATTATCTAGGCTGAGTTTGTTGTTCAATTGTGTCCAACTCTTGGATTTTTCTTTTGGTAAAGATACTGGAGTGGTTTACCATTTCCTTATTCGGTTTATTTAACAGATGAGGGAAATTGAGGCAAACAGGGTTCAGTGACTTATCCACGGTTACACAGCTGGGCTAATTAGATCTAAATCAGTTCCCTCAGTTTGACAGCAGATAGGCTTACTGGGGAGTCTGGTTGTCCATACTGCTTTCTACTCCAGCAGTGGTATAGGAGGCAGTGGTGGACACTTGCAAATGAATGTCAACCAAGGGCTCCTGGGCATAATGAGTTCTCACACGTGTCTTGTAATAAATCAAATTGCTTCAAATGCCTTGTGGAGTTGTGACTTTTGGTTGACACCACTAAAAAAAATGAACCTTAGCTGACACTGGAAGCCACTGACCTTTCCGAAATTAGTCCTGATACTTTATAACATTCCCACAGACCAGAATCTGTGACTGTGGGAAACAGGAGTGCCACTGGATTGTGGGTAAATGGCCAATGAGTAAGGAGGGAAGAATTTAGTAGGATGCTAGGCACATATGGGGTTAATTTATGTTTAGAATCAAGAACACTCTTACTAATTCCCCTGTCTTTTTCCTCCTCCCCCATCCCAGAACTTCAGCATCTGTGCTTCCGAGTTTACACAGCTGTGGCTGATTGAGCCTCTGATAGCCTCCTTCTGGAGAATTCTCAATAAGAAAGGAGGCCTCCAAAGGTTGGCTTAACCTCGAGACAGAGATGATTAGAGACAGAGGAGTGACTGAGATAAGCTAGGACTAAGGGGCTGAGATCTAAGATGTATCCCACTGAAAAACTAAGGACCCCTAAAATTCAGTCAAGGCCAGGGAAGGAAACTTCAGCTGAGTCTGGTTAATTAGAAGGATTTGTTCACGTAGAAGGAAGGCTTTGGTCTAAAAGAGGAGATAAACAAATTATACAGTGGTTTATGAGGATGGTGACTGTATAAATTGCTAAATAAGTAGGGGAATCTTGGAATATATTATGAGTGGGGGGTTGGGAATAGAATTAAATTCCTTCTAAGTGGAAGGAAGAAGAAGTAGCAAATTAATTAACTGTGTTTCTGCTCATGTTCCTATTGTCAGGCTTAACTATTTTAGTCATAGGATCTATCATAAATTTAGAGTTGCAAGGTCTTATAAGCCAACTCCTTCATTTTACTAGAAGAAGAGGCCAAGACCCAGAGAAGCTAATTGATTTCTCTAAGGTGACACATGCTGGAGATCAAGGATTTGAATTCTGTTCCATTGACTCCAAACCCAGCATTCTTTCTACTGTACCAAATAAACCATTTCCAGTTCATAAGAAATTTTAGCATAAGTGATTATTTGATGAGCCTACCTCACTGATGTGAAATATGCCTCCTGAAATTCGAATGTATCAGGGCAGCTATGCAGCACAGTGAATAGAGCACTAGCCCCAGAGTTAGGAGGACCAGAGTTCAAATCTGACCTTAGATACATAACACAAAACTAGCCATGTGACCTTGGGCAAGTCACTTAATTCCAATTGCCCCTCAAAAAAAAAGCAAAAAAGAAAAAAAAAGAAATTAAAATGTATTTTGAAATAAAGTACATGGAAATCATAATGAATAAAAAACCTTGGCCAAGAAGAATAATTTGGAAAATGCACATCTCTTTGCAAAGGTGGAGTGTGAAATGGGTGTGAAATATTACCTACATTGTTAGACTCAATTCATGTTGAATTTGCTGAAACTTTTTTTTTTCTCTTTGCTACAGGACAATGGGTTTCTGGCTAAAGAAGGGGGAGAGGGAGAGATCTGTTTAGAAATGAAGATGATGTAGAAATAGAAAAAAAAGTTAAAATAATAAGCGCATAGAATTGAAAAGATTAAGGATGTCCATACCAAATGATTACCCTCTGGTATAAAAAAAATTACATTTATAGACATGTGCCATATATATATATATCTCACATATAAATGTGCTTTGTCTATATGTGTATGTGTATACATATATACACACACATATATATGTAAGCATACACATAGAGAGTTTACTAAGGATTATACATACTATACTTTATTTGTATTTGCAATCTTGATCCCATCTGGTCTTTTTCCAGGTCTCTTGGACCTAACCCCCTAGAGGTCTTCTTTTCCCTTTCATTCTCTCTCTACTTTTTCCCCTGGCTCCCTCAGGTTGTCCTCCCCCTCCTCCCCCAATCTCTATCCTAAAAAAAATCTTTTACTTGACGCTTCGATCCTTCAAGCAATTGTCCTTCATCTCTCTTCCCTTTCAAACCGCATTTCTACTCTCCTTTCTTCCATTCACTTCTTATTTAATCCAGCTAGAGAACAGCCTCAGCTAGAAGTTTGAGGATTAACTCAGAGAATTCCCCATTAAAGCCGACGGAAAACCCCTGAGGCGACATGAGGAAGAAAATGGACTTTTGTTTTGTTACTGGGGATTTTTAAAGTACTTTTACCACACATACTCTACTTGAATGCCACACATTTTATCACAGCTTAAAAAATGTTGCCTTAAAAAATAAGTCCAGAAGAGGCCTGGGTTTGCAGTCAGAAGAGCTGGTTTCAATTCATTCAATTCAATTTATTGTTAGTGTGACCTTGGGCAAACCTCTTCTCGTTTCTGAGCTCCAGTTTCCTCATCTATAAAAAAGGGCAAGGTTTGAGCAGATGATCACTAAGGTCTCTTCCAGTTCTAAAATCCCACGAGTCACTCACTAACAAGCAACAGGAGTTTACGTATTCCCTGACAGTCTTTAAACTGTTTTTAAATGGCTAAAGGGGCTCATACGGTTGTAAAAAGCTGCCAGAATAAGGTCTCCCTATGGAGAATAGTCAATACTTTTAGCAAGGAGTAATGGAATCCATTTCTCAGGCCCTCAGTTTCCCCAATTGTAGAATGATGGTGTCTGAGATCTCCTCGCTCACACCTACCCTAATTGTTAAGGGGTTTGTAAACAACATCTGTAAGAAAGGAAGAGAGGTAGTGGTGGTGGGGGGGAGAGGGAGATAAATACCAGTCAAAAGAAGAGAAATGGAGGGAACAGGAAAAAAAAAAAAGGAATAAGTCAAAGAAAGAGGTCCCTGAATGAGGACGTGGTGGGGGCAATAAAGCTTGATGTAAGCTCTGGTCTAAGTCTTAACTGCTGTAGTTAAAGAACCAGAATCCTTAGCTTTGCTTTTGTGACACTTCTGCTCTAGAGAAAACCTCTTTAAATAAATAAGCTCCCCCACTCCCCCAATCTGGTTTATATTTGACATCACCTTCTAGCTTAATGAATAACAGGGATGATTACTCCAAGTGACTTCTCACAGCTCAAGTTCTACAAACTATTCTTTGATTCATTCTACTATTTTTTTTTCTAAAGGAAAAAAGACTAAAGTATAAAGACAGATGGCATAGACTTTTTATAAGAGATCAGGCTGAGGCACAAACCTTCTCCTCTTTCCATAATTGCTTGGGGAGTTTTCTGGCAGTGAGACAGGTACAAGTTGAAAGCTTGCCGCTGAGATTTAGGTTTTCATCAGGACAAGAACTACAAAAGCATGGATTTATGTTTTTTAAGGACATCATTGGGCCTTCATTCCTTTGGCCTAGCCTCCCTTCTTTACCAAAACCACCTGCAACTGCGGTTTGCAAATTAATTGCCTCTGACATCCCGAGGGGAAAAGAATGAAGTAGAAAATCAACAAAAACATCACATCACCTGCCATGACCACGGAAGAGGAAGAAAGAGAAGATCTAGTTTCTTTGAATCCTTTGAAAGCAGAATTTCAAGAAGATTCAAGATGTAGTGAAGGTGCCATATAAATATTTTTCTCTTTAGCAAGATGATAAAGAAATATCTTAGGTTTTTTTTTTCTTTGCAGGGCAATTGGGGGTTAGTGACTTGCCCTAGGTCACACAGCTAACAAGGGTTAAGTGTCTGAGGCTGGATTTGAACTCAGGTCCTCCTGATTCTAAGGCAGGTGCTCTATTCACTGCACCACCAACTGCCCCAAGAAATATCTTAGTAATCATCTCCTGTTATATAACCAAAATACTGATGATCTAGATTATTTAACTAGAGAACTTTATTTCATGAGGGAGAGGCTTGATAGTGGATAAGGCCTTGGACTTGGAGGCAGAAAGTCTGAAATTCTGCCTTACATACTTACTAGACATGTGATACTGAGCAGCTCCCTTCACCTCTTTGTGCCTCAGTTCCCCCACTGGTAAAATGAGGGGGAAGGATTCCACAGTTTCTTTTAGTTCTAAAACTATGATCCTATGATTTAAAAATTAAGATTTAATGTTGAAATCACGTAATATGCTTGCTGTTAGGTTGCTCAGTTGGATAAAGAACAGGGCCTAGTGTTTGGAAGACCTGAGTTCAAATATGACTTCAGACACTTGATCTGTGATCTTATGCAAGTCACTTAATCGGTTTGCCTCAATTTACTCAACTGCAAAATGGGGATAATAACGACACAGGGCTGTTGTAAGGACCATTGACATAATATCTGTAAAGCACTTTGCAGAGCACCTGGAAGACAGTAGACACTATAGCAAAGCTTGTTTCCTTCCCCTTCTGCCTCCCCCTCCCCAAACTTGACTTGCTTCTGAAAACTTAGGTTATTTTAACCGAAAGAATTTCTGAAACACGGGGTTAGGCTGGATGTGGAAATCATAATGCCCTTGAGTACAGATAGGCCTTTTTTGGTTTTCTTATAGGTATCTCATCAGAGAGATTGCTTGTCCGGGGTAGTTCTGGAGCTCAGAATACTTTCTGAAATTTAATGGTGCTGAAATGGCTGGTGTCAGCTTGGAGGACAGTCCCCAGGGATCTGCACCTATGAACATTTTTATCAATGATTTGGACAGTGTAAGCATGAACATGCTTAATAAATTTGTAGATGACAGGGAGCTGGGACGCAGAGGAGTGCTTCCAAGGGGGTGCTGGGTAGGTGAGCATATCCCGTAGGTGTTGTATTACCCTTTCCACATAAGTGGCACCAAGCTTCTGTCACAGGCACACCTTTTTGAGCACTCCTAAGGATTTTACGTGATTTTAAAAATAATTTTTTAAAAATTTATTTTTAGTTTTCAACATTCAGTTCAACAAGCTTTTGAGTTTTAAATTATCTCCCCCTCCATCACCTTCACTCCATCACCTCTCTGTTCCCCAAGATGACATACAATCTGATATAGCCTCTACATATACATTTATATTAAACATATTTTCACATTAGTCATGTTGTAAAGAAGAATTATAAGCAGTGGAATGAACCACTAGAAAGAAGAAATAAAACAAAAAAGAGAGAGAACAAATAGCTTGCTTTGATCTGCATTCATGGAGTTAGGATTTGAAAAGATATTGATAGGATAAAATAATAGGTAGACTCCAAAGATAAGTTTTAATAGGGATAATTGATTGATTCAGTAATTTATTAAGCACCAGCTGAATGCAAAGCAATGTGCTAGGACTACAGAGTAAAAGATGAAATAGTCTTTGTCCCCATGATACTTACATTCTACTATGGGGAATGAAAAGTCCAATACTGGAGTTAAAAAAATCAATTTCCCAAGTATAAGAAGGCATACACATTGCAAAACTGCTATACATGTGGAAAAGTCTAGGAGTTTTGGTGGTTTAAAAGGTCAATGTAAATCAAGAGTGACATTGTGGTTAAAAATGCTAATGTGATCTAGGGCTGCATTGAATGGAATAAATGTGCAGAATAAAAGGTACTGTCCCACCTCACTTTGCTCTGGTCATACTCAAAGGTAAAGCTAGAAATTTTGGAACCCCAGGGTAAAGGGCACTAACTATCCTTCAAATCAGCTATGGTGGTAGGGAAGGAAGATACCCCAGACACCACACTGGGGGAGAGACGCTGGGACATCACCCACCTCTGTATTAGGAAATCTTGTTTCCCCAAGAAACCACTGTTTGGGGACAAAGGGTAAGGAGGGTGAGGTTGGAACTGAGAAATTATTTGGAGCATAGCCATTATATTCACCACATTGTAAATACATGTATAGATTTCGGCACTATAATTTAGGAAGGACATTGACAAGCTATTGAGCATTCAGAGGAGGGCAACCAGGATGCTATCTGAGGATTAGTTGAATAAATAATTTTAGAAAAGAACATTTAGAGGGAACATAATAGAATTCTTTAAATATTTGAAAGGTTGTCATGTAGAAAGGTCATTAGACTTATTCTGCTGAGAAGAGGTAAATTTAAATTTGTAAGAAAAAACTTCCAAATGAGTCATTACCCCAAATGGAATAAGTTGTTTTGGAAGGTAGTAGGCTTAAGATGGGACAACTAGATGGTTCAGTGGATAGAGTGTTGGGCTTGGAGCCAAGAAGACTTGAGTTCAAATTCTGCTTCAGATACTTGCTAACTGGGTGATCTTGGCCAAGCCACTGTTTACCTTAATCTGTTGGAGGAGGAAATGGTAAACCACTGTAGTATCTTTGCCAAGAAAACCCCTTGGACAGAATGGTCCATGGGGTCAAGAAGAGTTGGACATGACTGAACAACAGCAAAGTTCAAGATGGGGGAGATAACCATTTGCCTGGGATATTGGTCCATTCAGGCTGGACTAGATTGTCTAATTCATCTCTGAGACTGAGAAATAATCCCAGAAGTTTAAAACAAATATTCTTTACAAGATACATCCTCTGAGAGTCTCATTGAAGCTATCGAATAAGTGGTACTTAAAGATTTTAAATCATTGTTCGTGGCCTAATGTTCCAAAGAATAGCACTGAAGAATTAGGATGGTAGAAACTTCAAGACAGCTATAATAAATCTTTTATAATTTGATTTAAGTCAGTATTAGGATTTGGGGAGTTAGGTTTTTCATTTTTATGGATTTTTCTTTTAAATGACAATTTTTATGTTAAAAGAGATTCTGTTTTGATTAATACTCATTTTACTTCCTGAATTTTGTCAATAATCCTTTTTCCTTCATTTAATACAACAACTGCATGACCAGCAGGTTTACAAAGGACATCAGTGGCAGCAGTGATTTGGATTCACTTACCCATCCATCTGTCCTTTCAACATCCATATATCAAACACACACACACGCGCACACACATATAATGTGCCAGGAATATGGGATACAAAGAGACAGCACTTGCTCTCTAGGAACTTGTATTGGATACAGTTAATATCAAGTAGTTCCCTAAGGTAAAAAGATAGAAGATGTCAGCTTCTTGTTCTTGTTCTTCTTTGAAGCAAATTATAACCCTGTCTTGGGATTAAACAGAAGCTTGCTATTCTACTTGGGTTCGTTTTGGAGTGCTTTTTCGGACAATTGACTCCTTTTCCTAAGCTGTGAGAAATATTGACAGTAATGTGTTTCTTTAACAAGATTGTCAGCACTGAAAGTCTCATAAATCTTTTGCAACTCAAGGCCAATATTTGCCCATATTTCCAGTATATGTTTTTATAGAAAAGAATTTGGAGTAAGATATCTAGTTTAGGAATAAGACCAACTCAGATTGACTAGATTGCATTCTAAAACAAGAAACTAGTGATGTTAATGAAGTCTGAAGAATCTGTGGCTTTTAGGGAATTCCCAGTTTTCCCTGAGACACAAACAGATGTCTGATTGTGAATATCTTATTTGAGAGTATCCTACTTATCATCAGTGAGCTGAGACTCTTGACTGTTTCCCTAACATTCCATGTTTATTTCTATATCTGAGCCTTGGTTTAAGCTGTTTTACCAGTTTATAATTCCCCTACCCCTTTCTACATTGACCTATATTGATCATCCCTTAGAACTCAGTTCAAGTCCCATTTTTTCTATCATGGGTAAGGACTTGGGAGCTAAAACAGGGCAAGGCAGATAATGGGTGTTCAATAACTTTGAATCTTGAGTGGATCTGTGATCACAGTTATTCCTGCAACTCTCAGACCATCCATACCTTATAATCCTATCCTGTTCGTATCCATATTCCCTCACCGATTCTCCACAATCAACAAGTAATACATACTACCATGGGCCAGGTGCTGTGTGAGGTGTTAAGAACACTAATGAACAGAGTGAGACACTTTCTATTTTCAGGGAACTTACATTCCTATGGGGGAGATGACAGCCTCACATAACCTTGACTTTGTCACTAACTAGGTTTGAGACCCTGGACAAGTCACTTAATCTTGGGTTTCTCGTATACAAAATGAGGGGAATAGTTGAGCACTGAGGAGCCTTAAACTATGTTTCTACCTGTGATTTTACATTGGCCTTAGGCTCATTCTGTAGCCAACCAGCTAAAGAGAGAAGAGATAAGAAGTCTGCTGCTTACTTATAGACTGCCTGGCTTCAAGTCAGGAAGACATGCATTCCTGAATTCAAATCTGGCCTGCCACTACTAGCTTAGTGACTAGCTTAGTGACTCTGGGCAAGTCACTTAGCCCTATTTGCCTCAGTTTCCTAAACTGTAAAATGAGTTGAAGAAGGAAACACTAAACCATTCTAGTGTCTTTGCCAAGTAAACCCCAAATGGGTCGTGAATAGTGGATCACTACCGAATAACAAGAAACTTACTTGTTAGTAGTGCTGGAAAAGTATTTGGAAGGGGCTGTCTTTGTAACCCTAGGCCCTAGGACACAGGCATTGGGACAGGTCCTATGGTTTCATTGACGTGAGGAGCTCCCTCTACCAATACAGGTCAGTATCTTCACAACTTGTATTATTAGACAGTTGCCTAGAGTAGAGGTGCACGAGCCAGATGTGACTCTCAGTATTCCCTAGTGCTGCTGAAACAAATTAAAATGCAATTGGGAAATATTTAACAATGCGAATGAAAATAAATGAAAGCATGATGTTAACGTGTGGTTTTCTAAGGCAATATGCAACCCACTGGCATCCTTACTTTACCAGCTTTGTCTCTATTTGAGTTTGATACTATTGGGCTAGAGCACTGGAGGTTACTGTGACTCGTTCAGGTGACTTGCTCAGGGTCATGGAGCCACTTTGTGGTGGGGGGCAGGCTGTAAACCTGAGGCCCCTTCCTGACTGAGGCCAACTCTTTATTAAAAACTACTTCAAAATCCTTTTTGATTGGTTGAAATTGTAGGCCAAAATGGACTTTTTCAAATTATTTGTGGATTTTACTTATCCATTTGCCCTTCTATTCCAATGGCAGGAGTGATGAAAAAATACCTTTATAGACTTCCCCAGAGAGCATTTTTACATTTTGCTTTTGATCTTGGTAGTTGCTCAAAGTAAGAGAACAACTACTAAGTGGTGTGGATTTTCAATTTGTTTTAAAATCTCATAAGGCAACATGCTCTTTTACTGACATTATTTGGTTTTTCCTTGCAAAGCCATATTGCGCAGATTGCTCTGTTTGAGCTACTTATAGTTCTCTAATGGTCTTAGTTCTCTCTTTGCCGCTAGATAACTGGATTATGTATGACAAGTCACTTAAGTCCCTGGGCTCAGTTTCCTCATCTGAAAATTGGAGACAGTAAGAAAAGACCTCACTACCTCCCCAGCACTTGTGATTTTCAATGTCCAAGTGTTCTAGAAAGGATAAAGTGCTATAAAGTGTAAGCTCTTTGTAATAGTAGTTGATAAGATAACCAAATTCTTGGCTTTTTTTTTTTCCTTTTTTTCCTCTTTGGATGGTTGTTTTTATCTAAGTCAAAACCTACTTGACTTCTGCAAATAGACTTTCAGATGGGGAGCGATAGACTAAAGCTCTGTCATTAAATGACATATTGTGTGACTGTTTTTGCTTGAGCGAGCAATAAATAAGTAACCAGGCTCTGCTATTGCTGTGGGGGAGCAGGTAGTGTTGGCAAGCAGAAATAACATAGAAGACATTTCCTTTTGGGAAGAAAAAACATGTCTTCTGTTAGACAAATTGATAGAGCCGTACACAGCAAGGCACTTGAAAACAGCATCCTAAGCTATGGACTAGAAAACAGACTCTGTGTGTGGCCTGTGGGCAGGGGCTCTGCATGTGTGCTCACACATGGGCTGTTCACACTAAGTGAGGGATGAAGAATCCCTTTCCCTGCCCTCTCTTTTTTCCTTCTGCAGTCATCTGTGGAAGGAGAGTGAGGGAAATTGTACTTTTACTTTAAATGCTACTGAACGATTTTCTTAATAAGTAATTAGGATATAGCAGAGGGCAACTCTTAAGCAATATGCAGTAAACGAGCTTACTTATGCTTTAGAAAATCATATTGCTTCTAAAAGTACCATCACCCTGGAAATAATTATTAAAAAGAATGATTTCCGTGGTGTATAAAGTATTCATTTGGTATGAAATTCTTAGATATTCTTTCTACGATTCCCTCCCATTATGACTTAAAAATATGTCTATGGGGGGAGGGAGTAAGGGGTTAACAAGTACAATGATAAACAATTTTACCCAGGTAAAATTATGTTAGATAAGTATGATAGCTGTCAGAAAACAAGGATTTAGGGAAGAAAGAGAGATTGAAATGCTCTCACACTTTAAATGTATTTAGCTTCATTTGCATATTTTGTTAATGCTAGGTTTCTAGAGTAAATTTGAATGGACCAGAAGATCATGGCTCCAGATCTAGAAGGAACCTTTGAGACCATCTAGTCCAACTTCCTCAATAAGCTGGGACTGAAACTGAGGTCCAGAAAGGAGAAATACTTTGCCTAACGTGACACAGCTGCATTAGGAGTCCTTTTTCTAGTCAGTAGCTCATGGGTGCTGCTATCAGATACCTTCTTTGTGTACAGTTCTGTCAATACGTCTAACTGAAGAATGATTTTTTTTTCCCCAAATAGAATTATGCCAAATGTAGGAGATACCTTTTTCCCTCCTCCTGAATAATTCTTTAAGCCATCAACTGAGGTATAAAAAGATTGCCATCTGAATGGGCAGAGGAAATTCCCATTTTGGGTAGAAGAGGGTAAGTGACTTGTCCAAGGCAGAGAGACAAGATTTCAGCTGGCATTAGCTCAGCTACTCTCAAGAGTCAGTCTTCTTTCTGTTGTACCAAAATGTAATACTACTTCCCGAGAGAACTGGATAAATTTAATCGTTGCATTTTCAAAACATAAATCAGAAATCATTTTATTGACAATCTCCATCCCTATCCCTGTCCTATGACTCCAGAGTCAGTATTCTGTCCATCTTTGTTATGTTACTTTCTAAGAGAACTAGGTACAAGTCACGTTTACCTAAAACTTTCAAAAAATGGAGACAAAAAGTATTTTCTCTATTTGCAGTCAACGGAATCTTCCTTTCCCCAAAGCTCTAGTCTTCTGTTTCACTATGACTTGGAGTTGACCTTCATTTCTTGAAGAAGGCAACTGGGTGGCCCAGTGGCTACAGAATTAGCCCTGGAGTCAGGAAGACTTGAGTCCAGATGTATATTCAGACATTTACTAGCTGTGTGACCTTGGGTAAGTCACTTAAACTCTTCTACCCCAGTTTTCTCATCTGTAAAGTAAGAGTGATAATAAGGACACTTACCTCCCCGGGTTGTTATAAGGATTGAATGAGATAATATTTATGAAGTGTGTTGCAAACTTTAAAGTGAACATAAATGCTAATTATTATTATTATTATTGTTGTTGTTTTATCAGCAAAGTCAGTTAACAAGTATTTGTTAAGTGTTTGCTATGCGTCAGACAGTATGTAAAATCTCTTGTAGATTCTATCAAGTTGAAAAGACTTCAAGTATGGCTTGGGTAATGAGTGGACTGAATGCCTGCTGTTCAAGGACCAGCCTAGCTAAGTTTTGGGAGGTCTCTTTGTCAAAAAATTGTTGTTCTTTTTCCAGCCAAAATAATTATTTTTTCTTTAAAAAATATTATTTACATTTCCCCCATTACATATAAGAGTAATTTTTAATATATTTTTTAAAAAATTGAGTTCCAAATTTTCTTCCTCCCTCCCCAAAATAATTCTTTGAACTATTGACTGAGGCATAAAAGGATTCAAATCTGCACTGATGGAGGAAATTACCCATACTGAGAAACCACAAATCCTTGAAGTACTAAAGTACTGTGGTAACGTTTTCAGTTTCTTGTCTTTCATTTTTTTTCTAGAGCAGAAATTGAGCTTTTACTTTAAACGCTTTCTAATGATTTTCTTAATAAGCTCACAGAGGCAGCATTTAAAGCAATATGCTTTATCATAAAAGGGCCTATAGTGTCTTATCCAGAGTATGTCTTATTTAGGCACTCAATTAACACTAATTGAATGAATAAAAAAACTCTGAAAAAATTACTTTGGCAACTTAAGGAAGTGGGAGATGGGTTCCGAAGTGGGATTGATTCTTCTCATGCTGAAAGCTGATTTTAGGCCTAGGGAGAATCTGTGATTCTATTAAATACAATTAACGTTAAGTCAGAAAGCAAATAAATCAAAGCAAGTATATATAATTACTTTTCCAATTCAGCTCTTAATTTGCTCCTACTTAAATGGAATGCCCTTAAATTCTCATTCACCTGATATTAGCTGCGGGGTTCAAAAGGTTAATTTAAAACTTACATCATGAGAGATGGAATCTTATGGTGAAAAAAGCCCTAGATTTTGAGCCATAGGCTTATAGATCTTAAGCAGAAAAAGACTTCCAAGGCTATCTAGGTCAACACTCCCATTTTATAGAAGAGGAAACTGAGTCCTAGAGATGGTAAATGACTTACCCAAGGTCACAACTGGTCAGTAGAAGAGATAAACTCAGGCCCCCTGACTACAGATCTAGCCCTTTTTCCTCTGTTCAATGACTCATAAAACCTGAAGTTGAATCATGATTAGTCCAACAAGAGTGGGCAAGTCATTACATTACCTCCCTGAACCTCAATTTTTTCCAGTAATAAAATGGGAAATACTACTTCTTGTACTACCTTCTTTCTAATGCTTTTGAGAGGTGAGTACTTTGTAAGCTAAAAAGATGCTATATAGAAGTGAACTCTTATCAGTGATATACTGGCAAATGTTTGACAACAGGCTCCCCCTCCCCCAAAAAGTACAGTTGAAAACTTTTAAAGTTTAATCTGCATTATGAACTTTCTTTTCTCTCTTAATCAACAAAGCAATAAATCAAGCCCCAATTTGTAATGTCTGCCTCTTTCTGAGATACAAATGCTCACATGGAAAATCTAACAATAAACTCTCTTGAGCCAGTATGAGCTGGCACCAAATAAATAGTTATTATTAAAATATTTCTCTGCCCTCGTACACTTTTTGTTGGTTATATTTTTCTAGTAGGAGGAGATGAGCAAGTCAATAGAGAAAGGTTGAAAAGCACATTTTGTCAGGATATTGGAACAGATAATTGCCAAAAAGATCAAGGTTGAAGAACATGGAACATAGGTAGCTCTAAGAGGGAATTTTAACTGCTGTATAGGCCTTGGTAGAAGAAGAGACCTTTAGTATGACAAAAGAAGAGTGGGAGTAGGTCAGGACAAATAAGATACACAATAGGAAATAAATTAATGTGGAGGGAGGAAAGATAGTCAAAACGGGTAATCAGTATTAGGCCCCTACTAAACCTTGAAGAGACTGAGGTTTCTGCATAGGATAGAAAAATAAAAACCAAAAACAATTTAAGAAAGAGTAAAAGCATTTCCTTCTTTTCATAGATGGGCACTTGTTTCAGGGAATAAGTAGGACCTGAAGCCCATTTATGTATTTTCTGGGCTTTCCAGTGAGCTTCAAGGAATGACAAAAACAGAACTTTGTATTGGAGACAGTTTAGGCAGGGGACTAAGAGATGAATAGGACAAATGACTCAGGTCAGAATAACTTCAGTGTCTTTGGTTTACAAAGAAAGTACTTTCCTCAAAATAATCCTATAGGCTGGAAAGGTAAGGGCATCCATCCCATTTTACACATGAAAAACTTCGGATCAGAGAAACAAAGGGACATATCCGATGCCATACAGCTAGCGAGTGCTACCGTATGTCCCAACTGTAGCACATGCTTTCAATTCAACATTCTGAGCAGCCACAGTCAAGCACACCGTATGTTGACCCCAGTATAGTGATGTCATTTTTGTCCTTTTCAAGAATGAAGGACAACAACCAACCAACCGAATTTCTTCAAAATTACTAGGCATGCATGTGAGTGTGCACATGAAGAAATTCTTTAAAAATGCATGGAAACTGTTGTAAGAAAGGGTTCTTTTTGGGTGGTTTGTAAAATAGAAATGCTATGATTGAGTGACATCTGAATCATAGCCCAAATATCTATCTGATTAGGTTACTTTATAAATGCCTGTTCCTTAATATATAGATTAAATATACTGTTTTCTAGTGCCTTTTTACCTGGAATCACACAATCATAGAAGAGACTAAGGTGTGTACATATGATGAGAATGCTCAGGGTGTTATCCCCAAGTCCATAAGAGTTGTGCTTTATCACCCTTCCATCAATGAATGTATAGGTGAGAATCTGCATAGGTTATTGCCTTCTTACGCACCTCAGATGCATCCAAGTCCTGTCTAGCCTTCCCTAGAGCTTCAGGTCTTAGAACAGAGCTTCAAGCAAGTCTAGCCTCACAGCTTGTTACCAAAGTGGTGAATCATGTGGTGTAGATGATGAAGTCACCTTTGTATTCTTTTAATTAATTTCATCTTCTACCTCCTAGTGTCCCATTCCAGATGCAGTCAAACCCTTAATGTCTAGTGGAAGGAGCAGAGATCCTACTTTCAGGCCCTGCTCAGTCCTTATGGCTACTTTTAATATCAGGAGCCCTAGGCAATCCAGGCTCTATCTGGACCCAGCCATGAATGTTGGTCCTGGGAATGAGAGACACAGGAAGACACTGATGCAGAGTCCCTGGGAAAGAGTAAAAAAAAAAAAGAGAGCACTAGTAGAATGCAATGGGAGCCTTACAGGAGGGTATAGACAGAGACACAGGGAGAACATTGCTGTGGGGTAAAGGGAAGGGACAGTACACTGGAATAGCAGTAACTCTTCTTAAGCCTCTGAGACCACATTTATTGCACAAACAAACATATGTGCACAAATATGCCAAGGAATGGTTTAGTTTTTGACTTTTCCTTTTCATAAATGAGTCTTGTTTTGCTTGGAAATCACTTTTGTGGTTCTTGCCTCTGAATTCCCCTTGAGAACAAAAATGTGCATCTGGACCCATCAAAGTCAGGAATGAACTCAGTCATCTGCGGAGGTCCTGGCCACATTTTTTTTGTGCTGAACAAAGAGGTTACATGCCCTTTGACCAGTGGGCCTGCTGTTGACCATTTGCCCTCTGACAATCCTCCTACCAAGGCAGGATGGTTGTCAAAAATGATTGTCTGGTTGCCACCCTAAAATACAGTATGAGATCTTGCAGAAATCATTGGCAGCAGCTAACCCTAACTACAGTCAGAAGCCTTCTGACCCAACACCTTAGTTTATATTGGTACAGAATGAAGGAACTCCCAGTATCTAATCTCCTGAGGCTTCATCAAGTACACCTTTAATCTTTCTAATTGCATAATAGTCTTTCTAATTGCATAATAATTTATTTAGGTTCATCAACATACTATTTTTCAAGTCCACAGAAGATTCTAGACAGAGTGATGAATAGAAATAATTAATGAAATTGTCGTAGTAAACAATGCAATGTTCTGGCTCTGGAAATCTCTTTCTAGATCATTTATTAGTTCTCTCAGCTCCTGGTGTGTTCTCCTGTAGAATGTTACTCCCCATCTAAGTAACCAGGGATTCAATAATAAGGTAAGTCTAGTTCAGACATGGTAAATTTTCTTTTGGGAACCCATGTGTTACACAAACACACAGACTTCCAATGTGTTCATACATAACCCACAGCTCCTTTTCTGTAGTGGGCTCAGGCGTCATAGTAACCAGTTGAGCTCCTTTTATGGCCTCAGTGGCTAAGAACTACCAATAAAAAAACCAACAACAGTTTAATAGTTACCACCTGGATGCCATATAGAGAGAAAGGAGAGGGTTTTAAAAATATTTTTTAATGAGATCAGATGCTTTTAAATAAAATAATACTAAAATGAACCTGCCTTCTGTCATAATAAAATAAAAACTACAACACTCAGGAACAAAATTCCTTATCATTTCCTTAGTTCTTGTTTTCTGGTCCACCTATTTGGTGCTATTGAGTTCTGATTAAATCTTTTATATTCAGAGAATGAAATAACGTTGACATTTTGTGAAAGAAAACATAAAGTCAAAGGGTCAGGTGTGTGAAAGCATAGCACTCCTAAGGTGGTTATTATTGAATCAATTTGTTTTTAAACTCCTCTAGCCTCTTCTCCCCAATTAGAAAAAAACAACACAATTCTTATAACAAAGAAGCACAATTAAGCAAAACAGACCCACACATTTAGGTGACCCTCTTTTTTTTTTCTTCCCAAATCAAAGATGGAATTGAGGGATTGGCACTGTCAGCTCTTGTTAACAGGCACAAGTTGTATTTGTAGAATTTTGAAAGACATTCTCACATACACTCCTCTGCTAACCCTTTCACCCCAGCTTTGCTGCTGTTATTGGAGTGGGCAGCGAGGGTGAGAGGAGTCAGAGAGGGAAGGGGAGATGAGAAGCGGAGCTACAGACTGAGGACCGATGTTTTGGCATCAGCATCTCTTTTGGCAGAAAGGAATTATTAAAAAAACAGAAATGATCCCAAGCAAAAATTCCAGCTGTTGAGGTCACTTGGATAAATAGTGTATTTTACCAGCATAAGTGGGTGTGGGGCTACTCAAAGAGTCCAAGCATGCCTTTGTCTAAGTGCATGCAAGGCACTACGGTTCTAAGTTATGTCTTCCAGCCTGGAGTTCTCTGAATTTGCCTCACCAGCTTTGCGAGGCAATCAATCAATCAAGCAATCAATCAATCATCTTTGAACTGATCCCTGCTTTGCCCCCTTGTTCCTTACCGGTGCTGCTCTGAATGGTCCTGACGGTGGTGGTTGTCCGGGGCGGTGACGAAGACCTCAAGGACACACACTCATCATCCTGGGAACAGCCCTTCTCAATAGCTCTCACATAGCTGTGGCTCCTCATGCGGAAGCATCCTGGCATTGGCAGGTCCAAGGCGTCTACAGCCTGAGATTCCAGCTCACTGAATACGGACTCACACACAGACTCAAACTGACCATTGACTTCCATCTCGCTCACCTGCGGAAGAAGAGAGAATATTTTCTTTAATTTAGGAGGCACAAGAGGACAGAGACATCCATTTGAATTCTACTCCAACGCCACTTTGTGGTCAGGGACTGACCCTAGACCCTCCAAGGCCATACCATCAGAAATCCAGCCCTAGCAGGTTCTACCATCTGGAAAGGCTATGAGTGTGAGCCTAGCATCCCACGACCAGACTAAGTGACATTCAGCGAAGCTGTTCAACTGTACAGTTGTCTACCAACTAATGACTTTTTTTGGCCACATCAGCCCATGAAGACTGTCGACTAAGGTTGAGAGGGAACATAGACTGTGTCTGTGGGGAGAGTACTAATGAAATCATACATCCCTTAAAAACTGAACTGAAATCATGGAAGAATGTAAGAGGGAGAGGGGATGATGGGGAAAGAAGAGGAAGAAGAGATTGAGGAAAGGATAGAAGAGAAAGGAGGTGAGGGAGAGATAGACTAATTTATTTATATAATTTAATTCATTATTTGTTCATTTTTTTATTTATTACATTTAAAGGGAAAATTGATGCTATACCATGTGCTTTTGATAAATTCTAGGGATACAACACAACTGCAGGCATAGGAAATTTCATAGGGAAAATCATGAAAAACTAAGTTACCCTTTCTGTAAATAAAAAGTTTTAAATAGAATATTCTCCTTAAAGTGGCAGTGAGGATGGAAGGTGAGGAAAGTGAGGCATTAAAATGGGGCCCAGCAAGACATTTTGTGTACTTCACCATATTGTTTGACACCAGTTCAAAAAGATGGGCTGTACTTCACGTAGCATTTTCTTATCTACAGACACATATGTTCAGGAAGGTGGAGGCATTTACATATATCTTCAACTTGACTTTCTTGGTGACTGAGGATAGACGACAAGACCTGAATCTTTGAATTTATTATGCAGACTTGCTGTTTATCCTTCATTCTCAAAGAGGACCGATGACATCAGGAGGGTAATGTCTTTACTTGCAATTGAATAGCATTTAAGTGAGGCAGGGTTGTCCAAAGTCATCAGCCTCACTCTCTTCTCCAGGGTTATCAGGGTCCAGTGGCAAGACATAGATCAGGATGACTGGCTATGGCCCCAGATGTAGTGGGAGACCTTAGCCTTTTTAAGCTAAATCTTTCCCAGGTCTCAGTTTATCTGAGGCAACAACCATTCAGTGATTTAAGGCTAGGTAAGAAATGAGGCAAAAGATGGTCTAATTTGCCTACTCAAAAAAAACCAATCAATCGTGGAGGGGAAGATCCTTGGAGTTTCTGACCAGAACATAAACAATGGACATTAAACACTCATTCTGAGCTATCAAAACCCAAATACCAGATGAGGCTTGGGCTGGGACCTACTACCTGAGAGAGTCAGAGTGATTAGGGTTTAAGGTATGGTCAGATAGTTTCATTTGAATACTAATGGACTTTACCAAAGCCTGATTTTCCAGTGCTCTCTTTCAAGGAATCATTAATGAAACTGCATGGGATGAAAAAGTTAATTGTTCCAGTTTTTTTAAAATGATAGAAAAATAAGTAGGGAAGAGAAAAACAAGGCCAAGGTCTCCCACTGCTTCTGGGGTCATTCTGATCTATGTCTTGCCACTGGACTCAGATGACCCTGGAGTATATACAGAGTGAAGCCATTGACTTTGCACAGCTCTGCCTCACTTAAATCCACTTTACTTGGAAATTAAGACATCACTTTCCTGACCATCATTGGTCCTCTTGAAGAAGGAAGGACAAACGACAACAAATAATGCAAACTTAGGAAAACCTCTTTGATTCTGGATATTTAGTTCACCCCACTTGAAAAGGGGAAATCAACGCCACCCTGGAGGTCCTCAAGTGGAGGCTGGATGACCATGTGTTGGGCAAGTTATCATAGAGATTCCTTTGTGTATGAGCTGGGACTAAAATTGTTGCTGAAGTTCTTTCCAACTCTCAAATTCTAGGATTCTATGAAAAGTAGGGGTAATCATATTCATACTTTAAAGGAAGGAAGATAATTAGAAACCTTTTCATAGAAAGAGGCTGAACCCTCAGTGATCTTGTGATCCCAGATATTGTTCTCTCTCTCCAACAGTTATTTCAGAACCCTGAGATGCTGGTTCCTTGTTAAAAAGCACAGCACATGTTTTGTCATCTCTAGGTGTGGGAGACATTTGATTTGGACAAGTCACCATTTTGGGAGAAGGGCTCACTTTGTGTTTGGGAGCTATGGGCATATATTAGTAACTGCAATATTTTCTACTCCCTGGAATAAAATCTTTCTCTCTCCAGTTTCTTATAATTTGTTTTCTGATCTTTCATTTGCTTCCTCCAGATTTCTTTCCTAGGTTTTTCTTGGTTGGTTGTGCCCTCTGTAATTACAAAATCATTAAGTTTCTCAGTATGTGATTTCCTCTCAACCCCCTTAAACTGAAGGCACAGGTAGAACTACTACTCAAGTAGCTCATAATAACCTTGGAGCAGATGAAGAAAGGGCTCCTCTAAATGCCTCCCCCAGAATATATCCTCTAAAGTTCTGATGCCAAAAACTGTAGGAAGAAACATAATCAGATTTTAATTGGAGAATGGTGGAGGTTACACTTTTTTTTTCACATTTAGCATCTATTTGTTTCCCTTCTCAAGCCATCATTTCTTGTTTTTGACAGATGAGAAAACACTAGAAAATAAAGTACTAAATCAGGGCCTAGTTTGGTTTGGACCATGGCCAGAGATGACTGCCCAAATATTTAGTTCAAATAAGTTTTGTTTGGATGAAAGTTATAGTGTGTTAGTGAGTATATGTATGTGTTTTGGTCATTTGCTAAACAATGTATTTTCAGAAGCATTTCATTTTTATGAGGTATTGATGTAGGAAATAAATAATTCATTATTCTAGGCCAATTTCTTGACTTATAATTCCTTTGAGGAATTGGACACTGATATATGCCAAAGAAAATAGAATAAAATGTAATTGAATGCTATACTGCTATTGCTTATAGTAAATTTATAATATTTTGAGGATGAGTGTGGAGAATCTTTATCATCCTAGAAACCCAACTACTTATTAATGTGCCTACTGGGTGCCCAGCGCAACTTCAGGCATAAGGACTTTCACAGGGGACAATCATCCTCCCAGTGATTGATGGTGAGGTCACAACTAGGACAGAAAACAATAAAATCATTTGTAAAGTCATTGGCTTGTTTGAAAACTGAGTAAGACTCTGAGAATCATTTACCATGAGAGGCCCATTTAGGATAAGCCTTTTTCCTGTATTTTATTTGTGGCATAAATAATTATGTGGTTGAATTGTGGAGCCTGTCAAGGCCCAGCATCACATGGTGATACATCTTATACCTGAATCTCAACACCATCATTTCCTTGATGTCTCATTAACATGTCACCTGAGGGGAAAATACTGCCTATAGTAAGGTCAGGAACAACAGCTTATGAGATAATAGCAGTGGGTGTTGTGGCTAATGTGTCCTGGGGGAAATTGCATATTTTTCTTTATGGGGAACCCCCCCATACTCTAAATATAGTAATGGAATCAGAGTTGAGCCATATCAATGCATAAATGTTTTCTGAGCAAAATTTTCTAAAACTGCTGATGTATTTTGCAGGTATGCCAACTAGATTTAGAGGCTCTGTTTTGACAGCTTTAGATTGTGTTTGCCCATTATGTTATACTTACTAAAATATTTAAGTGACATTAATATTTTACTACACAGAGAAAACAAAAACAAAATACGTTTATAAATTGCCCCATATTACACTGAAAGTTAATATAACTTGGATAAGCTGAAAGTTTGATATAGCATGGAAGGAGATATTATCCATCAGTGTAATGAGACAAGAAAAAAAATGTTTTAGACCAATGTTAATTGGTAGACATACGTGCAGCCTTATTGAGTAAACAGAGAATGTCTTGGTATTTTAGTTCATACGTAGGCACCTTGCCCACTAAGTCTTTCTTGGTTCTTTTCTCCACTGCCGTTCTTCCATCCTCTCTGTTGTCCTAGCTTTGCCTCACAATCCCTTGCTGGGGTGCTCTCATCTCAGATGACAGGGCGACACAATGAGGAAACTGTGGAGTCTCATTGAAACTAATTTGCTTTTAAAGGATCTTGCTTTCAGTGCTGAGTTGCTACCAGTCCATCACCTACTTCTCTCTTTCCTCTCTCCTCTCTCTCTCCTTCTTCCTTTCATTTTCTCTTCTCTCTCTTATCTGCCTCCATCCTTCCTCATCTATCTCCTTTCCCCCCCATCTTTGTCCCTTCCTCTTCCTCCTTGTTTTGCCCTCGTTCTACTTCTGTATTGACCTTCAGTGGCTCTAATTTCTTACCTCATGAAAGAGAAAACTGAGGCATCCTTATTATTGTTTCCCTAACTGTTGCTAAATTGATTCACTCATTGTATCCCAACAAATTCTGCTCATTTAAACTTGGTTTATATTTTTCCCCTCGTTTGGAATTCCTCTTCCACTTCTTTTCACCAACCCAAATTCTATCTGTCTTTCAAAACCCATATTGAGTCACCCCCAACCCAACAATGTCCCCTCTGACTATTCTAGTCTACATTAATGTTTCTACTTTTTGAAGTCTAATGCTCTATTATTTGTCCTATACTTTCCAGGGGTAGAGTTTTATTTCTATTCTGTCTTCTATTATCCCTTTAGTGGTTTCCCATATATAACTTGTCTCTCTAGTTAGACTGTAAACATGTTGATGGCAAGGAATATGACAGATACTCCATCTTGTAATCTTCTCAGTTTCTAGCATTTTCTATTAGTATTGGGCCTATAGAAGATATTCAATAATTCCTTATTGAATTGAACTCTAGTAGACTTTGAATTGTCTTTCTTAACATGTTCAGAAATTATTCTTTTACAAAGAGGTACCTAAAATAAGAAGGTCAAGGAGAAATAAATATTTTTTTTATTGTGTAAGAATTTGAAATATAACTTAAATTAATGGTATAAATTGAAATTCTAGGTCAGTAAGCAAAATTTTGGAGGTAGTTAGGTAGCTCAGTGGATAGAGCACTGGGACTGGAGTCAGAAAGATCTGAATTCAAATGGAGCCTCAGACACTTACTAGCTGTGTGACCCTGGGCAAGTCACTTAATCTCTGTTTGCCTCAGTCTACTGGAAAAGGAAATGGCAAACCACTCCAGTATCTTTGCCAAGATCACCCCATGGACAGTATGGTCTGAGAGTCAGGAAGAATCAGACATGACTGAATGACTAAACAACAACAACAAAGTAAAATTTTGAAAAAGGGTCTTGTTTTATCCCACTGCCCTGGGGTGACCTCTTCACAGATCCTCAAGCACTGTAGGCAGTTATCTGGGAAAAAGATGGATCCCTCCAGCTCACCTGGCTGATTGTGCTCATGGCTCTCATGTAGCTCTCATTCCTAGAGCGGAATTTTGGTGAAGTGAGAAGTCCTGCAGGGTCCAGGCTATCCAAGCTCCTGTTGATTGAGACTTCGCTCACCGCCCTCAGGTAACTGTGGCTCCGGATCTGGAGTTTTGGGGAGTGTTCATTGGATATCCTGGAAAAGAACAATGGGAAAGATATATTTGGTCATTCTCCCAAATGTAAGGTAGTAAAGTAACAAGCGATTATTTAGGCAGTCCGGTAAATAAATGGTGGCTGGAATTACAGAGTTTCTGTCCTTTGGCGCTAGCACCCCCCAGCCCTTCAGGAAGAGGGCTACTCCTAGAGTGAACAGGGCCAGGACATTTCAGAGGACAGACAAGGATCTGCCAGGTGTTCTGTGGGGGCAATCTCCATGCTTGCGCTTTTCCATCTGGTTGAAGATAGCTCCACCTGCTTTCCCCAAGAATTCTGCCTCATGCCTGGCACCAGGGAAATATGATCTGGTGTTCTTTTCTTCCTCTGATTTCTATATGTTTACTTTTTTTCTTGAGCCTATTTCTTCCTTTCTGTCATCCCTTATGGGGCTTCCAAGCACCTGGAAGTAGTCAAGTGGCAATGCATTTTCAACTATCTCTGTTTCATTAAAGAAGCAGCTGAAAATGCACAGATGGATAGAATTCTGGCCTTAGCATCAGGAAGGCCTGTATTGAAACTCTGCCTCTAACACATGGGATGTGATTAGAGGCAAAAAACTGAACCGAACTCAGTCCTCCTGGTAACTCTAAAATTTTAAGTCACGCATAGCTTGCTGAAAAGCATCGGTGAACAGAGTTTTCACTTCCAAAAAGTTCACTATGCCAATGAAATCATAGGTCTGAACCAAACTTCTTCACTTTCAAACAAAAGCAAAATGTTTCCTTTATTTGGAAATAGAACTTAATAAATAAATGATACTTTATTTTAATTTTCCCCCAGTTACATGTAAAGACAATTTTTAACATTCATTTAAAATTTTTTTTGAGTTCAAAGTTTTTTCTCTCTCACCTCCCCCTGACTTTGAGACAATAAACAATTTAATATAGGTTATACATGTTCAATTTCCAAAACATATTGCCATATTAGTTATGTTGTAAAAGAAGACATAGACCCAAAGGAAAAAAAACCCACAAAAAATACAGAAAGTGAAAAATAGTATGCCTCGATTTGCATTCAGATTTCATCAGTTTTTTTCTGGAGGTAGATAGCATGCTTCATCATGAGTCCTGTAGAGTTGTCTTGGACCATTACTTTGCTGAGAATAGCTAAGAAATTCACAGTTGATCATTGTACATTATTGCTGCTACTGCGTCCAATGTTCTGTCTCTAATGTTCTGCTTACTTCACTTTGCATCAGTTCATGTAAATCTTTCTAGGTTTTTCTGAAATTTGCCTGTTCCTCAAGAAATAGAACTTGATGGACAAAATGCACATCACTCTACCTTTCTTAAAGTTCTTACCCACTATACACAAAAGCCACTCCCAAAACATCAGAAATAACTGTACTTTGTTTTATAAAAATCAAAACTGAAAAAAAATCCATCTATAACATGACACCTCAAGAAGAAAATCAACTTCTGTGTTAAAGATATCAGCCAAGCCAGTCAAACCCTGGCTTTTGGCAGTAAACATATTGTTTTAATATTAATATTAATTATTAATATCCAGAGGATGATTGCATAATATCAGATTCAGAACCATGTGGAATCTTAAAGGCCATTTAGTACAACCTCTTCATTTTACAAAGGAGGAAATTGAGGACTGGCCAACTCAAGGTCTACAAGAGATAGGATTTGAATCTAGGATATCTGATTCCAGAGCTGATACTTTTTGACAGTTCCACAATAACACTGTGATAATATCAGTCTCACTTTAAAAATAATTGCAATTGAACATAAGAATTGCCTTACTGCATTAGGGAATCTTTAGTGAAATAGGCATAGTACTGATTTCTAATGATTCTATCTTTGGGAATTACAGATATACTCCCAGTATTATCAACTTCTACTGAATAACAGTATTTTGACTATAACCATGTCATATTCCCAAAGGTTTTATTTAACCAATTATATTATTTAATAAATAAAATTAGCCATTATTCAGTGGTAATACTCAAATTTGATAGCTTTCAAGAAGTTATTTAATATAAATGTATTAATTAGGAGGCCACCCCACCACAAAAATAGATGTAACAAAATAACATCCAAAGTAATCTTTGCCTACCCTTACTAGCACATCAGGAGGACTAATTAGTATTTGAAAAATTCCTTAGAGGTTATTCAAATAGCTACCAAATAAGAGAAGCTGTCTCTCATGCCACATAAGTATTTTTCAGTCACAAGATATCTCGCTGTGACCCAGACTTTGTTATTGTGTGAGTGTCCATACCTATATCCTTCCTCCCACCCCCACAAAGCCAAACTAAACTCAACCACAGTCAAATAAATTTACAGACCTGCTGTTAGTTTTATATTAAGCAAGAGCTCAGTTTTGGAAAAACAGTCATCTGCCTAGTAGTGGTACTGTGTAGAATGCTGTTTCACCCATAGATTTGAAAATTAGGTGATTAAAGTTTCTTCAGCTGTTCTGTTATCTGACCCAGAGCTCTGAGAGTGCCATTGTAAGTAATGAGGCTATTCTGTGTGGTTATAGGGCCAGCAATGACCATGGCCATCATTCCACAAATGGTGTGTATTAAAGTTGCAGAAATGAAAGTCACAGCACTTTAGAGAATGAGCAGAGACCTTCTGATGGATGCTGCCATGAAGTGTTGTTACAGCTGTCTTTTGCTGTAGCTTACCTGTTAGTCAACAAAACACAACCCCAGCATTTCCAACATAGAAGGAATTTGAGAAGGATTGAGCACCTCTCCTTTAGAGTGTCATTCCTTTGAAAAAGAGGTTCACTTCTTAAAAGTTAACACTTTACCTAATATTTTTTAAAAATTCCTTTGTTTTGCCTAGTTAAAGAATGACGCTAAGCATTATCTTTCTTTCCCCTCATAATTTTCTTTTTTTATTATGGAAAAATGCTTTCACTGCTTTTAAAGCATAGGAAATAAAAAGCTAAAACATTTTTTTCTATTACTTCTGGGATCATGCTGGCATGAAAGCTGTGTGTGTGTGTGTGTTACATGTCTTTTCACATTGCCTTCTTTGGTTTTCATTTTGGGACCCAAAGACCAGTAGGATATCCAGAAGACTATTGGAATGTTGGAAACTTTCCCATGAGACTTGCTTTCTTTTTATCAGATTTTGAAAGACATAAAATTTACGTTAGGCAATATGGCGAGGTAGTGGAGGACTTTGACAATCTTTTTTATAAAAATTCTCTCTCTCTCTCTCTCTCTCTCTCTCTCTCTCTCTCTCTCCTCTCTTTCCCACAAGCAACCATGATTTAAATTGAATAGGATATGGTAAAGGTTTTGGATAAAGTATGTGTGGGGGGAGAAAAACATTTCTTTTCTTTTTCTTTCTTTTTTTTAAATAGTTATTATTGTTAAAGATAGCAGAACCAAGTTTTTTTTTTCTGTTCTCTTATTCTTGTGAGAGCAGATTGTGCTCTTTTCCCAGTTACCTAGTGTGTAATTTATTCATAGCTTGATTCTCTGGTCTTCCAAAAGCAAAATTTTCACTGAAGTGAGTGACTTTTGTTTTTCATTAGGAATGAAATGAAGCCCCTTTCTCTCAGACTGGTTCCATCTGAATAAAGCTTCCCAGTGACTGGCAGAACAAAGCTGGGAAGACTGTTCTATTGTAGCTATTGCCACAGTGACACAACTTGGGGTTGGGACATGACTATCTGTAACAATTGCACTTCCATAGTGAGGAAAAGCATTTTTGCAAGATTATAACTAATTTAGCAGCATGACCCACCTGTTATTTATTCTAGTTGCATCCTTTACCTGTTTGTGTTTTTGATTTTTAGCTGGAGACTCAATTTTATGAAGATTATGAATTCATTTTTCCAAATAATAAGTTCCCTGAGGACACAGGACTCTATCTTTAATTAAATTCAATCAACAGTATTTATTGAACAGTCACTATGTGCTAAGGAACAGTAGAATGGCTTCTGGGAGTAAATAGACACACGTAAAACCATTTTGCCCCTCCAAGAGCTTATGTCCTCCAGGGGAATGGGCTATGCAGAGTGGTAATGAGAATGAAAACTGAGGGGAGAGTAGGGGCTAATAACTGGAGAGATAAAGGAAAGTTTTATGGAGGAGGAAGCACTTGAGTTGGATCTTGAAGGAAGACAAGGATTCTGAAAGGTGAAGGTAAGAGGGAGTGAATTTTAGGAATGGAGAGCTGCTGATTCAACAGATTTACAAATTTGGAAGGTGGAGCACTGAGTTTGGGGAACAAATAGACATTTCACTTTTGAATCTCTAGTGCCTAATATAGTACTTTACACCTGGTAGATGACTGGTAAATGTTTGTTGAATTTTCTTTATTCAGGAATCATAAATGGTATAGTGGCAAGAACACTGGTCCTGGAGCCAGACAGTGTTCAAATCCTGATTCTGTCAATTACTATCTATGTGACCTTGGACAAATCACTTAATCTCACTGAGCCTCAGTTTCCTTAGCTATTAAATGAAGGGCAATAAGACTACATAGACTTAGGAAACCTCTTCCTTTAAATCTGATACTGTGAATATGGCATAAAGCTCCCTATGATGTACAGTGTATGGTGACAGGTGCTAAGGGTGCTAAAAGATGAATAAGATATTGTTCCTGCTTTTTAGGGTTTACAATTTAGGGATTTTAAAATGTGAACAAAACAAACCAGGCTAAAAGTAAGAAACTTTATGTGAAAAATGGCTTCTATAATAATAAAAATATTAATAATAATTCTACCTTGCATTTATATAACACATTTAATTTTTCAGAGTTTACATAAATGTGACTTCATTTCGTTCTCACAAAAATTATGTAAGATAGATAAGGCAGGTATGATTTTCATTGGACAAATTTAGAAAATTCAGGCCTAGAAATGTTAAATGACTTTCTTGAAGTTCAATTCATTTCAACTGAAAAATTTTTGTAGACACATACTATATGCAAGATGTTATCATGGATTCTGGAGGTGTAAAAAACAAAAACCAGTCCCTACCCTTTCACATAGAGAAACCATCCAGAAGACACAGAGTTATAACTTGTATGGGGTGACCAGAGCTTTGATTCAGGGAACTGAAATTCAGAGAGTGCAAAACTGTTAAATAATGATTTAAAAAGACAATTTGGTTTTAACATTGTTTACATTTAAATGTTGACAACACATGTACTCCTATAACTGTTAAAAACACCTGAGTTTAGCACCTAGTAATGAGTTAAATAGAATAATGAGTTAAAATAGAAAGCTACCAGATGGTACACATTGTTAATATGTCATCTGGGAGCCACTATACTAAGTAATTCCTCTTCCTGCTCAGTTAAATTTGTCTTAATTACTTGTATTATTTTCACACCACGAATTACAAAGTTGATTTGAGAGTGATTTCTTACTTCTGGTTCTGGAAACCAAAACAGCTTGTTAGACTTTGGTCAGAATTAGAATCCAATTGTCCCATCCTGTAGTCCTATTGTCTTTGCTTTGCACATAACATTTTACTACGTGTTACATCAGCCTCTTGAGTCTCTGTTAATGATAGACTTGATCAGGGTAAGAAGTCTGACTCCTTTTCCTCTAGGTAGTATACATTACAGATAAGAGCTTAACACATTTACAACTGATAAGAATGAATTCATTTTTATACCGATCATTTTCAATCAACAGATATTTACTGTGTGTCTGATATGCACAAAATACTAGGCTAGTACTAGTAATGACCGATTTTGGTAATCTTAAGGGTTTTGTCTATTCTGAAGATTTAAAAAACAAAGTAAAGAAAAAATAATACATGATATGAATATACTAGCGGCATAAAATAGCATGTTTAGGCAGTGTAGGGTAATCTAGCAGACAGGATGACACAAAAACTTAGTTTCAGGTTCTAATACAGATATGCTGCCCTCTGAGACTGTAAGATGCAGAGAAGATACATTGTCAGAGGAAGCTGTTCAACCACCAGGACTTCTCTCTATGCCAATGAAAGAATTGGTTCAGTGACTAGTCCTATCTATTGCCAAAAACAAAATAAAAACAAAGCAAAACAAAACAAAACACTCGGCATCCAGCAGTGCCTTGAACATTTCCAGTGACACAGAAATTACTAATTCACAAAGCAGTGAATTTTATTCTGGCCAGCTCTAATTGTTACCAAGTTCCACTTTTATGCAGTTTGACATTTATGTAAAGGTTAAGTACATTTCTCAGTATACCCAGGGTATTCTGGCACTTTGATTTCTTTGGGTATCTCAATCTGTACTGTTGATAAATCACTAGATAAGGTAAAATTGGCTTCTCTTTGTGGGGTCGAGAAGGAAATCAAATGTTTTATACCACATAAATTTGATTGGCAGAGCTTTCTTTTTCCAATTTTAAGAATATATATTTATGGACATAATGTCTTTATATTAGCCCTTTCTAGATTAAACCTCCTTTTAAACAAAAATAATTAAACGAAAACATCTGCTACAGAAATTTTGTCTGACAATGTATATAATATTCTGTCCCCATAGTTTCTGCCTCTTTCTCTTGGTTTTCTTTAACTTTTGGCAGGAGTTAGTGCTAATCATGGAAAGTCACCCAGCACAATTCTTAAAAGCCTGAAAGGGGACACTTTTGTGCTAAAATCCTGAGCGTCAAACATCAGAGGTGTGTGTATGAGTGTAAAATGGCAATGCTCATAGATCACCAGACAGGACTGACAATGTATCTCATAGACTTCTAGAATAAAAGGCTTGGGACAGCCCACTGAAATCTAATCCTAGTTTTGTTTCTGCTTTCTCCTTCCAGTTCTTAGGCTTTTGTTTTCAGAATGCCATCCCAGTGAAGCAGTGAATGTGAAAGCAGTGTCTCCTTGAAAGCTGGACCACGCTATCAAAATGTAATGACATTAGGGGGTGGCTAGGTGGCGCAGTGAATAGAGCACCAGCCCTGGAGTCAGGAGGACCTGAGTTCAAATGCGACCTCAGACACTTAACACAAAAACTAGCCGTGTGACCTTGGGCAAGTCACTTAAACCCAACTGCCCTCCAAAAAAAAAAAAAGCAAAAAGGAAAAAAAAATAAAAAAAATGTAATGACATTAGTATTATAGAAGCACATGTATGTGTTTTTATTAAGTGGCGCTAGCCATTGCTTTCCCTTTAATTGCTTGCATTGCTTGGTCTCCACTCTACTTTAAAGAGCCCAGGGACAAATATGTTTTGCTTTTGATCATAGCTGTCTTTGAAAGCAAATACTCTATTAATTATGTGGAGTTCCTCTGAACACCTGTGAGCTCTTGAATTTAATTGGGTCACAACATATGATAATTATACAGAGGAAAAGACCAACCCAAGGAAATCCCAAACAACAGCTTGAGTCTATTTCACCTTTTCTTCTCTATCCCTAAAGGAGTTAAACTCTAGAGTAAAAATCCACATGGTGTCCGCAGAGCTCTCATCTATGGATTTGGGTACTTCTAGAGAAAGGATACAGATGGGCAAATAAATATTTGTAACATGCATTCATGCAGAATATAAGAGTAAGAGTAAGAGTGACCATGCCTACTTGTGTTACTACCTCTGTGTGCTGGTGTGTCTAGCATCAAACTAGACACATTTAGCATGTGTCTCTAGCATCAGAACAGGCAGGTATCATCCCGCTTTCTGATATGGACACACTTGTATCTGTACTTTCTGGTTAATGTGTTCCTTTTCAGGGTGCCAAACTGATTCATAGAATTTCAGAGTTGGAAGGAAATTTAGAAGTTATCTAATTCAGGTTTTCACCTAATGTTAGTGTCTCTTCTTCATTATTACTTATGGATGGTCAACCAGACTCTGCTGTCCCAGTCCCAGTAATGAGAGGCTTGCTACCTAACATGATAGCCTATTATACTTTCGAACAGCTCCTATCATTAGAAAATTTTTTCTTATATTGGTTAAAATAATATTCCCTTTAACTTCCACCTGTTGACCCTAATTCTAGACTCTAAAATCTAGAGTTAAACAAGATAAGTTAAATCTCTCCTTCACATGTTATTGTTGTTCATCTACCCAATCATGTCAAACTCTTTGTGACCCCATGGATTATAGCATGGCAGGCTCTTGTATCATTCACCATCTCTTGAAGTCTGCCCAAACTCATGTTCATTGCTTTCATGACACTATCTATCTGTCTCATCTTCTGCTATCCCCTTCTTTTGCCTTCAATCTTTCCCAACATCAGGGTCTTTACCAATGAGTTCAGTGTTCTCATTATGTGGCCCCAAATTTTAACCTACTAGTTAATAGGCTGAATTAATTTCTTTAAATATTGACTAATTTGATCTCCTTGCTGTTCAAGAGACTTTCAAAAGTCTTCTCCAGCACCACTATTCAAAAGTTAATTCTGTGGCTCTCAGCATTCCTTATAATTCAGCTCTCACAGTCATACATTGCTCCTGGAAAAATAATAGTTTTGACTTTATGGACCTTTGTTGGTGAGGTGATGTCTTTGCCTTTTAGTATGCTATCTAGATTTGCCATCCCTTCAAACATTAGAAGTCAGATATGTCCAAATCTGTTCTTCTCTTTTCTAAGGCAAACAACCTTGACTTCTGCCAGTCATTCCTCATATGACAAGATTTCCAAATCCACTGCTATACGATTCGTCTTTTGGACATACTACAATTTGCCAAAGTTTCTTTTAAGTCATGAGACCCAGAACTTAAGGGCATGGTCTGATGAGTCTGATGAATATATCCCTTTTGATTTGGCTTCTGACCTTACCATTCCACCAAACCTGCTCTTTCCAAAGTCACTAATGATCTCTTAATTGCCAAATCTAATGGCCTTTTCTCAATTCTCATTCTTCTTGACCTTTCTGTAGCCTTTGCCATTGCAGACCACCCTCTCCTCCTTGATACTCTCTTCACTCTAGCTTTTTAGGATATCATTCTCTCCTGGTTTTCCTCCTACCTATCTTTCTCACCCTCCTTTGCTGGATCCTCCTCCAGATCACACCCTCTAACCTTAGGTGTTCCTCAGGGCTTTGTCTTGGATGCTCTTCTCTTCTCCCTCTATGCTATTTCATTGGATGATTTCATCAGCTCCCATGGATTTAATTACCATCTCTATGTTGATGTTTCCAAAATCTACCTATTCTGCTTTAAATTCTCTGCTGACCTCTAATTTCCCATCTCCAACTGCCTTTCAGACATCTCAAACTGGATGTCTGCAAGACATCTTAAACTGAACATATCTAAAACCTAGATCACTATCTTTTCCCCAAAACCTTCCTTTACACAGGTCAGGGACCCTACTTGCTCCTCTCTGCCCTGGAACGGAACAGCGGGCAATATAGCTGCTGAGTAGTACCCATTTCTTCTTCCAGAATGCCCTGGGTGTCCAGGTGTTCAGTCCCCTTATTGTCCTTGGAGAGGGCTGCTCCCCACCACCACTTCTGCTGCTGCACTGTGCTCCTGGTCAGCCCTCACCCCAGTGCCTGGAGACCTTTCTGTCTTCCCAAGCTGTCTTGGCCTGGAAAAATGACTTGTTACCCTTCTTCCCTCTCTCCTTCTCATCCTTCCTTCCTTCCTTCCTTCCTTCCTTCCTTCCTTCCTTCCTTCCTTCCTTCCTTCCTTCCTTCCTTCCTTCCTTC
>CM053594.1:178889601-178900997 GCA_028646575.1 Pseudocheirus occidentalis | reverse complement strand
TCCCTTCCTCCCTTCTCATCCTTCCTTCCTTCCTTCCTTCCTTCCTTCCTTCCTTCCTTCCTTCCTTCCTTCCTTCCTTCCTTCCTTCCTTTGATTTTTCTCTAATTACATGTAAAACAATTCTTAGGATTCATTTTAAATAAAATTTTGAGTTCCAAAATTTCTCCCACCCTCTTTCTCTTCTCCCCTTCTTGAGAAGTCAAGCAATTTGATATAGATTATACATGTGCAGACTTTTGATTTTTTTCTTGGCTTTTCTGCCCTGTATTTCATTTGGTTCATTTTCTAGGTCACTGTAGAAGAGTTTTGGTGAGACCTGAGGCAATGTTGCTAGTTCTCACTCCTGAGTGACCTTGGATAAGGATGTGTGACATCCTTAAGACCTCAATTTCTTCAACTGTGGAATGAGAGGATTGGACCACGTTTTAAAAATTATTGTTCTAACTACAGACTATCCATCAGTAGATCTTGACAATCACTGGCCTACTTAGACCTTTAGCCAGCGTCTGTGACCAAACTCCTCTGATGCTTTACTCATCTGTCTGGTCTTCTTCCTAATTCCTTTCACAAGGAGAGATACTCCTTGGTTTCTGTTGAGTTTTCTTGCTCTGGGCACCCTTGGTGTGGAATCTATTGTCATTGCCTATGGTACTGACAATTTGGCATTATGGTTAGGTAATATGCTTTATAATTATTAGAATTAGTTATTGCAGTTGGAACCCTGATGAGCATTAACTTGTAAGAGGTGGTGTCTCCTTTTCCCCAAGGGAATCACACCATGGTATATTTGGGACACTTAATAAATATTTTTGAATGCAGTTGTTTATTTTGTAGTTAGCTAATGTCTAGGTAATTTAACTGAATGCCTTATCTCTAGAAAATTAAAATGTGAAGAAACATAGGAATAGGAAGACTGAATTCATGCAGTTTGGCAACATACTTGAAATAAGAAAGATGCTAACTAGATTTTATGGTTTTAAATAATTTTTAAAACTCACATTAAATTTTTACTGCAATAATGAGGGTTCTCTGTTGGGTAATGTAATATCTTCATGCCCATGGCTATGGACCACAAACTACAGGTCAACAGCTTCATGTTTTTGTAGTCTTTTCAATTAGAATCTAGTTTTAATTTTTATAACATTTCCAATTCACAGGTGCCTGTAATATTGAATTTTTTTACCTAAGGGGAAAATACTCTTTTAGGCAACAAAACAAAACAAAACCTGCCCATTTAATTAGAAGACAAAAACCAGGGTAGAAATGTAAGAAGAAACTTCTGAAAAGTTTGGTCCACTTGGAGTACTGCTAATTTTCTTTTTGGATATTGTGATTGAGAATAGGCCAGAAGAAGTGAGGGCCTAATTTAATTAGCTATTGAAATGTCTAAGCCATTATTCATTTAAATCCAGACTGCATACAAGTAAAAGTTTGTGAGTAGTATTTATGAGAACAGACTCATCCCCTCCCTCCCAAAAAGACTGCAGGATCTGTATCATATTTATCTTTGTACCCCCAGTACTTAGCACATAGTAGGCATTAAATGGTTGCTGAAATCAATCTATCTATCTATCTATCTATCTATCTATCTATCTATCTATCTATCTATCTATCTATCTATCTCTATATCTCCTCAGGGTTCAGATGAACTACTTATATTTCTCAAGTAGTTAGATGGTATACTGGGTGGGCCCAGAGTTAGGAAGACCCAAGTTCAACTTAGGCCTTAGATTCTTATTAGTTATGTGACTCTGGATAAGTCACTTAAAAATCTGATGTCCTCAGTTTCCTCAACTGTAAAATAAGGAAAGTAATAGTACCTCCCAGGGTTATTGTGAGGTTAAAATGAGATAATAATTTTAAAGCATTTAGCACAGTACCTGGCATAGTGAAGGAGCTTAAGAAATACTTCCTTCCTTTTTCCTTCCTTTCCTTCCCTTTCCCTTTCCCTTTCCCTTCCCTTTCCTCCCAAGGAAGGAAAAGCATAAGAATAACAAAGGCTAAGGTTGCAAATACCAAAAGCCAGAGGTTGCAGCATGACGCTACCAGTGCTGGCAATTCATCTACAGGCACCATATTTATTACCTTATGCTCAGCACATGCAACGAAGTCTTGCAGACTCATGGAAACATAGAGTTGGAAGGGGCTTTGGAAGATCATCTGATTTCCATTTTGGGCAGACAGATATAAACTATTTAGAACATATGATTGCTTTTTTCTCTTCTTGCTATTCTCTTAGAATAGAAACTCCTCTGCAGCCCAGTTTAGCATTTCACAAGCCTGATAGGCAAGAAGAGCTTTGTGTCTGGCTGTAGTTTTGTGTGTGTGTGTGTGTATGTGTGTGTGTGTGTGTGTGTGTGTGTGTGTAAGTGTGTGTCTCCTTGCTATAATTGAAGCCCATTTAATGTATTTCTCTTCTAGACAAAGAACAAGAGATTAGTATCTTTCTCTAAATACCCTTCATATACAAAAAATGTTACCTCCCACACTAAGTTAAATGATTGGAGTGAAGTGCTTTCTCAGCTATGAAGAATACAGGAAAAATGGATGGACATTATGGTTGCTTTAGTAGAATCGGATGTGAGGTAAAGAACAGCATGAATTGCTCATGCACCTATGGGTGTCTGCCAGTGTCTCCTCCTCATTCACACAGTGGGCCCTGTTGAGTGCTAGAGATGATGATGGCTAAATAAATGTTAGAAAACACAGTATCGACCTGCCATATTAACATACATACACATAAGTACATAGCCATTTGCTGTGTTTTATATGTAATTCAGCTATAGAAATGCAACACTCTTAAAGCTTGCATTTAGAGAAAATGATTACTCATTCATTTGAAAAAAGGAAAGAAATGTTAAGAACCATTAACATCATAGATCCCGAATGGAAAGAGTCACCCCCCACATGAGGCAGAAATGGGTTTTTAAATACTTCTCATCAAAATGGAAATAAGCTCACCAATTCATTATCATCATAGTCAAATAGTATTTAAACAACCATGTGTTCTCTAGCTAAATCAATTAGCTACAAGGATAGTATCAATTAACAGCCCATAGTCAGCAGCAAAGAGCTTATTCAGAAATGTGTTTAGGTGAGTTCTCATTAAAAAGACCACTTCTATTCACATTCAATGCTTTCCATCTTTGATTAGTTATAGCATTTTCTTATGCCACACACGCCAAATAATTGAAAAAAGATGATTTATTTTCTCAAGTTCAGTTTAGCTTTTCAAAAGAAGCACTGAACAATGAGATACCAACAAATGAAAAGAAAAAAAAAATCTACTGGCTTCCTTCTTCTATTGGTGAGTTCTTCCTGGGGTCTCCATTTTGTGAAGGTTCCAAGCTGGACATGATTAGCCTTCTGGCTGTATTTCAACTCTTTTAGCCTTAGATATCATGTCCCAGTTGCCTTCTCACCCTGGAACTTCCCTCAGTTCCTGGAGGTTTTCTCACCCTGAACAATTCTCCATTCTTCAGGTCACCTTCTCCTACTGGTGAATTCCTCCTGAGTCTTCCATTTTGAAGAGAGGCCCAGGTTGGGCACTCCTCATTCTCCTCCTGGTTCTGCTTCTGTCCCTTCAGTCTTTGTCATCATACTCACCACCTTCTGCTTTTCCAGCTTCCTTATCTTTGCTCTCTTCCTCCACTGGAATATAAAAGTTCCTTGGAGGCAAGGAGTGTCTTTCTTTTTTCTAGTATTTGCATCCTTAGCACTTAGCACAATGCCTGATACATAGTAAGTGCTTAATGAAGCCTTGCTTCCTGCCTTGTGGTTGGAATTTATCATTTAAATATGGAAGATTTCCTTTGCTCACATAAATAGGCATTATATATCCTTCTCAGACAACATCTGGAATACTGTATAGTTTTGTGTGCCATATTTTAGGAAAGCCATCATTAAGCTAGACAGCATTTAGAGAAGGGCATTGTTGTTGATTGTCCTTCATTTTCTAAGAGGACACATGATATCAGGAGTGTGATGTATTACAAATGAACTGAATTTAAGTGGGACAGAGCTGTGCAAAGTCATCTGCCTCACTCTGTCCTCCAGAATCAACAGAGTCCACCGGCAAGACATGGATCAAGATGACTGAAGATGCCAAACAGAGGAGGGTAAACAAAGGGACCTCATGATCATGACATAGAAAAACCATTTGAGAGAACTGGGTCTATTTAGACTGGAGGAGAAAAAACTTAGGGGGGGGGAAACATGATAAGTACCTTCAAGTTTTTGAAGAGCTGTCACCTTGAAGAAGATGCAGATTCTGTCTGTCACCAGAGGGTAGAACTATGAGCAAAGGGCAGAAAGTTGCTAAGAGGCAAGTTTAGGTTTGATGTCCATGTTGTTTGTTGTTGTTCAGTTGAGTCTGACTCTTTATGACCCCATTTGGAGTTTTCTTGGTAAACATCCCAGAGTGGTTTGCCATTTCCTTCTCCAGCTCATTTGACAGATGAGGAACTGAGGTGAACAGGGTTAAGTGATTTGCCCAGGGTCACATAGCTAGTAAATGTCTGAGGCCACATTTGTACTCAGGAAGATGAGTCTTCTGTCTTTAAGTCTGGCACTCTATCCACTGCACCACTAATGGCCCCAACTCGATGTCTATAGGAACTTGCTAACAATTAGTATTATGCTTAAGTGAAGTGTGTTGCTGACTCAGGTGATGATAGGAGTCCCCTCACTGAAGGCTTTTAAGTAGAGACTGGATGGCCACTTATAAGACAAGTTGCAGAGGGGATTCCTGCTTAGCTGTGGATTGGACTATACGGCTTCTGAGGCCTCTTCCAGCTATGATGCTATGGAGCACCAGAAGGTTGGAGTTAAGGATCAAAGATAATAAGAAAACAAAGTTAAGTCTTCTCTTATGTGAGGCACAACATTCTGGAGAAGGTAAATCTGCCTCCGTTCTCCATCCTGGAGTCTTCCCATCATCTGAGGCTCTCCTCAATCCCCTCTTCCGTGCTACCAAATAATGCCCCATTCTCTGTATTAGATGACAGCGAGTACATACTATGCTAAAAGATTCTAAAGAAGGTGTACTAATGAGTGAGGTAGAGCTTCTGGTTCTATGAGTTTCTTCTCTCAGATAACCTTGGGTCCTGGCAACATTTTAACAAGGTCCTGTTAAGGGAAACAATCCAAAGGAATAAAAAAAGAAAGAGTTTTGCACAGTGTGGGCTTAGAAGTCAGTCAGTCAAAGCAGAGGAGGTAGCTATGGCACATGGGTAGAATCATTACTATCCTCAATGGCCATTTCCTAGTGGAGACAAAGTAGGATCCAGAACCCAAGAGCTCCAGGATTTGTACTGACACCTAGACTGTTGGTCTTGCTTGCAGGTTGGCCCCCACAGCCCTCATGGAGGACAGCAAGCTTAGTGGAGAAAAAGGAAGAGCAAGGGTGGGCGGAGGCAGGAAGAGAACAAGCATTTATGGTGCCTACCACGTGGCACTGGCACGTATTGTCTATTTGATCTTTACAACAACCCTGGGAGGTAGGTGCTGGTATCAATATTTTACATTTGAGGGAAGTGAGGCAGACAGAGAGGTGATGGAACTTGCCCAAAGTCACACAGTTAGTAAATGTCTGAGGCTGATTTGAACTCTGGCCTTCCTGACTCTAGGCTTAGCCCCCTATCCACTGTGCCAATGCCCAACATCTCTGCCAACACCAACACCAACACCAACTACCACCCATGGGTAGGTTTGCCCAAGAGCCCTCAGTACAGTACGGAATAGCTGGAAATGTGTGAACTGTCTGCTGCTCGTGCGGGTGTTACAGTTCCTGCCTCTGCAGCAGCAACAGCTACATAAAACCCAGAAAAGAAAGTTCTTGTTCCTAAAGTCCTTGGAAAATGGTTCAAAACCAGAGATAAGCATGGTTTTAGCAAGAGAAACGACATTCAAAAAGATACATTATTCTCTGCTTTGCTACTGCCCTATAAGAATGACTGGGCTTTTCCATATGACCTTCCTTCCTAAACCTGTTACGACTGTGAGCTCCTTGAGAGCAGTGACGGTTCACTTTTCCCTTTGCATCCCTAGCACTTAGCACATAGTAAGTGCTTAATAAATGCATTTTCATTCATTCATTCGTTGTAGGATATAAGTAATCACCTCATCTGGATTCCAATTTCAACTCTTCCCCAAATAGTCACTTCACTTTGGGCATGTCAGATAAAATTAGTATATGCATTGTATGCATGTATGTATGCATGTATGTATGTGTGTATGTGTGTGTATATTGAAATCACTGGACTAATGATTTCATCAGTGAAGGCAGCTCCAAGTGGGGAACCTGCTAGAGGCAGTTAGGTGGTGCAGCAGATAGAGTGATAGGGCTCAGAGTTCGGAAGACGAGAGTTCAAATTTGACCCCAGAGGCTTATGAACTCTGTGACTTGGACGAGTCATTTAATCTTTGTCTGCCTCAGTTTCCTCATCTGTAAAATGGAAATGATTACAGCACCCAGCTCCCATGGTTCTTGTGAAGATCCAGTGATGTAATGATTGTAAAGCACTCAATACAGCACCTGGCACATAGTAGGTACAATAGAAATGCAGTTATTATTATATTATTACTATAATAGTTATTATATTATAACTCTATAAATAGCTCTAATAGTAATAATTATTATAAGGTTTGCACTTTTATACATACTATCTCAGCTGAGCATCATGACAATTATATGAGATAATAACATTCTTCCCATTTACTGATGTGGAAATTGAGGCTAAAAATGTGATTTGTTGATGATCACCCATCTAGTATCAGTGATGGGATTGGAACTTAGGTCTCCTGACTCCAAGTCCAGAACTTTATTGACCATGTCACATACACAGAAATATTATATATAATAAGAAATACATCATAGAAAATATGTAATGTTATATAGAATGTGTATTTCTCTCTACTCTCCTTCTTTCCTCTCTTTTTCTTTCCTCTCCTCTCTATGTTTCTGTCTATCTCAGTCTGTCTGCCTGTTCCTCTCTGTATATATCTGGGGCTCAGTTTTCCCATAAGTAAAATGAAAGAGTTGAATTAGGTGATCTCTGGAGCTCTTTCCAACTCTGATATTCACTGTTCAAATTGTGCTCATAGGGGTGGTTAGGTGGTGCAGTGAATAGAACACTGGGCCTGGAGTCAGGAGGATCTGAGTTCAAATTCGACCTCACACATATAACACAAAAACTAGCCTTGTGACCTTGGGCAAGTTACTTAACTCCTATTGTCCTCCAAAAAGCCAAAAAAAAAAATTGTGCTCATACATAAAACCTGGTGGTTTGACAGCCAGACCATGAACAATCAAAGGCTGATTTCTACTCTAGATTTCTTTGTCATGTTTTGAGCCATCATCCTTAAAGCAATGACAATATTTATTTAGGTTCATAGTATCAGCACAGATGTTTCTTTTTATTCTTTTAAAACTTCTAAACATAACAAACTTGAGTATTTCCATATATAGGAGGAGAAGAAAGGGAAAGATTGCCTGTGAAATCGCTATTTTGTTCATAGTACATGTCTTTAAAAATATACAGCAAATTCAAGAAGTACCATAGATTTAGAGAAGCCAACTTAAAGGCCAACTAGTCTAATTTCCTTTTTTTTCACAAGTGAGGAAGCTGAGGCCCAGGGAGGTCAGGTGATTTGCCCAGGGTCCCGTGTGTAGTAAGTGAGAGAGAAAGGACTTGGCAGAACATGAGTCCTGGGACTGTTGTTAGGATAAAATGAGATCATATTCGTAAAATCTTAGCAGAGTCTGGCACACAGTAGATATTTAATCTACTGTTTCCTTTCTTCCTTCTTTCCAACTGAAGTCATCTATTCCAAATTCATCTCTCTTTCTACTGTGCTTATCTCCTATAGGTAAGTTAAATGAGTAAGAGGAAACTATATGGTATTTGCAGGCACAATATAGATGTTCTAGGAAAAATATGGTTCCAGTGATATGTTAGCCATGTTGAGAATGGTCACTGGCATCAGAGCTCAGTTCAGTTATTTCCTCACTTGGGGTGAGTTAGTATTTTTGATGGAAAATCATGCAACTCTGGAGGAATGTAGGCCTTTAAGAAACTAGAATAATTTGTTCAAAGATGGTATATTTAACATGGAGAATAACCCATGTTCAAGTTAAGATGTTTCATCAATTTTCTAAGAACATAGAATTTTATAACTGGAAGGAATCTCTGGTATTTTATAGAGGAAGTATTGAAGTCTGGAGAATTGAAAGTAGAGTGCCCAATGTCATATTGTTAAGAAACTATGGAGCCAAGATCAGAATCCAAGTTTCCCATCCCCCAGAACAGTACTGATTCCATAATAACACATTGATTTTCCAGGATTCTGTTAAATAAAAAGGAACCTTACTTATGTATCATAACTAGATAGGCATTTCCATCTAAAGTAGATCTGCTCTGACCTTTTGCAACCTGGCTGGTTGAGAGTAGCAAAGATGTAAGTACTTCTGCTTGCTTCAAATTAAACATATTAAACATAAAGAAATTGTTTTTGTGTTCTCAACACCCATCATAGTACATGACTGAAAGTAGCCATTTAATAACTGCTTGTTTATTGATTGTTGGAAGACAAAGTTTCCTTGAAACCCAGTAGCTTCCATGTAAATGACTATTAATGTGACTGAGTCTAGTTAAAGGAGAAAAAAGCCAAGTTGTAATAAACTGACAAGATCACTGTGATGTCTGACTTGCTCTTAACAGCCACAAAGTCTTAAGGGGAGAACATCAGTAAGCTAGACTCCTGCCTAACTGGCAACTACAGAATATTATCACTATTTTCAAGGGCACATATGTAGGATGTATTTTCCTGCAAGGTCTCTGGTATTTTCAGAATTGATGACAATCACCCTTCTTCATTGACCTCCACACTAGCAGGTTGGTTACTTTCCACACATTGCTACCATAACATAATTGATTTTATGTGGGCTGCATATAGGGCTGTTAGGTGGTATAATGGATAGAATGCTGGACTGGGAGTCAAGAAGACTCTTCCTTAGTTCAAATTTGGCCCTGGGCAAGTGACTTAACCCTGATTACCTTAGTTACTCATCTGTAAAGTTTGAGAAGGAACTGGCAAATTATTCCATTACCATTGCCAAGAAAACCCCAAAGGATCACAAAGATTTGGACATGATTGAAATGACTGCACAACAACCAAGGCAGAATATGAGAGGTGACCTTGAAGGACTTTCTTGCTTCCAAACCATGTGGCTGATCAGCTTGATATAATGGCTCACATTTTTTTTTGTCTTTTTTTTTTTGAGGGAGAAAGGCAAGGTAATTGGGGTTAAGTGACTTGCTAGTAAGTGTCAACTATCTGAGGCCAGATTTGAACTCAGGTCCTCCCAACTCCAGGGATGGTGCTCTATTCACTATGGTACCTAATTGCCCTGATGGCTCACATTTTAACATGAGAACTTAATTCCTCTTGGTTTTCAGGTTTGCTGCGTTAAAATGCACATGTTCCTCGTAGGCATAACATGTGAGCAACAGTAGAAATAACATTAGATTTATAATCATAGAATATTGTTTCAAATTCCTGTTTTGTCTCCTTCTAGCTATATGACCTTGGAAAAGTCACTTGACTTCTTGGGGGGTCTCAATTCATTAACCTTGTAAAATGAGAAGGGCTGGAATTAGATGTTCTCTAAAGTCTCTTTTAGCTATAAATCCTTTGATCCATTTTCCTTTGGGCCAAGGGTACTTTATCCCTAATTCATTTATCCAATAACTAGCTTGTAATTAAAATTCAATGCAGCCAATATTTTGCTCTATTATTACATTAAAAAAATTGTTCTGGGAACTGGCAACAAGAAGATGAATGAGGCATCATCTGCCCTCAAGGAGTTTACAGATTGGGACACAAGACAGGGATACAAATAATTGTAATATAAATTAGAGAGGGATTGGTGCATGTAAGGAGGTAAAAACACTGTACTATGAGAAATTTGAGGGAGAGACAACCTCTGGATGAGGGGGCTCAGGGAAAGCTTCACAGTGGAGAGGAGATAATAGGGTTTATTCCTGCATTACAGGAAGGATGTTAACAAATAGAGATAAGGGGGCAGTCTGTGTGCAGGGTCAATCATGAGCAAAAGTCTAGAGGTTCTGGAGCAATGCTGAGTAAAGTGGCTTGACTGACAGAAGGGAAGTTGTAAAAAATCAAATGTAGTCAGGTTGTAGAGGAGCTTGGCTGCCAAGACGGCAATAGGGAGCTCTGCAGTGGGCAGGAAAAGGTTAAGGAGAGAGGCTGCAAAGAGCTGTGGCTTGGGGGGCAGTTCTTATAACCCTAAAACTGTCAGTCAAAGGCTAATTATGCTTATTAGGTGGGCAAAGGTGGAGTTAGGGAGGAGTTGGGGAGTTGTTTAGGAGTGGTCAGTGCTTAAAGGGACATGCACTTTTAATATCAACTGTGCATGCAGATTACCCATAATTAACTGGTAAATTCCTTAGGTGTGGGCTTGAGGGGGGTGTGTGGTTTTTGGCTTGACATGTCACTAGGTTACGGGTTGGTCGAGGATGAATGACATATGTTCAATATGGCTCTTGGGAGGATAGGTTTGATTGTTTCCAAGTCTGGTAACTAGACTGATTAGGGATTCAGGAGGTACCATGTTGAGACGGAGTTATCTTGTCTGATAATGTTCAAGGCTTTTGGGTGCAGCTGGCCACTTAGAACAAAGGGGCTATGCATTTCTCTAAGGGTTTGTTTACAGAACACTATTGAAACTTTCCCAGGTGCTTGTCTCTAGGCAGACTATCTAGCTAAAGGAAGACTTTCAGGATGGGGGAGGGGGAGAAACAGGGTTTATGCCTTTATGGCAGGGGGAAAGTGTGACTTTTACAACTTATTGCACAGGCTTGTTACAAACTGATGTTACATACACAGGTACCCAAACATAAGGGAGATTTTACAAATTGGGGTTATAGACAAAAGCATCCCAAACTGCATCACCACCTAGCTGTCCTCGTCTTCTATATTACATTTTTAAATTATGCATTAGGAATATTACTTTGGGAGATACCTCTTTCTTTTGCAGAGATCTTCAGTCATGCAACCAGTCAAGGTTAACCAATTGTCTTGTGGATCTAACTAGTTCCCTCTGCAATACTTGATGACCCTTATATGTGAATTTCTAAAGAGAAAAAAATCTAGCTTTCTGGGTACAAAACAAAAGTTGGGACAGTATGGTTAAGTGGAAAGAACTCTTACAAGCTATGTGCACTTTGACTGGTCACTTCTGTGACTGAATTTTCTCATCTTTAAAATGAGGATAAAAAAAGTTTTCTTATCTGTACAAATACCATGGTTTTTATAAAGTTTAAGTAAGAAAATATGATGAAAGCACGTTGAAAATTATAAACTGATAGAGAAAT
>CM053594.1:178872873-178889501 GCA_028646575.1 Pseudocheirus occidentalis | reverse complement strand
GAATTTTTGAGGTTAAAAAGGATGGACAATAAAAGGGATTTACTAAAACAAAATTCAAACCCAAACCCACAATAACAATGATGTCATTGCATATGCAATCCAACCTTCCTTTCTTTCTTCCTTCCTTCCTTCCTTCCTTCCTTCCTTTCTTTTTACCTTCTTCTATCTCTCTTTTTTCCTTTATTTCCCTATAATATTTAAAATCATGTAACAGATTAAATAATACTCAGTTGACTCTCTTTACTGAGTCATCTTCTTGGAGTAACTAGGTTTCACAGTGGATGGAGTGCTGGGCTTGGAGTCAAGAAGACTCATCTTCCTTTGTTCAAATTTGGCCTCAGATACTTATTAGCTGTGTAACTCTAGGCAAGTCACTTAATCTTGTTTGCCTCCATTCCTCATCTGTTGTTGTTCATCCTTCATTCTTGAAGAGGACCCATGACAGAAGAATATGGCAAACCACTCCATATCTTTGCCAAGAGAAACCCCAAATGGGGTCATGAAGAGTCAGACATGACTGAACAACAACAACAACAACAACAGTGAGTCAGCAAAATGGACTGATACATTTTAGATAGTTTTGATCCAAGGTTGGAGATGAAACTCTCCCAAGAAAGTTCAATTAAATAAAATAAACTTTACTTTTCATCTTAAGCCATTTGATCAATTAAGAGTTTTAGTATGATTTTAATAATATCACCTTATCAGGGTAGTTAGGTGGCACAGTGAATAGAGCACCAACTCTGGAGTCAAGAGGACCTGAGTTCAAATCTTCCCTCAGACACTTAACACTTACTAGCCATGAGACCTTGGGCAAGTCACAACCCCAATTTCCCTGCCTTCCCTCATCTATCTATCTATCTATCTATCTATCTATCTATCTATCTATCTATCTATCTATCTATCTATCTATCTATCTCTTTCTATCTCTCACCTTATCCTGATCTTCATCTCCCTAAATAGGCAATGGATCCACATCAATATTTCAGATTCTCTTCTAAATCTATGATTCTATGATCTTCATATTCAGAACCCCCATGAGAAAAGGTTCAAGTCCCCCTCCACAAAACCTTCCCAGACCAACCAGTCCAGAGTGATCTCAATCTTTTCCTAATTTAAATGCTAACTTTTTCTTAATGATAAAATGGTACTTGATAAAAGAATAGTTACCTCCATTTGCTCAAGAGCATTCAGAATGTCTTGGGTTAATTTAAGTGCCCATTCCTCTAGGAAATTACTATGTTGCCCTGGAGAATCAAGGCTACTCATTGTTACTGCCTTTATAGTTTGCTAGAGGTCAGAACTCTGGTGTCATGGAAACTTCTCTGAGAGAAATCTCCCCTGACCATTAAGAAAATTCCTTAGGCTGGACTGGGGCTGTTTACTCAGAGTATCTGACAGATGATTTTGGAGAAATGACTCTAATGCCAACACTCTCTTAGTTCAGGTTCAATTTTTTTGAACGAAATGAGGTACTTGTTAGTCACTGCACATTTACAAAAGGTGGTTTATTTTGCCCTAACACAGCAACAATATGGTGGCACTGAGCATCTCTGGGTAAATCCAACCCTGTCTCCATATGAAAAACATTTGGTCAGTAGGTCAGCTAATTTTGGTGACTTAAAAGTTCTTGGGTGCCCATCAAATCTAAAAGGCCCAGACCCCATGTGGTTGGGACTTTTTATGTCTTAGATGACTAGGAAGTGACATTAGGGAAGGCAGGGAAATAAGATGCTAGGGACTGCTTTGTCCTAGGCCTGCCTCATGGGTGTGGGGGTGGGCAGGGAGAAGGAAGCTGTATCAGGGAAGACAGGGAGATGCTGGTTTTATCAACGATGTGTTCAAATAAGATATTGTATTTAAAGTGCTTTGTAAACCTTAAAGCAATGGTTCTCAACCTTCCTAATGCCATGACTTTTTAATACTCGTATGTGGGTGTATCTGCATGTGGGTGGAGTCGCCTGGAGACGGATAGAGACGTGTTTCGATTCCTAAGACCATTGGAAATACATGTTTTCTGTCTTAGGTGACCCCTGTGATCCATGCGAAAGGGTCATTTGACCCCCCAAGGGATCGCAACCTACAGGTTGAGAACCACTGCCTTAAAGTGTTACATACATTTGAGCTATTCCTGTTGTTATTATTTCATTCTTTTCATCTTTTTGATGGGCTTAAGATAGAAGAGACTGCTTTCTTGCTATTTGTTTCATAGTGTTCAGTATTCTACAGACTATTGCACAGATGGACAAAATATATGCTTTTGGGTGGTTGAACAAAAGTATTCAAGTGTAAACTCATTCTCTGTAGGCTTTTAAAAAGTATTCTTGGTACAAATCCAGTGGCAGACAGGACTTCAGGAATAATATGTACCACATCCTGTTCCTCAGGCAGGAGATACTTGAAAAACTTTTTGTTCCATGTAGCTTGAGTATTGTGAGGATTGTGGATGGCAACATTTATTAAAAACATCATTCTGAAGTTTTATCTATCAATGTTATGTTTGGAAGATTGTGGGAAACAATTTGTTGCTAGATTGTGAAACTACAATAAGGGTCAGTTAATCAATAAGCATTTATTAAGTGCCTCCTAAGTGAAGAGGATGAAAAGAAAGACAAAAACAGTCCCTGACCTTGAGGAACACACAATCTAATAGGCAAGACAGCAAGCAAATACATACAAATAAGCTAACTACAGGTCAGATAGGAAATGATCAAAAGAGGGAAGGCACTAGATAATATAGGTTCCCAAAGTGGGTGATACCACCTGCTGGGGACACTGCAACAATGTAGGGGGTTGGTAGTAGCCTCATGTGCAATTGGGGAGTGTTAAATAAAAATAAGGGGGCATTAAAAGTGTAAGGAAAGAAGAGAAAATAAGAAAAATTTGAAAAACCATTCATACATCTTCTATCTGTTGTCTAACAGTGTTAAAGTCATAGTGATTACATCATTTTTTCGAATAAACACATAAAATGCAAGTTATAACCTATCAGTGGTCAAGTCTTCTGACAAGCAATTGATAGCAGGTAAATGTGTTATACATTGTTGGGAAGTCCAGCATGCATGGCAGGAATATGTGCAAGTCATGAGTTGTTTATAATACAGTATTATATGGTTACATGATGTAATATTGTATCATAAACATTTGAATGCAAGAAAAAGCCCACAAATTTACACTAAATTTTTAAATTTAAGAGGTGTAATTTAAAAATATTTTTTGAGATGATGCAAATTTAAAAAAACATTAAAGGGTTAAAGAAAGTAGATTTCCAGGGGGTTGCTGAGTATTAATTTTTTTTGAAAAAGTTAGTGGAAGGCCAAATAAATTTGGGAACCTCTAGGAAGGGTTTTCAGTAGAAGGTGGGATTTTAGTTGAGATACAAAAGAAGTCAGGGAAATCAGAGTCTGGTTGCAGTAATAGTTGGTGAGTTTTCCAGGATATATTGAAGTCTATACTTTTAGTATGGGGATTTGGCATTTTGTTAGTCTATGAAATATACAGAATTTCTGATGCATAATCTTAGGGAGCAGGTTATATAGTGATCAGTATTCAGCAGGCATAAAAATTTTATAGTCTGTAGTGATATGTAGTACTGATTCCACTATTTCCTTGAATAATTTACATTGATCACTCTAAAATGTCTTGACTGAGGGAGGCCAAGGTATTTAGAACTAGCACTTTCGTCCATTAGTTCAAGTGGGACCTTGTGATTTGAAAGCCTCAAAACCTTCACTAACTATTTTTCTTTCGCGTATGTCAAGAAATTTCTTCTTATGGAGCTCAAATGAAATTTTGATCTTATGGGAGAAAGACTGCACAAAATCAAGGAACCATTTGTTTTGCTTTGTAGAGCCATATAATTTGATGTCATCCATATGCATCAAGTGTTTACTAAAATATTTTCTCTCAGCTCCTTTAATTTGGAAGCCATTTTTTGTTTTGCTTAAGATAGAGGCTGAATTTAGGGATTGTTATTGTTTTGTCTGTTCATTGTGTATGATTCTTTGTGACCCCATGGGGTTTTCTTCAGAAAGACACTGGAGTTGTTTGCCATTTTCTTCTCTAGCTCATTTTATAGATGAGGAAACTGAAGCAAACAGGGCTAAGTGACTTGCCCAAGGTCACACAGCTAGTAAGTATCTGAGGCTGGATTTAAACTCAGGTATTCCTGACCCCAGGCCTGGTACTCTATGCACTGTTCCCCCTAGCTGCCCAATCTAGGGGTAGGCAGAACCTTAATAGGTTTAAATTATCTTCATGAAAAATGCTGCACTTATGGAAATATGTTTAATATCATACATGTCTAACCCATATCAGATTACCTGCTGTCTTGGGGAAGGGAGAGGGGAGGGAAGGAGAAAAAATTTGGAATTCAAAATCTTATAGAAGCAAATGTTAAAAATTATCTTTACATGTAACTGGAAAAATAAAATACTATTAAGTTGGAAAAAAAAGAACAATGCCATGCTTTGTATGACTTGTTCTTGATGTTATTGTGTTGGTGTCATATTTTAAATAGAGAACAGTTTTCTATATGGATACCAAATACTCTAGTTTTTTCCACTATGGTTAATTTTACATATTTGCAGTATGTGAATAAGCTATGAGTATGAATATACATATCATATTACTTCATATCAATTTGGAAACTTATTAGATACTTTAAACAATGCCTGGTCTGTGATACATTCTCCTGCATCATTTTGAACTAGTATTCTTTTATAATAACAGTTCCCATTTACACGGTGCTTTAGGTTTTACACAGCGCTTTATTTGTGAGGTGAGTAGGACAAATATTATCACCATTTTTACAGATGAAAGGATTAAGGTTCAGAGAGGCTAAGTCACTTGCCTAGGTTCACCATATAGCTAGTAAGTGACAAATCTGGAATTTGAACTAAGCTCTTCATATGTAAACACTGCTCAGGATCACGTAACCAGAGACTCATTATCACAATTTCTCCTCCTTTATTAAGTCCATTGGAACAGTAAATTGACTAGAAGGTATCATTAAAATATTCAGGCAACTAAGCAGGTTAGCTACTTAACAGCAGGAACTGGCTCTTTTATTTGTTCTTTTCAGTCCCACTGTTCTGATCAGTGGGACCCTGATCATTATGTACATGTTTTTATTAGTACTACAAAACTCCCTTTCTGCTAGGATTTATTTCTAATAATCAAGATGATGCTTTAGCTCTCTGGCTAATGAGGTACCTTGTACCATTTCATCATATGACTGAATACAAATAGCCAAGTACACAGTGGACCCAATTCTACTCCTCATTCAAACCCAAGTTCAACAATTGTGATTATTTTATACTTGTTAATCTATCCCCTGGCTTGGGTTAGAAGTCATACAGAACATATAAAAGACTTAATCCCCACACAGTCAAGATTGTGCATACTTATCAGAGAACCAAATTTAAGCTGATGGCTCTGTATTCATAATTCAATCTTTAATTAATTACAAAAGCCCAAAATGGAACTGAGGAATAGAAAGGTACAGAAATCCATATTTATTCCGGTTACATTTGATACTCTTTTTTTTTTTTTTGCTTTTTGGAGGGCAGTTGGGGTTAAGTGACTTGCCCAAGGTCACACGGCTAGTTTTTTTGTGTTAAGTGTCTGAGGCCGCATTTGATACTCTTGTATAGGCTAATACTGTTATAAGTGAATTACCAATGAAAGGAAAATCAACTTAATGAACATCCTGACCTCAATCAGGTGACTATGTACTAAAGAAGCTATACTTCTTTGAAGAAACAGAACCCGTCTAACAAGTGAAATCTTTTTATATTGACTGTAGTAATAAGTACAATATTCTAATACAGTCTTTCTGTAGAATTTTTAAAATCAATATTCATAGAAAGTTTCCATCTGAACAACTGCCTGTTACTTTACCTGGGTGACCTCAGGCAAATAATTTCATTCCCTTGACCCTCAGTTTCCTCATTTGTAAAATGAGAAGGTTTGACTAGATGGCCTCTGGGCATCCTTTTTGTTCTACATCTATAAACCTATGGAGAATGGTAAATGGACAGCAGAAGGGCAGACTTGTGACAGAGAGCTATATAAATTTGTGATGGGGGTAGCAGGGAAACGGAACTCATTTTTTCCTGTGAAATAACTGAGAACAAATTACACAGTAATTTGTTTTGGCACATATATACCAAACCACATATATTAATAAAATAATACAGTACCTTTGCCAGAGAGGCTGGGCCACCACAACTTTATTTTTCTTACTAAGAACAATACCATAGTCATGGCATTCCCTTGAATGTATTTTAAAAGCACAATCCTATGTCAGCACCATGGACAAGGCTTTACATCATATCATATGGCCACTGTACTTTGCAGGTCCTGAGCAACATTGTAGTAGTGCTATGTAAGACTCAGAGGTGTGCCCATCTTACCCTCACTGGAGTTGACAAGTGAGCCTATAGTTCCTACCTTGGTGACCTTGTGCTTTAATGAAGTCCAATATTCCATTTAAAGGAAAAGAACATTATCAAGAATGCTTTAAAATAGGGGCCAGAAGAATAAAGGAAAAAAGGAGATCAATTAGCTGTCCTGAATATTATAAAGTAGGGTTGTGTCTTATGCTTTATGAAACCCCACTGTTAATGGAAATGGAGGGTTTGTCATCTCTTAGCAAAAATCAAGATGAAAACACAAATCTTTCAGTAGGTCTTATTTTACAGCACTTGACAAGTCAGGTACAATAAATAGGCACATTTATAAGCTAAGCAGAAGCCTTAAGTTCAATGTTTCCAACAATAAGTATGTTTATCTCTAACCCCAATTATCCCTTTCTCTTCACTCATTGGGCCACTTCTCTAGTTTGGACCCTCATTACTTCTTGCCTAGATTATTGCAAAAGTCTCCTAATTGGTTTTTCTCCTTATAATCTCTTCCATTTCCATTCCATCCTTTGCATAGCTGTCAAAATGGTCTTAAAGCACAGGTCTGACAATATCATTCCTTTGCTCAATGATCTTCAGTAACTCCCAGCTGTCTCTGGAATAAAATACAAGCTCCTCTGTTTGGCAATTGAAGCCTTTTACATCTGATTCCTTTTCAGACATTTTACACTATCCCTGTCATGTAGTCCTAACATTCTTGAAATGTAGGTCTATTTGCTGTTTTCCTATAGAACATTTAATTTCCTTCTTCCATGTGCCATTGTACAGGTTTTTCCCCATGTCTAGAATGGACTTTTCTTCATTTGTACCTTAAAGAATCCACTGTTCAGTCATTTTTCAACCATGTCCTACTCTTTGCTGATTCTGTTTGGGGTTTTCTTGGCAAAGATATTGGAATAGTTTGCCATTGCCTTCTCCAGCTCAGAGAAAACTGAGACAAATAAGATTGTGACTTGCCCAGAGTCTCACAGCTAGTAAGTACCTGAGGCTGGATTTGAATTCAGGAAGATGAGCCTTCCTAATTCCAGGTCCTGACTACACTATACCCACTCCACTAGAACCCCTAACTTCCTTCAAGGCTCAATTCTGGTGCCATCTTCTATATATTTCCCAGCCCCACAGTGCTTAGTCCTCTCTGTCTCTCCTCTCTCTGTTTCTCTTTCTCTACCTCTCTTATTACTCTTTCACTTCCCTTCCCCCACATCTCCTTTTGTCTCTGTCTCTCTTCTCTCTCTTTCCTCTTGTTCTCTTTTTTCTCTCTCTAGCTCTCTACCTCTCTCTCTAACTTTTTCTGTCTCTCCCCTCTCTCCTGCCTCTGTCTGTCTCTGTCTTTCTCTCGCTCCTGAAATTAGCTTGTATTTATTTGGTATGTGGAATAGTCACTTTCCTGATAAAGAAAATTCATTCCTGAATGAATGAATGAAACTTCATAGAATTAATTCCCATTAGTTAAGACTGTAATTACCATGATTTCCAATGGCACAAATTAATACTCATTTAACACTCATTTAATGTATTGTAATTGTATTGTATTGTAATGTAATGTATTTATGTAATTGAACTTCAATATTAAAAGAAAGAGGAAAAACTAAAGAAATAACTGAACTCACAGCAAATGATATCACATCCTGTAGAAAAAGGGGACTAGAATCGCTTTAACATTTTCTTCATTTTAAGGGATATGATACACAAAATAAATTATAATAATAAAATAGTAAGTTATAAAAATAAATGATAGCAAGCTATGGTACTACTCTGAGACAATCATACAATTACAAGTATGACCACATGGTGGCTCTCAATTTGTGGAGGTGAAATAGAAATTGGTCCTTGTGAATTTGAAGAAATGTCTCATAAGCAAAGGAGATATATTAAATGAAACACTTTGTAAAGTTAGATTTTTCTGTGCTAAATGTGTATATCTCAGCTTAAGACTACACTTTGTGTTTGAAGGGCAACATGTCATAGTGCATGATTGATGAATAGTGCATTGATGAATCCAACGGTTCAAGAAGAATTGGTTCCAAGTCTACACTAGCTGTGTGACTCTATTTAAGTCACTTAAGTTTTTCAGGGACCTAGGTAACTCTCTAAGACAAGTTGTGGAACAGTTGCTAGTTTGAACTGGTAGTTGGAGCCTGAAAAGACAGATCAAACAAAAAAAATGGAATTTTATTATCAAATTTATTTTACTCATTTCACAGATGTGGAACTAAATCCTGTGTAAGTGAAGTAATCTACCCCTGGTCATTTATATATGCATATGTTATATTTTTCAGTAAAATTATAAGTTGTTTGTAAGAATGAATCCTTTCATTTTTTGCTCTTATCTCTAGCACCTAAAATAGTGCCTTGTATGTAGAAGGCCCTTAAAAATGCTCATTGAACAATATTCCGCCCATAGTGGTGTTTAATCATAGCAGGTCACAAATTTGTAGCTCTGAGACCTCAGAAAGCATCTAATTCAACCTCCTAACTTTATAGATGAGAAAACTGAGACTTGGGGAAATTAAATGAGCTGCCTCAGGTCATAGGTGACAGCCGTCAGAGGGAGGATTTAAATTCCCATCTTCCAATGTCACAGTTAGCAAATGTTTATTGAGTACTGATTATATGTAGCACTGTTCTGGGTGCCTGAAAGTTAATGTCCCTTAGTTAACTACCAGAGAATGATCTGAATATTATGGAGAAATTACCTGAAAACTAAGGGGAATATTCAAATACTGAGATTTTTGGTATATAAAAACATATTAATTCAGATTTTGTGATATTTGAAGCTGGACTAGGTCCAATTGAAGTATTTCTTATTATACTATAAAAATTAATAGTGCATACCTGACTAAAAGGAGGCATAGTTAAGATACTTAAGAGCGAAAAAAGTATTTTCATGGCCTTAGATCATTAATTCTTTGAATGAAAAAAATCATAGAATCATAGGAGGTATGTTAGAGACCATCTGCTCCTGTGGTTCTCAACCAGTAGATTTTGACGTCTTATCTAATACACTTTAAAACCTATCGAAGATGTGATGCCACTATTTAACAATTTGCAGGGATTCCTAGCAGCAGTGAGGGCACAACCCAAAGGGGGAGGCATCATGATATAATGAAAAAATTTCTGACTTGGGAATCAGAAAGGTTCAAATCCTCCCTCAGATGTGAATTATATGTGTGATCTGGGATAAGTAATTTAACCTCCTTTGGCCTTGATTTTGTTATCAGTAAAATGAAGAGGTTTAATTTGATGACCACTGAGATCTCTTCCAACTCTAATGACTATATTGAGGTTCTTCCTTCCCTCTGTTCATGAACTTTATTCATTAGTATTGACTAACACATTTACGTTCTTTCCTGTTATCCCACTACTGAAACTCCTTGGTGATCTCAAGGTTTTCAGGTATTAGGAACTCTGTCTGACTCTTTGAGGATGAGAGCAGCAATGAGAAGAGTTGGGTCCAGGTTCTAGCTCCCAGGGTAATATCTTGTGGCATCCCCTCTACAAAGAGAACGTGCTAACATTAGTTTGAGGGATCCTATTCAGAGACACCAGGAAAGAGCTCAAAGGACCCTGGACTGACTGAGCAAAGAGGTTTGGTCTAATCTAGGTTAAAAGGCAAAACCCTTCTGGTGGCTGATAGAGCAATGTAGATTGGCGGCTTTGGAGAGCTGTGTTCTGGTTAGTTCTTTCTCTTCAGGCCCTGAAGCTGTCTTGGAGACTTTCTTGACAAATCCTCATACTCTCAGAGCAAGGACTATACCATTCTTCTCTTATTATGCTATCTTGTTTCCCAGGGAGGGGGATTTGACTGTGCAACAGACTTACCCTCTAAGGCTTAATACTGTATTTCTCATACCACGCAATTCCAGTTAGTACCACAGACTTGTCTAAGTACAGATAACCTCAGGGAAATGAACAACTGCTCCTCTGCACAAAAAGGCTATATGAGCTCAAATCTAGTCGAACCTTCTCATTTGGCAGATGAAAATACTTAGATCTAGAGAGGCTGGGTCACCTCATTAAATTATTAGCTTATTGAGTTTTATTTGTGTATGACTGGTTTCATTTATTCACCTTGGGTATAATCACCAAGTTACAACAATCTTCCTGGCTTCTGGATGTTCTGAAGGATATGGTAGCCTCTATTTAGGGTTTAAATCTTGGGGACACTAATTTTTTCATTTTATTTTCATTTAATTACTATTTATTTTTTTGCTTTTCCATCCCTCTACTAATTTAAAGTCATTAATAAATAAATGCTTGTTGACTGACTCATGTTTTTTCCAACTGCAATAGAAAAAAATCTTTCTTGTGAATTATTAAAGAGTTTCAGATATTTCATTCATTGGTTTGGTTGTTTTCCTTGGGGTCTTATCACCATTGAATAAACTGACCTTTGAGCTTCTAGAAAAACTGGACTGAGACATCAACCCTTAGAACGAAGCTACAGGGGCTAAAAAATCTTGCCCGGTAACTTTCAGAGAAGTAGCAGCTAACTTAGCTGTTTTCTGATAAAATTTTTCATTTATAAAAATATAATTGTTATTTGTAGAATATTTTTTGAGAGATTGTCTACATAGGACCTCGAGAGTCAGTCAGTTAATCAATAAACATTTTTTAAGTGCTGGTTTACAAAAAAAGTCCCTTCTCTTAAGGAGCTCACAAATCTAATGGGAAAGACAGCATACAAACAGATAAGTACAACTAAGTTATACACAACACAAAGAGGAAATCATGCATAGAAGGAAGGACTAGGATTTAGGAGGGACTGGGAAAAGCTTTGGGTAGGGGGTAGGATTTTAGCTGGGACTTGAAGGGAGACTGGGAAGCCAGGAGGTAGCAAGGAAGAGGGACAGCATTCAAAGCATGTGACACAGCCAGTTGAGGTGCCCAGAACTGAGAGTTAGACTGTCTCACTCATTCCAGAAACAGTCAGGAAGCCAGCGTCACCAGGTCAAAGAGCGCATGTTGGGTGTAAGGTGTAGGAAGCCTGGAAAGAAGCAGCAAGCAATGTATAATCAAAAGAGCACTAGATTGGCTTCCAGTGCCTGATTTTTCCACAACGTGACCTCTGGAAAGTTACAACTTTGGGCCTCAGTTTCTTTATCTGTTAAATAATAAGTTTGAACGAAGTTTTCTCTATGGCTCCTTTTAGCACAGAATCCTATCTTTGATCTTAGAACTGTCTTCCAGAATGAAAATTCTGTTATAGAATTTTGTAACAAAATACAACATAATAACATACAACATATAAAATATGGTAAATAGTTATAGAAAAACATGTTTGTTAACAGATGTGTATGAATACATGTATTATTATTCATTACTCTACGTATTTTGTATTGTAAGTTTGTTGGTTGGCATGTATCCTCATAGGTTGCAGGAAGTTCAATTCAATTCAATTCAATAAACATTTTAAAAGAACTTAGTGGGGGTGGCTAGGTGGTGCAGTATATAGAGAACCAGCCCTGGAGTCAGGAGGACCTGAGTTCAAGTCTGGCCTTAGACACTTAACTCATACTAGCTGTGTGACCTTAAGTCACTTAACCCCAATTGCCCAGCCTTCCCACCTCCAAAAAGCAAAAACAAACAAACAAAAAAACCCAGAACTTAGTATGTACTAAGGAAGATACAAAGACAAAAAATAAAAACTGTCCTGCCCTCAAGTGGCATGCATTCTATCTGAAACTCTAAAGAACTAACTTTTTAACTTTTGTACCAATACAAACATAATTTTTTTTGGGAGCATTGGATAGAATGATGGATCTGGAGTCAGGAGGATCTGAGTTCAAATTCAGTCTCAGACACTTGCTATCTGTATGATGCTGGGCAAGTCACTATATCTGTTTGCCTCAGTTTCCTTATCTGTAAAATGAGCTAGAGAAGGAAATGGCAAAGCACTGTAGTGTCTCTGCCAAAAAATCCCCGAGGAGGTGGATAAGACTAAGCGACAAAACAACAACAAAATCCCTCTAGTTTTCTAATCTGTTCATCACAGATGAGGAGAAATGCAATCAGACTGTGTGCAGTGAAGCATCACTGTGTATAGACTGACAGCTTCATTTTAAGAGCTACAGACTTTAGAGTTCAAGTGACAGCAGGAAATAATTTTTTTTTCTGCCTTGGGAACCTAAGCCCCAAAATAAAATTTTGTTGCCCAGTCACCTATCCCCAAATTAGTTTGTTCACTTCCCCCACCATCTTTCAGTAGCTGCCTTCCCACCGCCCCCTCCTACTTACCGGAACTATTTTTCTAGCAGATGTCTGAATAACATTCCCTAGCAACCAAGCATTTTTGGATTTTTGCAGCACTAGCAAGCTATTAGAAGACCATGTTGATCTCTTCCAGGTTAATGTGAGAGAGGGTATATGTACCCCAAGTTTACCAACTAAGCCTGAGAAATAACTCAGCCAAAAGTTCAAATTTAAAACAGGTTTCACACCCCTCTTGTCACTTTCTCCTCCTTATTGGCTAGGTATAGTTCATTGAGTACACACATGTGTAATGGTCAAACATGTAAAAGGGTTTTCAACATTAGTCAATCAACAAGCATTTATTAAGTATTCCCTATGTACTAGTCATTGGGTTAAGCACTGGAGACATAAAGAATGAGATTCAAGTGGGGGAGACAATTTGTAAATAACTAGGTCCATTAGATAAACAGAGAGTAGAAAAAAGGTGATTTGAGAGATGGAAGCATTAGCAGTTGGGGCTAAAGGAGTGTGGAGAAAGGCCTCCTACAGAAGGTGAGTTAAGTGCTTGAAAAAGGCCACAGAAGACATCAGTGAGGAGGGGGAGCAATTCAGGTGTGGGGGAGAGAGTGCAAAGACACTCATGGTACGCTGTCTCTGTGAACACAGGGCTAGGAACCTTGGGTCACAGATTATATCTTGAGGGCGTAAGGAGAGAAATTCCTACCCATTCTTTCCACTATATTCTTAGGCTAAGAATCTGTCCTCTCAAGAGTCTAAGCCAACAGATTCATCTTGGGAAACCATAGTCACTGAGACAATCAGGAATTATATTTTCCCCCTCTTAATATGCTGAAATGGGTAAATCTACCCCCTCCCTGTATGGTAAGGTACTTTCAAAGGCCCCAGAAATAGTTGACTGAAGTATATCTTTGATCAATTCTTTACATCTTGTTTGATCCTGCAGGGACTATTTTATTTCTGTCTTTGTGTCTCTAGCATCTAACACAGCTCCTGCTGCATAGAAGGTACTTAATAAATGTGGACTGATCAATCTCATTTTACACCCCTAATCCTTAGTTTCCTCAGCTTTAACATGAGTTTGAGCTAGAGGACCATTAAGGTGTGCAACTCTAAATCTATCTGTTGAATAAGTCAGGGAAGAATTATTTATATAGCTTTTCATTGGAAATAAGTATGACTATAACTTTTGGAAGGCCTGCTGTAAAGCTGGGGTAACTTATGTGGTGAGAACTACTAGCTGTAATTGGTAGAGGCTGAAGTTTGTTAAAGAGTGAGACTATTGCATTGAAGGAGAAAAGGTATAAAAAGATGTTCTCATTAGAGGACAGGTAAAGCTAGCTGGATGACTTCTGTGCTAGCAGAGGGGTAGGGATAAGCAGTGAGGGAGATCTTTGAGTCAGAGAGGCAGAGAATCTAGACTGACTGTAAGATCCTAAGGGAGGATAGTATTAATAGTTGGAATGGAGGTGGTGGTACGGGAGATTGCTGCAGGGGGCAGTGAAGGGAGGCAGTTGGGAGACTACAGAATAACACAGTAACTATACTGTCAGGGATGCAGCTGGAGCTGTGGGAGGCAGTCACACCCGGCCCTAGCAGAAAGAGGGAAGCACAGAGACACTGTACCAACAAAATTTGCCTTTACTAACCAGCTGAGCTGTCTCTACTCCTGAGTACTTCCTAGGGGATTAGGAGTGTGTTGCAAAGTCTCAACATGCCCATTTGTGAAGCCAATAATAACTCCCTCTCCAAAGGTTTCTTTTGCTCTTTTTTTTCCTTCCCCACTTTCAACTTAATCTACCTCCTCCCTATATATGGAGCTGAGGAAAGCTATGACGAAAGTCTGGCAAGGCGAGGCGAGGCGAGGGGTGAATGAATGACAAGTTACTGGAAGATTTGTGCTTCAGTGAATTAAAGTGTGTCAATAAGAGGGCTTTGAGGACCCAGACAAATCATCTTGGTCAGTACCTTAAGCAGCAATGCAATAGTTCAGCAATGCTCAAGGTATGAATTCCTGGGAGTCCCTGAGACCCATTCAGGAAATCCATGAGGTGAAAATTATTTTCATAATAATACTGAGACAGTGCACAAAAGAAAACCAACAAGGAAGAAAAGAAAAGCGAGGCAGCTTTGAAAACAATGTGCAGTACTTATTACATAGGTTTTCTTGAAATGGAAATTTATTGTTTTATAATGAATCCTCTCTTATGGTCTTCTGTGTACATGGCAATTTTTTTCTTTTCTCATATAGTTTAAAATAAAAAATGACCAAATAATAATAATATGCAATAATTTAATTTCTAATACTGTAAATGTTGAAAGATATTGCTCGCATAAAAAAAACTCTTTGTTTTGGGGGGTCCTCAATTATTTATTTTAAGAGTTTAAGGGGGTCCCAAGAACAAAGACTTTAAGAACTGCGACTTGACTTTAAACAAAAAGTTCTGAAAGACAAAAGAGAGCAAATCAGGGATTTGTGGAGCTGTGGGACCGCAATGAAGTCAAAAAAAGAGCCCAACCCTTGTGAAGGGTGAGGCATAAACCTCGGATAATTCTTCAGTCTTTTTGGCTATATCTACACAAACTGATTATTATCACCAGCAGCAACTTCAGTTTTGAATGAGAAAGGACAGCAAGACAGCTACTATGGGTAAGGAGCCTAGGACCTATTCGAGTGACAAGAGGCAGGATATGGCATACTCAGAGAAATGATACATTTGGAATCAGTAAAGTCTAATAATAAGGGCGTGCTCAACAGCATTAAATGTTCAGAAGACGAGGAGGAATGGGACGGCATTAAGAGTGAAAGCAGAGGGACTGGTTTTAACAAGGAGTCAAAGAAGATGGAAGACTGAAAAAAGATTATTAGATATGATAATTAGGAGATCACTGGCAGCCTTTGAGAGCTATTTCTATGAAGTGATAAGAATTAAAGCCTTAAACTTCCCAATGAGGAAGGATGCTAGGTCATTTACTATATGTGTGAGTTTGAAGGGGTATGTAAAGGAGAGGAAGAAAAATTTGGAATCATTGCTATAGGAAAGGAGATAAGGAATTAGTAAAAATAGAGCAGAAGTATTATTGACCGACAGTAAGGCCTCTGATGATATTGTGTGTCATGCATTCATAACGTGTGAAATCAGTTCCATTTGATAAATTTCTCCAATGATGAAGTAGTCCTGAAGCAGAGAAGATGGACCAAAAGGATTGATTCTAGGATTCATGCACCAGTGATGGTGATGGTATGGACAGGCAAGGGCTCATAGAGCAAAAGCTATTGAAACATTAATCTGACAAACCTCAAGGTCAAGAGTAGGTATGGAGACAAAGCCACAGCGAAGGGGAGATAGATTCAGAGAATAGGGAAGGATCAAGGGACACAAGCCACAGTGAGTATGAAGAGTGAGTTTAATATAAGTGAAAGAGTAGAAAGGGAATAGGAGGCTATGGTGGGAAAATGGAATTTCTAGGATCAGTATCTTGGAGGCTGTCCAGTTCAAAGATATCAAGAGGCCCAAGGTATGATCACTCTGATATGTGCTTGAAATGGGGTAGAGAGTGAGGTCACTGAAGTGGAGGAGGTTAAAGAATTATGCAATAAGTTTGTTAATTAGGAGAGGGATAATGAAAAGAAAGGCAACTAGAGTGACTGATAAATATCCATGAGTACAATCCAGACTTCAAAGGGATTCTACCTATAGTCTTATCTGATATAGTCTTATCTGATCATGATCAATGTATTCAAAGATATTTGAAGTTTATTTAATATAGATTGTACAATTGTAAGAAGTTCTGGCTCCATATAAAACTTTACAGTCTCTAATAGCTGTGGACAATACAGAAATGGTCTTTTGCTTGGATAGACGTGGTTATTTGATTTGTAGTTACATGTGAGCCTTAATTTCCCTATTTCAAACCGAAAAGGGGACCTGGGATGACAAGTGCGATGTAGAAGTGCACATTTGTGAGTGTGTTCACTAAATTTTGTAGTGT
>CM053594.1:178852217-178872373 GCA_028646575.1 Pseudocheirus occidentalis | reverse complement strand
TATTACCTCTTTTCTAGACTATTGAAATAGTCTGCAACTATTGAAGGCAACATCCTTGCCTTCAGTATCCACTCGTCAGTTTGTCCTATAAACTGTTGTCTGATTAATTTCTCAAAAGCACAATTATGATAATAAAAATTTCAACTTAAAAATCTTCAGTAGCACCCAAATGCCTACTGGATGAAGCCCAGATTCCTTACCCTGACATTTAAAGCTCTCCACAATCTGGTTCTCATTGACCTTTCTAGATACAACTTGTGGTAAGTGCTCTCCTGGGCCTAAACTACACTTCAACCCAACTAAATATTTCTCAAACATTCTGTTTTTAACGTGACTTTTTAATTGCCATTTCCTTCTTATAGAATGACTTTCCCTATTTCTATTTGTCAGACTCTCACCTAGCCTTTAAGGCCTAGCTCAAAGCTATCTTTTCTCTAAAACTTCGCCTTGTTTCCCCAAGTCTTTCTTTCCTCAACTCCTATGCTGCTTTCCAGATCTCTTAGGAATTTTCAAAGTACTTTGCATGTGTTCTCTCATTTGATCATGATAGGAAACCTATGAAGTTTATAGGAAACCTATGAAGCTAAGGTTTTTCAGAGGAGACAAAGGGGCAGAGACAAATAAATGGTCACCACGTTCTTAGATATAGTAAGAAACTTAAGCTCACAAAGTTCTTAATAAACTTAAGCTCACAAGTATTATTATTCCCAGTTAAAAGCTGAGGAAGCTGAGGTACACAGAGATTGATTCCCAAAGTCAAAAAGAACCTTGGTCTTTTCTCTCCAAACTCAGTGCTCTTTCCACTAAAAAGGGCTGCCTCTTATTTCACATGTCACATGCTGCCTTTCAGGAGAATTTTGGGAATTCATATTTGTTTTTAGGTGTAGGGCATTTGACTTTGTGGTGGTTGTTGCTTTCCTTTACTAAAACTGGACCCCAGTGCCTCCTCATGTATAACCATGACCATCAATTCTCCAGAAAAGTCTATGATAGGTTGTATGTCTGACATGAGGACAAGTCTAGCTCGTTTTGGAGAGGTTTCTTACTAGAAGGTTAGAGTGATGTCAGGTAATGAATTTTTGGGCTAAAGAAATTCATGAAAACTAAACTAAGACATATAAAAGTTGACAATATGATCTGAAGTAATGATAGAATGAAGTCATATCCTTGAAGTACTAAATCAAGTATGAGGCACAGCTTAGAGTGGTAGAGAGAGAATCGGTCTTGAAGTCAAGAAGATCTGGGTTCAAGTCCTGCCTCTGACCTATTGTGGCTATGTGACCATGGGCAAAGTGTTTGCCAGTGACTTTCTAAGATCACAGTGTTTTTTGACTTAGTCTGCTCTCATTAGCTCCCCTGGATTCAATTATCATCTCTATGCTGATAATTCTCAAAAAACAAACAGCAAAAAACCCCAACCAATCAACCAACAAAAAAACCAGGAGGGTTATTTGCATTGGTAGCAGGAGTTTCCTCATTGGTTTACCAATACCAATGAAATCACATATCTGATTCCAGGTCAAATTACACACGTCCCTCCCCCTCTAAGCCACAAAACACCCTACCATAAAATAAGAGAATTTAATATAAAAATCCTGTTAAAGTAGAAAACCCAAATTTCTTTTCTTTTTCCTTTTCTTGTGCCTCCTGCCATTTATTTATTCTTTTTTTTCTCTTGCCAAATTTAATTCTACTCCACTAATACTCATTACCTATCTATTTTAAGGAATTGTATTAGACCCTGGGGCATACACAGAAGACTTTTGTTTGATAAGCTCTCCTTTCTAGGAGATTCTTGATAAAAGATATCAGTTTATCCTTTACCCTTAGGCCAGACCACACTTTACATATTCCAAGCATGGAAGAATCTAGCTTGGAGGAAAGGAGGATGTAGTTGATGACATTTTTTACTTTTAACTCCTAGATTTTAGACAAGCACACTAATTAGTACCAACCCAACTTCACAAATCTAGTTATGTAAGAGGGAAAGGATTTATTCAGCCCAGTTATAGAGGGCTGAACTAAGACCAAAGGAAAAGGAAGATTTTGTCTGAACATAAGGATGAAATTCTGACCTTTAGAGTTGCTCAATAATGGAATTGGCTACCTCGTGGGTTATTTAGTTCACATGCTATATGGACAGGTTGAAGGAAGTATTTTTAGTATATTCAGCCTAGAGAGGAGAGGACTTGGGGTCAGGGTGCTGGGGAGAACAATATAGCTTTCTGTAAGTATTTGAAGTGCTATTATGTGAAAGAAACATCACACTTGTTCAGTGTGTGCTCAACACCTGGTGCTCCGAGGACAGAGCCAAAGGAAAATGGGTAGAAATTGCAAAGACAAATTTATGTTTGATTTCAGTGGAAATTTCTTAATAATTATAGTTGTCCAAAGGTAGATTGTGCTTCCTCAGTAGTTATTGGTTTTGCCCTCATAGGGGGTTTTCAAACAAAGATGACCTCTGATGAATTCATTTTATTGAGATTCCTTTTGGGTATGGATTGTACTCAAAGGTTGCTGAGGTCTTTCTCAATGCTAAAATTCTGTGATTCCATTATTCCTCATCCCCAGAATTATTAAAAAAAATAAAGAGACATTTGTTGGAGACACTGTCAATTGGATTCACATATTGAATGGGAAATTGGACCTTTATGATCCCTTCCAATTCTGATGCTATGAATTCCCAGGTTTGCAACACATGACGTTATGCTAATTTAGAGAATATGTTGGCAAATTCTCAGTGACTCACTGGGCTAGCTAAGGTTTTTCAGAGGAGACAAAGGGGCAGAGACAAATAAATGGTCACCACATTCTTAGATACAGCAATAAACTTAAGCTCACAAATTTTAATGCAAGTAGCTATTGCATTGTATTTTGAGAAACCTAGGCTCCAAAATGCCATGCAGCATAGCCAGAACCTGTGTCTGTGATGAGCAGGGAGGTGTCAACTGACTAAAGTGATGAGAGAAGTATCAGAACCCAACTTCCATTCTCCTAAATAGCATGAAAATATTTTCTTATAAAGCAGATTTAGATCTTGTACATCAGAGTAAGTCATGTTAAATCTCCATGCTTGGGTGACTCAAACACTTGAAGTTTCATTAAGTGCTTTGGTTTGGATTTCTTCCTTCAGTATGGACACCAAGCCAGCTCAAGCCATTATAATCCATTTCCCTGTTTCTGTTCCTATCAAGGTTTGCCTTCTATTTTTTTTTCCTTCTTTCACAAACTCTTTCTAACTTGAAAGCTTTTTAGATCTGTTTTGTTTTCAAAAATCCTTTGGAAGATTCTTTTTTTATCCGTTTGTTCAGGTGTCCAAACGATTTAAGACACGCTCTCCCAATCAATGGCAACACGCCCACGGTGTCAGTGTGTTCTCTGATTAGGCTTCGTAATGACGGAACCAATTCACGCCTGGTGCCGCTGCCTCTTCACAGCTCCCACACAGTGTTGCTCAGAGGGTGGGAGGAAAAGCTGACAGTGAAAATGCATACTATCCTAAGCCAGATGTGGATAGAGTTCAGTGTGTTTGTAATTTTACTTTGTTATCAATTTCACAAAGGAAACAAAGAGAGATTTAAAGGTTAATTGATTTCTCTGCTCTTGGTATACACCAAAATTTCAAAGCTGTTCCAAGGATCAGAAATTCCTTTTCCAAGCTCTCATTTTGAAAATAGAAAATGGATGGCATGGTTTCACAGTCCCTGAAACATAGAAAGCCTTAATAAATGCTTGTTGCCTGATGATTGAAAGGGAGGATGGATTGTGTATTCATCCTTGGAGGCTTGCCAGGAATAGAGAGGTAACCCATCAATATTGTACTGCATTTTGGTAATACAAGAGACATCATTGCCTGATCCATAACAAGCCCCAGTCTTATTCATAGAATGTTAGAGCTAGAATAGGTCTGAGAGGTCATTTTGTCCAATCTCTCATTTTATAGTTAAGGAAAGGAAGTACTAGAAATGACATATGACCTGGCTAAATTGACAGAGTAAATCAGTGGCAGATGGGTTAATAATCTAAAAACCAGGTCTCCTGACTTGCTTTCCAGTGTTTTTTTTCACTACTATATTGACTCCTTCTTTCCTAGTCTATACACAATAACTCAAGAAGTCCATCAGGGTCAATATACCCATTCTGATACACCCTTTTAAAATGATTTTTAAATTGTATAAACAAGTAAATAGAGGCAGCATGTTATAGTGCCTTTAGAACGAGGACTGTCTAGCTTGAGGTCCTGCCTCTGATACATACTTGGGTGGGTGAACCCCAGTAAGTTGTTTAACCTCTAAGTGGTCTAGGCAAGCATGTATGACCCTAAGTTACAAAGAAGATGCTGCCTTCATTGAGAGACATGGTTCCTTACTGGGAGTTTTCTATATTAAGAAATTACAGGCCCAGTTCCTATCCTTAGAAATAGAGAGATAGAACATTTATTAAGTGCTTCTTACGTGCCACTGCTCTAGGGACATAAAAATAAAAAACAGAAAGATAGTCACTACCCTCAAGGAGCTTATATTCTAACATAGGAAGTCAAAGCATAAACATCCAATATAAGTGAATACTTTAAACCTTGATGTTTTATGCTTCCTTGTGCTTTCATTGGTGTGGTGACATCCTTGACTGAAATAGATTGCAAAACCTCATGCCTTAGTAGATGGCATTATGAACACTCTGGTCATCAACATTAACTTGGTTCATATAGCATTTAGAGGACCTGGATTTGAATACTGGCTCTCTTACTTCCTGGTTTTATGGTGTTGTTAGGATGTTGCTTATCTTCTTTGGTTCTTGTTTCCTTATCTGTAACATGAAGAGGATTGCTCTTGTTTTCTAACATTCTTTTCAGCCCCAAGTCTATGATAATACTTTTTTTTTTTTTTGCTTTTTGGAGGGCAATCAGGGTTAAGTGACTTGCCCAAGGTCACACAGCTAGGTTTTTTTTTTGTGTGTTAAGTGTCTGAGACCGGATTTGAACTCAGGGACTCCTGACTCCAGGGCCAGTGCTCTATTTACTGTGCCACCTAGCTGCCCTAGTCTATGATAATACTTAACACTATTGACTCACTTTTAGATATTCTTTTTTTTTTAAGAAAAATTAGGAATCCTAAATTCTTTCCTTCCCTCTAGTTTCTCCTTAACCCATTGAAAAGACAGGCAATATGATATCTATTATACATACAAAGTCATGTAAAACATTTCTATATTATCCATGTTGCAAAAAGCAAGAAAAAATAAAGTGAAAATAATATGCTTCAATTTACTTTTAGAGTTCATGAGTTCTTTCCCTGGATTTGGATGGCACTTTTACCTTGGATTACCTTGGACCACTGTATTAATCAGAGTAACTAAGCCTTTCATGGTTGCTCATTGTACAATATTGCTTTGCTGTACACAATGTTTTCCTGGTTCTGCTCACTTCACTTTGTATCAGTTCCTGTAAGTCTTTCCAGGTTTCTCTGAAATAATTCTCCTTTGTCATTTCTTATAGCACTAGCACTATTGACTCATTGTGAACTTTGAAATCCACTAAAAAAATCTGAAGGATTTAGTGGACTTCCAGAGAAATGTAAGTCAACAGTATGACACTGCAGTCAAAATAATTTACTTCATGTTTGTTATGGTGCTTTAAGAAAGGTAAAGCATTCAGAATAAAGGAGGATGTGATAGTCCTCTTATTATATCATGTCCTAGGCACATCACGTTCAGGTCTAGGTACCAAATTTCAAAAGAGATAATGATAAAATTCATTTTTTTTAAAACAATAAGTTGACTAGGATTATGAGGGAACTAGAACTCACTCACTAAGGGTACTTGGTATGTTTTGGTGGGAAGACAGAAGACTTGGGGGAACATGTTAGCTAGTATTTGAAAGGTTGCCGTATGGAAGAAGGATAAAATTTCTCCTGCTTGATTCCAGAAAACAGATCAGGAGTTATTGGTAGAAGAGGCAGAAAAATAAAAAAAAAAAAACAACCCTTTCTAATGTTTAGAATTGTCCCAAAATAGAATGGCTGCAGCAGCAGGTCCCAGGGTCCTCTTTGCTGGAAGTTTTCAAGTGAAGCTGGATGATCATTTGTTGGGAATAATGTAAAGGCAATTCTTAGTCAGATCAGGTGTACAAGCTCCCTTCCTACTTCCTGCCTCCTGCCTCTGCTCCTGTGCGCCCCAGTCTGCCATTGGTGAGTTCTTTATGGAACCTCTATTTTGGGAAAGGGCTCTAGACCAGCCATCTCTCATTCTCCACACTTAGCCACCATACTCTCAGCTAGGTATCTCTTCCCTCCACATCAGCTTTTTAGCTCCCCTCTTATGTGTTGTTTTTCTTCATTAAAATGTAAGCTTCTTGAGGGGAAGGTCCATTTCTCTTTTTGCTTGTATTTGTATCCCATCCCTTAGCACAGAACCTGGTACACAGTAAATGATAATAAATGTAGACTGACTCTGATATTCTGTGATTAATCGATATGATGCAATTATCTGGTGGCCATCCTGCTGGTGATGAGCCCCTTTGGATTTAGCTAAATTGGTTCTCAGACAAGGGATGTATACATAATGTGTTGTCTGGTCTGTATTCAAAGTCTTCTGGCTTGGTAGAACCTACTTGTTCTTTGCCTTAGAGAACTCTGGATCACCTCCATACCAGAGGATTTTAGTGGAGAATATTTAAGTCATTTTCAGTCATGTCTGGTTCTCCATGATGCCAATTTGGTGTTTTCCTGGAAGAGATACTAGAGTGGTTTGCCTTTTCCTTCTCCAGCTCATTTTACAGATGAAAACAATCAAATGACTTGCCCACAGTCATACAGCTAGTAACTGTCTGAGGACAGATTTGAACCCATGAAGATGAGTCTTTCTGGTTTGAAATCCAGTTCTGTATCTACTGTACCACCTAGCTGCTCCCATGGTGAAAATATTCTAAAATAAAAATTTTGAGAGAATAGCAATAGGAAGATTGTAGATATAGTGGTCAAAGACGAAGATCACTGGGGAGATAGTAATCCTGGGTTTAATTAATCCTGCCATATATGTTTGTGTATGTGTATGTAGGTATGTGTATGTAGGTATGTGTATATTCTGACCTTCCTAACTTTACCACCAGCTTAGTAGCTGCCTCTTCACCCTGAGAGTTCCCTCATTCCTTATGGTCCTCTCACCCTAGAACAGCCTCATGCACCTGTGACCCCCTTCTCCCAATGGTGAATTCCTCCCAGAACCTCTATTTTGAGGAAGGGCTTAGGTCAGACACAATTCATTCTTCCAGGTCTTCTACTGACTCTGTACTTCTCCACCAATCCCTCAAATGTATATCTTCCTTTATCTGCTCATGCATTTCAGCTCTCTTTTGCCCCTTTAGAACATAAGCTTCATAAGGATGGGGACTATCTTTTTTTGTTTCAGTTTGTATCCCAGCACTTAGAGCAGTGTCTACCACATAATACTAAACAAATCCTGTTCTACTAATTAGTTAATTTTCCAATGGATCTGGTATTTTATTGATGTAAACACTCTTTCCAATGATGCAGACTGAATCTCATCCTCTAAAACCTATGTGACTCTTGTCCATGGCCTCCCACAACTTTGTCACAAGGTGTCCATCTAAAGTACTTGGGACCTTTCATGTGTTCCCTTATTTCTTTGTGGATACCAATGGTGCATTCCAGCTGTCCATGAGCTGTCTTTAGCTCTTGCTAAATGATGTCTTTTATCCCTCGTCATACATTTCTCTGATGACTTCCTCTGCATTACCTCTGTATAATTCCTTCTTTGTAATATCTTGCATCCTATTCACACATACCAAGAATCTCTTAATTGCCCTTTTGATTAGCATATTAATTCTTTGAAAAAAAGTATTTCAAGATTCTTGGTTACATAGTCATATGTAATACAATATCACTTCATTCTAAATTATTTAATTTATAAAGTTTTAATAAAATCCCTAACCCATGCCCACTTATCTTGTGGACTTAGTAAACCATTGATTTTTACTTTTGCTACAATATTGCCTCATGAAATGTTGAAAATTTATGTTCTAGTGATTATGCCTACATTTTCAGTATTAGAAAGAAAGGGCTAAGGGCTAAGACCACTCACTAACTTGTTTTATTTGGTACTGAACCAAGTGTGAGTAGCAGAGAAACCTAAAACAACTCCATTTTGTCTCTAGTTCTTCTATCTTGCCCTGATCCTGTTTATATTGCAATCTCCACCCTGTCTATGACCTTCTTTACTACTGGAATGGCAAGGCCTATGACTGTCAGGGAAGTGTTACAAGAGTTAACTAAACTGAAGAAGAGCCTTTCCTGTTACTGGACCTAACAACAGACCATGTCCAATCAAGGGATCCCATATCCCCTATTCCTGCCTTGCAAGGCCCTAGAACCAATCCCTGTCCAATTGTGAAGTACCCCATACCCAATTCACCTCCTGCCTAAATATAAACTTACATAAGCTTTGTCCTTTTCTTCTTTAGAGGAATTGTTGCCCATGTAAGAAGGGCTCCCTTGCTTGGCAAACTCAATGAATTCTCATTGGCTCCTAAATTTTTGGTCTGGGTTTGGGCTCGGGTTTGGTTTTGGTTCTGGTTAGTTCTGGCACTAACAGTTTTACTCATACAAGTAAGACTATTTGGCTATGATAATGACCACAGAATTAAAGAATTTCAGAGTAGTTAGGGACCTTAGTGGTTACCTAGTTTAGCCCATACTGAAAGGAACCCTCACTAAAACACATCCCACAAGTGGTCACGTCATCTTTGCTTGGAGACCTTGAAGGAGGGAATAATGTGCCACTTCTTGAGGCAATCTGTCCCACTATTTTTTGGATGACTCTAATTGTTAGGAATCTTCCCTAATGATAAGTAGATAATCATATATCTAACAATAGGAAGAAATTAGTATTTTTAAATGATAGAGATAAATTTAAAGAAAATAATGACAGTATAGTTGTTTTTAATCATATTATTAAAAGGAAAGTTATGTCAATTTGATCAATTATTAGTCTGCCCTTATGAGAGACCAACATCTAAAATTCCAAAATTATGAAAAGGTTAGAATTGCTCACAGTGATGCAAAACTTTTCTTCCCCTACAAGAAAGATTATAATGATAACACACTCACAGCTTTCTAGGAGCTGTCCATCATTGGAACAGATGGCCTGAGGATGTGATGGCCTTTCACAATAGATCTGTTTTTAAACAAGAGGTCTGGGCTAGATAATCTAAGGTATATTCTAATGATAAAATTGTAGTATTTTATGACAGGTTGTGTTTGAATTTATTAGTTGCTGTCACATCAGTTTTTATGAACAAAAAAGATGGAGCCTGATTGGCATGAGAATAGATAAAGAGTGGTGGCAAAGTCCCCTAAATGCTTCTCAAATTATGTTTTCTCAATGTGAAAATATCCAATTTGAAAAAATTTGCATTTAGATATGACTTACCTAATTGATCTATTGCATAAAGTTGTTGACAATTTATTATGGACTTGGATATTGCCTGGCTCCCACTCTTGTCAAGATTGAGGTTATATCATTTAACCTCTTTGAGGAATAGTTTTCTTATCTGTAGAATGAGATAGTATTTCCATTAGTCACTTCACATCCCTGAGCCCCAGATGCCTGGAGGCAGCATATGGACATTACAAATGTCCCTACTAATCCTGTTTGTCAAAGTCACTGAGGAGGAAAAAGGGGTCAATGCACATTTTCAATTTTCTGGCTTTATATTTAGTACTCACTAATTATAAAGATGCTTAAGGCTGTGATCATTAACTTGGGTTTTTTTTTTGTGTGTGTGTGTGTGATGCAGTCATGTTTACATGACTTGCCCTGGGTCACACAGCTAGTGTCAAGTGTCTGAGGCCAGATTTGAATTCAGGTCCTCTTGGTTCTAGGGCTGGCACTCTGTCCACTTCACCACCTACCTGCCCCATGTGGTCATTAACTTGTGAACAAATTTGTAAATGAATGGTTTTATATGGGACTTTAATCCTTTTTTTGGGGATTCTTTTTCTCTTTCTCATCATCATTTACTCTGTAAAATTAAAGAGGAAGTTCTCTAAAGTCAAAGTGATTTGATACCCTTGAAGTCTTAGTGATTACAAAGTTCTATTAATGAGTAAACAAGTGTTAATTAATTATTCCAATTATGAGCAATTGTGGTGTACTGGAAATTGGGGTACTGAACTAAGGAGTGAGAAATCTAGATTGTAATCTAGTTGCTTTTTTGATGAGCTATATGACCTTGAATAAGTTACTTAATTTCTCAGACACAGTTTTTCCTCATCTGTAAAATGAAGGCACTGAATGAAGACAGATTCACAGAATCTCAGAGCTGACTGGGATTTCAGAAGTCACCTTGTCCAGCCCATATCTGAAAAGAAATCACCTCCATAATATTTCTGGAAAATGGTAATTTAGTCTTTGCTTGAAGACCTTCAGTGATGGAGAACCCATTGTCTCCCAGGATAGCCTATTCCAGTCTGGTATAGTTCTCATTATTAGTTAGTTGTTTTTTTATGTGGAACCCAAATCTGCCTTTCTGCCACTTCCTTCCATGACTCCCAGTACTGCCCTGTGGAGCCTAGTAGGACAAGTCTATCTTTGCCCACATGACAGCCCTTTAAATACCTGATGACTAATGTCATGTTCTCTCTCTCTCTTTTCCCTTTCTCCCTCATCAGTCTTACCTTCTCTAGGCTAAATATTCCTAGTTTTTTCTTTCAATGAATGACATGCTATCCAGTCTTTTTAATGTCTTACTTACTTTCCTCTGGTCAATGTCCTTACTAAATCATGATTCTTAGACCTAAACATAATATTCCAGATAGGTTATTACTGGCAGTAAAGTCTCATTTCTCTTGTCTTGTACACTATGTTTCTTTTTAACCTTGGCATTACTTGTAACTCTCCACTCTTTCTCACCCAACATGTCCAACCAATTGCTAAGCCTTGCCATTTCTATGTCTACAGTGTCCCACACATTTGACTCTTTCTCACAGCTATCACTCCAGTTCAGGCCCTCGTCAACTCTCACCTACATATTATAATAGCCTCTTACTTGACCTCCCTGTCTCCAATATATCTTCATTCTAATCCATACTCCAAGTGTCAAAGCAATCTTTTCCCCCTTATGTGTAGATCTATGCCCATTCCATTACTCAATAATTGCCAGTGCATCTCTGTTGTCTCTAGGGTCAAATACAAACTCCTGTGTTTAGCTTTTGAGGTTCCTTATAGGCCCTTTACAACCTGATCGCAGAATATCTTTTGTATTTTTTTCCCTCTTTGTTCCTCATATTTAGTATTTCTTTTCCCATCGCTGTTCCTTTGCACTGACTTGGACAGTTCCCCTGCCTGAATGTGCTTCCTCATTAGCTCTGATTCATAGAATTCCTTTCTTCCTTCAAGATACAGTTTAAGTATCACCTTCTACACTTCCTGGGCATCAGCTCCAAAACATGCCTCTTTAACTTCAGCCATTAACCATTATATCGACTCTTCCCTACAATAATATTGGACTTCATTCCTTCAATCATGTTGGGTATTGGTAAGTGAATTCCAACCTTCCTCCCCCCACCCCGCCCTGCCCCCGCCTTATCTCATTTGCAATCAAGGTCTCCATTTGATTTCCAGGACTGCAGTTCCAAACCATGTTGCTTGAAGCTTACCACCCCAACTCTCCTCACACCACCACTGCCTTCCAGCTCCCCTCTATTGTCTTCTCTCAGAATAAAAGCTCCTTGAGGGTAGAAACTGCTTTGCTTGCTTATATTTATATCGTTAGCACTTAACAATATCTGCCCATAGTAATGCTAAGTAAATGTTTTCTTCCTTTCTTCCTTCTTTCCTCCCTCCCTTCCTGTCTTCTTTTTTCTCCTTTCTCCTTCCTTTCCCCCTCTCCAACTGCTAGAGCCCTCTCTTCTTACCTCCCTTGTACTTAAGTAACTTGAATTTATTTTATTTTTTAATATACTCAAGGTGAAAATTTGCATGAGTAGAGGGATTTTCTTCATACTTGTGAAATCTCAGGTCTAATCCTTATCCCTATTATGCTTAAATACTAACATATTTTCTTTCATGAGAGAATGTGAGCTTCTTAAGAATAGGGATATTTTCTTCTTTGTATTTGCATTTCTAGTATGTTTACTGAATGATTGATTTACAAAAAAGTAAGATCACATTAGCCTTTTTGGCTGCCATGTCATTTCTCATTCATATTAATCTCACAATTTACTAAAACCTTGGATCAATTGAGTAGAGAATGGGATGTTTCTTGCTCTTAGACTTCCAGTCTCTTCTTTCTGAACAGTATGCCCAATAGAATAATTAGAAATTCATTTGTAGAAGAAATTCTAGGAATAGAAGAAGAACTCTGAATTTTCCTCATGGATATGTTACTTAGTGCCATATTTCTTATACTTAGTTCTATTTCATTAACATATGGAAAAGAAAGGTCTCAAAGGATTTTTATGAGCTTTATTAGTTGTGCGATCTGAGGCAGATTACTTAACCCCTCTGATCTTGTTTCTTTATGTGTAAAATGGGGAAGATAATCATACATGTGCTGTGTACCTTAAAGGGATTGTTATAGGAAAATTACTTTGTAATCATTAAGGTGATATATATGTAAATGAATTGTCATGATTAGTGCAGGCAGCTCATAACTATGACACTGCCATGAGTTTGATCCTCAGAATTAGGAAGGTGAATGAGATTATCTGAGAACCAAACAGTAGTATTCAATTACTGCTGCCATTGTTGTCGAGTTGTTTCAGTTGTGTCCAAATCTCCAAGACCCCATTTGGGGTTTTCTTGGCAAAGATACTAGAGTGACTTGCCACTTCCTTCTCCAGATCATTTTTATAGATGAGGAAACTGAGGTAAATAGGATTAAGTGACTTGCCCATTGTCACACAGCTATTACGTGTCTGAGGCCAGATTTAAACTTATGTTGGTGAGTCTTCTTGACTCTAAGCCCAGTGCTCTATCCACTGTGCCACCTAGATGCTTTATAGTTTTATCTTATTTCCCTACTCACCTACCAGTAGTTCAAAATTAAATCTAGAGAATGGCAGGACAAACTCACCTCCTCCAAATTGTTCAAGATCATACTGAAATGTAAATGTTACTTTCTATGAGATTTATAATTGATACCTTTTCTTCTTGACAAGATTGATAATCTTTATCCCTTAAAATTTTTTGATTCACAGTAGAGATCATAATGGTGGAATGGCAAGGGGGAGAAGTCATTGGGAATTTTCACAGGAGGACAATAGACCTCTCTGCCTGCTCACCCTCATTTTATTCTTTCAAATACAACAATTAACCTGGTTTTTCACCCTTATGGGAGGAGACAAAGGAGGAACATCATTACCTTCCTACAAATACATTTCTGTCCAATGAGATACTGAAAATAAATTCTACCTATAACATACCTTTTGTCTGAGGATTACAAATAATTGTGATGAAGTTAGTTTTTTTAAATGGGAAAATTTAAGCTACAGTGAGGTAAAGTTTCTCAGCATCATCACATTTGAGCACACAGACTTTTAGTCATCAATTTTCTTTGACATTCATGATCTCCTATTGGGCTAGGCAAACCTTTTGCTACTGTTTCAAACACATTTTGGCCAGAAATAGGTCAGTTCATGCACTACACTAAAATCACCAACATCAATTAAAAATAATTTTTCTGTGAAGTATGAAGGAAAAACAATCAATCAAAAGGATTTGCTAAAAACTTTCTATGTGCCCAGCACTATGTTAAATGCTGGGGATATGAAGATAAAGGGGAAATATTCTTTGCCTTCAAAGAGCTTACATTCTACTGAGAGTGACAAGATATGATCCTATATACATACATATATAGTTATTTACAAGATATCCATAAAGTAGATGTAAATTTCCTTAGGATGAAAGGCACTAGAAGCTGGAGACACGGAGAAAAGTTTCTGATAGAAAGTGGCACTGGAGCTGAGTAATTATAGAAAACCTGAGATTCTGAGAAGCAGAGGTAGGGAAAGAAAGCATTCCAGGCAAGTCATACCATTACCTGAGTCAGTTTTTAATATCAAAGGAAATTCTTTTTAGGCAAGCATGGGTAGTAGACTTAAAATATCTGAAAAGAATTCCAAATTTTTTATTTTGGTGAATGCCTTATTTTTCTACTTTCAAAATAAATCTTTATGCCTTTTACTCTTTACATTTTTAGAAAAATTCTTCCCCCACTCCAAATTAAACCATCTCTCATAACAATTAGTCAAAAATACCTGAAACAGTGAATATCTGCTAATACATACCACATTCTGGCCTGGTTGTCTCTCACCCTCTACAGATAGAAGAGATTTGCTTCATTATTTATTCTGGGTGGGGGAGGGGAGTGTTGATTTTTTTTTTCCAGCTGTTTAAAGTTTAGTCTTATTTTTGGGTCTTTTAATTTATATTGTTTTGGACAACACATATTTTAGCTTTAAATGCATGTATGTATATGTATATGTAGGCAAACCTTTTGCTACTTACACACACATAAAATTTTAACTAGATACAAAACAGGAAAACAAGATTGTCAAGTTGAAGAAAAGGGAAAAGAGGCAGGGAAAAATATAGTTAGAAAATGTAATATATATGTATTATATCATGGGGACTTACATTGTCTATTGCTCAGGTAACCACTGAACTGATGGAGCATTCAGCATTTGGGGATAAATTGTAATGAGATGAGTTGTTGATCCCCTGATCTGGTGAGACCCTCATCTCATTCTAGTTGGCTGTGAGGAAAAGCTGACAAGATCCTTACTGTGAAACAACAGAGAGAAGTACACGGAGTTTGTCCATTGGCTACAATGGTTATTGGGTTGGATCTTGCATGATGTATCCTTGCTCTTTTTTTGACAACTGTATCCTTTTCAGCTAAGTAAATCTATATGTATAGATAACACAGTGTATATCTGTACACACATGTAAATATAGGTATACATGTGCATATATGTATACAACATAAATCTTGTATGAATATGTATCGACATATCTTGTATCAACATCTGGAGCAATGGCGAATTTGTTGGTATAAAAGTGAGTTCGAGAAGTATTTTAAGTTGTAAACAGTGGAACTTGTTATGTTAAGTGGAGTTTTTTGAGACCGCAACTCTGATTTGATCTGAATTTGAAGGTAAAAGCTTTCATGCTGATGCTGTTAGTTACATAATTCTTTATGTAGGATAAGATGTCAATAGCTCCTCACCAGCAGTGCTACCTTGCAATTTCAAATGTTACAGAAGGCCAGGTGGATGGAGATCCCTGGGAAGGTTGATAAGATAAACTTAGGAAGGTAATGGCAGGATCCTCTTGCCTCAGTCCCCCCATTATGCTATCTTTACTAAGAGTGAGAAAGTTTCATGTTAGGTAATGAGTCTGTCTTTGAAATTCCTTTGAAATTTGAGTTCTGAACCTGCATCAGTTCTTCCAGGAAGTATTTATGATGTTTACCTGGAATCAAACAGAGCTTAGGGAGTTTTGTAATATTATACCCACTATAGATCAGTTTTGATTTTTGTGATCAGGCCTGATCAAACAGTTTGGACATTGTTACAATTATGTTCCTCACTCCTTTCATAGAAAATTCCTCTGACCACCTCAGTAGAGCTAAGAATGTTCTTAAATGAATCAGCAGGCATCCCTGAACCCATAATGATGGGACTCCAGGGCTGGAAAGTCCTACTACTTGTATTTATATAGCTTTGAATTTTTAGATGCTTCTACATTATTTTTTGGAACCCCACTACCAATTCTAGACAAGCAAAATCTATAAGAGACCTTTGCTTAAATAGATGGTCCCAATATCTTCTATGAACCACAGATGACTAGCTTAATATGGGAGAACATAGACCTAATGATTCTTGAATGAAGGTCCCTGCAGTGGAGGGAGTGGGGCTACTGGAAGTAGGGCTGTCCATAGATATAATCCTAGTGTATAGCCACAATGAATTTCTTTTTCATTCTGTTGGCTACCATGTAGGGAGATACAGTATTTAATAAGGCAGGGGAAGATAATATAAATTATCCAAAAGAGAGGCAGCTAGGTAGCACAATGAATAGAGCCCTGGCCCTGGAGTCAGATGACTTGAGTTTGAATCCAGCCTCAGATACTTAACACAAAAAACTAGCTGTTTAACCTTGGGCTAGTCACCTAACCTCAATTGCTCTACCTTCTCCCTTCCAAAAAAAGCAAAAAAAATTATCCAAAAGATTCCACTCAATTTCAATCCTCCCCCCCCCCCATTTGGATGGCTTGCTCAGATGAAATACTTATCAAGTTTAGCTAAATGGGAGGTGGTTGTACTAGAAGGTAGACTCTGATTATACTGCAGAGGGAAAACTGTTGGTTAGGCAGCCCTTAGCAGGAGACGAGATCTTGGAAGGAGTTAAATGCCACCTTCCTGAATACCCAAGATGAGTGATGGGAGGTCTTTGGACTTTGATGACAAAGCAAATGGAAGCCTAGGTAAATGGTCATAGTAGTGGTGGTAGTGGTAGTAGTAGTAGTAGTAGTAGTAGTAGTAGTAGTAGTAGTAGTAGTGATGGTGGTGGTGAAAATAGTTTTGGTAAATTACTTTTATAGCCTGCTTCCTATGATATTGCTCAGAATGTTTTACTTAGCAACTCACTCAATGCACAATATTTGACTTAGAACGGAGGTATAGAATCTGAATTGCTAAGTATGGTTGGGATCCTAGGAGGATATCCATGAATGACCACAATCAAATGGTGGAATGTATTGGTTTTTGGCCAAACTCCATTGTAGCCCTTACCAAGACCCGATTGTTTAACCTTGTGGGTGGTAGAAATAATAAAAATTTAACTAGGGGGGAGGAGTAAAACAGGGTTGTAAATACAGGGTAGGAAAAATAATCAGCAAAAAAACAGAACTGTAAAATGTAAAACAGACATTCACCAAGTCAGACCCTGTCTTGAAAATTGTCCAAGTAGCCACTGGGTTGATGCACATCCAGTATTTGGGTTTAAAAGCAATTACTATGAGAGTGATCATTGGTCCTCTGTTCTGGCAAGACCCTGACCTCATGCTGGCTCTGTGATTTGGGGTAAATCTCATAGCTGTGTAACAGAGAGAAAAATGAGAAGTCTGTCTGCTGACTGAAACTATTATTGTATCCAATCATGCATTATATATCCTTGCCTTATGTTTGACATCTGACAACTTAGCCACTAAATAAACACATACATATGTGTATGCATATGTGTGCGTGAATTTATATATATGTGTGTGCGTATCTATACACAGACTGTACTATACACACACAGACACACGCAGTCTTTGTGTTGTGTCAGTAATTTTTCATCATCTCAATACTCAAAGTTAGGAGGGCAATAGCCTATTATTAGAACCATTAGAGTAATTACATGTATATATATGTATATGTATATGTGTGTGTGTGTGTGTGTGTGTGTGTGTGTGATGCTTATTTTACTTTGCATCAGTTGATACAAATCAAGTAATGCCTTTTATTTACCAAAACAATGTAGTTAGATGAGTGGCACACTTTTGAATTCTGGGCCACCAGGTGCATTTCAGAATGTGATCATTTCCCCTTTGTTTACTCTAAAACAAACTCACCTCCCCTGAGTAGAACCTTTTTTCAGGAGTTTTGGGACCAGCTTCTATGCTGTTTGGGGACTAGATGCTTTACCATTTTTGAGGGGAAGGTGAGATATCCACCAGACTCACTTAGGAGAAGAGTAAAGTGACAGTGGATTTGATTAGTACATGTGCATGTGTGTATTTGTGTTTTTCTGGATAACATCATAAATCACAAATTATGATATTTTCATGACAAAACCTGAGTGTGAAGAAACAAAGTCTGCCTCTATAAATTTGGAAATTAGCTTCTTTTCTTTTTGAATGACTAAAGGTTCCCTTTGAAGGTATTATTGTGAAGGCTTTTAGCAGGCCTGCAAAAACTGTCACAGGGGGGATGGTAGGTAGATTTATGTGCTATTCCAAGAAGCCCCTGAACTCCTTTTCAGCATGAGATTTATCACTGTCACTTTACAGACATGCATAGACAAACATGGAGGCCATTTTAGCTTCATTAAAATGAGATAGCCAACCAGGCTCCTGCTGATATGGCTGCTGGCTCCTGAGATGACAAAATCAATTAGTGTTGGCTTCCTACACTGGCTATGCCATGGGCATGGCTTTTGGGCTGAGGGGGTAAAGGCTTGTCAAGTATGATGATGTTTCTGGAGACTGCCTGGGAAATGTGTAGCAGCTAGACAGTCTATGACAAATGAAATCCCTCAGAACAGGAGATACAGAAACTGTAACAATATTTTTGACAAGTACTTTTTTTCTTGTGACTGTGCAAGGAACAATGATAATTACTAATCAGAAATGGTTTTACCCAGCCCAGTGGTGCTCATCAGAGAGTAGTAGAGATAGGAAAGCTATGATATGCAGTAATTTGTTTTTCGAATAATTTCATACACATAGATTATTACAAAGGCATCCAGAGATAAAATGGTACATTTGAACAACAATGGTCTTTGCATTTATTAGGCTGACTTCCATCCAGAGCCATGCCAAAGTGATTTGCGTAATGTCACACAATTTCATCTCATTTGAAAAATGAGGAGGCTGGATCATTATGGAAAGCCATTTTGAGATAAAAACTAAAAAAAGTAACTGTACTGTTTATACCCTTTGACCCATCAATCCTATTACTGGGACCATACCCCAAAAAGATGTAATATAGAAAGAAAGGTTCTATATAGACCAAGTACTTAGAGCCACAACTACAAGGGGCAGCAGAGAGTTGTACATGAAGCAGGTCTCCATTGATTGGAGAGTGACTAAACAACTGGTGGTAAAGGAAAGTAATGAAATATTATTATATTGTAAGACATGAGAAGTGTGAGAAGTTCAGAGAAACATGGGAAGAGTTGTATGAACTGATACAGAATAAATTAAGAACAGTATAATTGGATGATGTCTTTCGATTTGTGCATAAATTGGATTTTAGTGAGGCAGAGTTGCACAACATCATTGGCTTCACTCTTCTCCAGAGTCATCACATTTCAGTGGCAGGATAGAATCAAGGTGACTAGGGATGGCCTGGGTTGAAGTGGAAGACCTTGGCATCTTTGATGTCTAACCAAGCCCTAAGCCAGTGGTTCTCAACCTGTGGATTATGTTCAATTCAAATACATCCTGCATATCAGATACTTACATTACGAGTCATAATAGCAGCAAAATGACATTTAAGAAGTAGCAACAAAAATAATTTTATGGTTGGGGGTCACCACAACACGAGGAACTGTATTAAAGGGTCATGGCATTAGGAAGGTTGAGAACCACTGCTAAGCACTTCATAGCACCTGCTTCAGCTGCCTTCATGGTCACTGGAACAAATTGTTCTCATTTGCCCATTTCACCAGGGGAAGTCTTCACATGCTTGGGGTAGACACCCCCTAACTCACCAATGGGTTTGAGACTCCTTAATTACCTTTAACCTGGTTTGGCTCATCTGCCAAAATGGTTTACCAAGGTGTGGCCATTGCACATGCTGCAGCTTCTTGGAGCCATAGGTGAGAGTTGGGTAGAAAAGGTGGACACCAAAAGGTGGAAAGTATCTCTCAAAAGGGCTTGGCAGTCATCACACCAAAAGTATCAGTCCTCCCTGAACATGCCCTACACCCCACTAGAATAGTATATGCAAAGATGAAGGTAATGCAAATGAAAAGAACAAAGACCAACTTTAAGTGACCATCATCAATGATCAACCTTGGTCATGGAGAACAGATGATGGAATACACCTTACTACTCTAGACAGAGTGGTGGCGGCGGTGGTGGACAGGGACTGTAGTTGCCATGTTTTGAATATACTGTCAGATGTGTGCCCTGTGTTGATTGATTTTATTCCTCTTTTATTTGAAATATCTCTTTGTGTCACCATAATGAAAGACTTCACTATAGGTTTGTCATTATATCTGGGCTATTTGTCCTTTGTTTTTCTTCATAGTGTAATCCACTAATTTATGATGACCACACTCATAGTGCAATAAAAATCAGACAAAATTCACTATAAAAGTATAGTACAAAATTGAAGAGGTAAAAATACCCATTTCTCAAGCAGTCA
>CM053594.1:178787031-178851717 GCA_028646575.1 Pseudocheirus occidentalis | reverse complement strand
AAGGGGAAGGGGAGGTATATAGTGGGGTTATAGTGTCATTAAGGAGGATCCTCCTAAGTCAACTCCTCCTAGCAAGGCAGAAAAACAAGTGTTCAATAATCTATAGTCTTAGATATTTGCTTGTGGTGATTAGAATGTTAAATTATTTGCCTATGATCAAACAGTCAAAGGTGGGACTTAAACCCATCTTCCTGACACATAGGCTAGTTGCATAATAAATATTTATTGAACTGAATTGGTGAAAAATAATAAGGGTTGTGTCCCTTGTAAACTTCATGCCAACTAACCCAACAGATAGCTAGGAGTTGTAATTGTAAATTAGCAATTAGTAAAAATTAGTAAATTAGTAAGCAATAAATAAATAAATAAATAAATAAAGTAGTTGAAATTCTGTTTGAACATTACATTTGAAAAAGTGATTCAATTAAACTAAGGGTGAGAGTGGTTTTCTCCAATTTAGACAGAATCGAATAGGGGTGATGCTATATATCTCTAAAGTTCAGGTTGTGGATTCCAGTTGATCCAAGGCTAGGATCCTTGGACAAACTAATGGGACTAGATCTGCTTTTTTTCAAGTCCTAAAATTATTTTCTCTCTGAAGGTGATGAGTGCTAAACCAAGCTGTAGTAAGGCCCATTTTTTTTTATATTTTGCCTTGTCATTTAACTTATTTTTTTTGTAAAGAAAACAACAGCTTGTTCATGATTTTAAATTATTATTTGGATTCAATGGAACTGTCATGGGATTTAAAGGAAATGGTTAGCGAGAGTCAAACAGATGAACACAGAGGATGCTTTTGGATAGCATCAGAACAAGACTGTGTATAACAGCAAGTTGCTATAGGAAACCATTTAGGGAAAACAGTGTACAGAGATTTGGTGTTGAGTTGGCATCTTATAGCTTACCTTACTTGGGAATTCAATTCAATTCAACATTTATTAAATGTCTGCTATGAACAGAATGCTGTTTGCACAGTCTTAGATAGCACTGGTCAAACACTAATATTGGTCTCCAGCTAAGTACACTGGTTTCTTTAAGGAAATCTGAGGAAAAGAAACACAAGAGAAGATCTATGTCTATCTTCTTAACTTGAAATGATTTGACACAAACTCAAATAAATGAGATGTGGTATGACTGATAAGAAAGAAGTAACAAATATTGCCAATTAAATCACATTGAGAATTCTGTAAAATCGGTGAATAAAATTTACTCTGTATCTGAATTTAAAGATTAACTTTGACAATGGCCCTTCTTACAAAATGTTCTCCTTCCAAGAGGCCAAGGAGCTCTATTTTAACATTCATTTGTGAGTCACATTGTCTTAGAGCCTGAGTACAGTTTGCAGGCAGAAAAGGAGGCATATTTTCCAGCTGTGCATTTGCTATTCTGGTGGGTGGAAGTGCTTTTCATGTGTTTCCTTCATTTCTCCATGCTCATTGTTTTATTTCCTTTCTCTTTTAATTTTTAAGAGCTTTGAGATCCTTAAGCCTTTTTGATTATTGTTATGCCATTTTGCTGACTCCTTTATCATTTCTCTACTCTTTCTCTTAAATTCAACCCAAGCCTCTTTTCTTCATATGCTTTATTTACTTTATGAGGTCCTTATATGGGCAGTTGGTGGTGTAGAAGATAGGGTTCTGGGTTTGAAGTTGGCAAGACCTGAGTTCAAATCTAGCCACAGATACTTACTACCTGTGTGACCCTGGGAAAGTCACTTTACTCCTGTCCACCTCAGTAAAATGAGGGAAATAATAGCCCCTACTTATCAGGATTGTTATAAGGATCAAATTATATATTTGTAAAAAAAAATGATTATCTCAGTGTCTGACACATAGGTGCCATATATCAACGCTAATTCCCTTCTCTCTTCCACACTTCTTTCCCTTTCCATTGTAAAGGGACAGCTGCCTTCTAAAAACAAGCCCTAGAAAACTATTTCTTCTTTTTGACTAAAGGCATGGGGTAGAAATGCCATCTCAGTAAGCAATATCATTATGGTTTGCTTCTCATTGGGCTTGTTCTTTAAAATCTTAATTCATCCAATTTCTACCTAAAGACTTTCCATGAACGTAGTCTTCTTGGTTCAAAGCCTGTCCCTTGATTCACTATACCCCACTCCCTCATGGCAAATTACAATTCTGCCTTCAATTGTTCTCTGTTAATTTATTTTATGTATGCTTTTGTTCCACCATAAGATTATAAATTCCCTGAGGAGCTTTTGTAGCCTCAGAGCAGTGAGTAGCTTGCTAGAAACCTAACAGGTGTTCATTAAATTCTTATGGATGTGACTTAATAATCCTCATTCTATTGGAACATATAGTGGCCTGACACTCAAAAAACCTGGGTTTTAGTTTTATTTCTATTACTAGTGCTGCCTTGATTGGTTTAGGTCTCAGTTTCCTCTTCTATAAAAATGTGATAATATCTGTAAGGATTTCTTCCAGGTCTAAAATTCTGTGATTCTGTTTTCATTCTCTCACCAAAGAACAATGACAGGTGGTTCATTACCTTAAAAGAATTCTGGGTTCTAAACCAGATGGCCTTGGTTGAGCTTCTCAAACACACACATGAACTCCTCTTCCCCCACCCCCATAGAACTGGATGGTTCATGTATTTACACACACACACACACACACACACACACACACACAGAGAGAGGGAGAGAGAGAGAGAGAAACTCACTTCCCAATTCATAAATCAAAGGGATAGGAATGAAGTGATTGTTCAGCAATTCATGCAAAATAACCATATTATGGTTCCTTTTCTGTCCCCTCTCAACACAAGGGCTTAGAAACAGATGAAAACCTTTTGATCAGCTGTACCTCCTACCCAATGCCAATTGTCCAGTTCCTCTTTCATTCTGGATCAGGGATGATATTATAGAACTGGTGAGAATATCCTGGTACAAATGTTAGCTAATAGAAATTTGGCTTGGTCCTTAAGAATGTCAGTTACAAGTTTTTCTTTTTAAAGAAAAATGTGGTATCAAATGTGAAAAGCAAAAATTTGGATTGAAGTTTAGATGATTGCTCAATTTGGGAATTTTCAGGATGAGAAAGCAAAAGAAGCATTGCTCCAAGGCTTTAATATTAGGATTGGAGAGGACTAGAAAAAGATGCACTAAACTAAAGCAGAGATCCTCCAAAATCTCCTTTTCCTTCATTTTGTCTAACTTCATGAATAGCACTGTTCACTACTAAGAAGTGAAGAAGTCATTGAATTTAAGAAAAATGGTACAGTGGAAAGAATGGAAGGATATAGAGTCAAACAATTTGGTCCTTTCAACTTCCTATCTGTGTGACCTTGGATGAGTTACTAAGCATCTATTGGTCTAGGTTCCTGAACTCCAAAATGAGGAGATGTGGCTAAGTGGCCTTTTAGGTTACTTCTCACTCTAAATCTTTGACTCTGTAATCTCATTTTGTTAGAAAACTATTGTGGTGTAGAGGAAAGAACATTGGAATTGGAATTGGAAGCCTTGGATTTCAGCATTGGCTCTGGAATTTACCAGCTACGAGACTCTGGGTAAGATGCTTAAATGCCCTGAGCCTACCTATCTCACAGGGTTGCTATGAGAAAAGAGTTCCATATGCTTTAAATTCTGCTTAACTGTGAGTTGTTATTATTTCGAGCAATACTTGCTATGTTTGCTCCTCATCATATTCAGCTGCTGCTAGAATAGACCAGGCAGACTGTGTGGACACTGGGCTGCTGCTGTTGCCCAACTGGTCAATCTATTCTTCCACTGGGCAGAGGAAGAATGATACCTTATAACCCTAGCTGAAAACTGGTTTAAGGCAGTGTCTGTAGGAAAGAAAGCTAGTTATCCATGTTCCTTTTCCCTTCCACTCCTAGTGCCTTACAAATAGGCAGAATAGGTCGATTGGTGATATTTAATATAAGGCCCCTTCCCCCAAAGTGTTTTGCCCAAAAATGCATTTCCATAAATTATATAACCATCTGGATTAATAAATAAATAAAACAAATACAAAAGAACAATCTGGGTGGAGCAAATCATCTTAATGCCACTTTGCCTTAATTAATCCAGTTAAATCTGTTTTAGCCTAAAAAAAGAGTATGATATTTCATAATAGAAACCCTCTGCTTTCTAGTCATTGAAGGTTTATGGATACCCTGGACATTATAAAATGTCAGTGCTGGAAGTAATGAAGTAATAGAGGAGACAGGACACTAGAGAAGGGTGTATGAATGAAATTTTACATGTTAACTTGTACCTGGCAGATAGGACATCTCTGCTCAGTTAAGCTGCTAATACTAAGTCAGAAGGAGCTGTGATCTATTAGAGCAGTGGTTCTCAACCTGTGGGTCATGACCCCTTTGGGGGTTGAATGACCCTTTCACAGGGGTCACAGGAGTCACCTAAGACCATTGGAAAATATCTTAGGAACTGAGACACCGTTCCTCTATTTGTCTCCAGGTGGGTCCACCCACATTCAGATACTCCTACATACGAGTATTAAAGGGTTGTGACATTAGGAAGGTTGAGAACCTAATACTCTAATAATTAGAGTATCTGTAAGTTCAAAAGTAGAGGAAGGGATGAAGAAGATGTAGGTGACAATGAGGAGACTTTCCCTAGAATATAAAGGGGGTGTACCTGGGATCCAGATAAAAAAAAGGACCATGTTCCTAAGGAGCCAGGTTTCCTGGGAGAAAGGATAGAAACAAACAATTATTGAGTACCTACTATATGCTTGGCAACGTGCTGAGCACTTTACAAATATTTTCTCATTAAATCTTTATGACAACTCTGGGAGGCAGGGGAGAGAGAAATTATTCAGTCTGGTATTGGAGATAGAGGATAAACAAGTGAGCAGGAAAGGGTAGTAATCCTAAGGGTTGGGGCAAGAGGTTGAGATGGGCAACAAAAAAAGGAGTCAAAACAGAGTGCCTGGAGGAGACTGCTGTCAGGCTGAAGTTTATACAAAGGTAATGGAATAACATGAAATGAAATATCTTCAATTTACCTCATTTACATAGAATTTATACTAGAGATTTATTCTGACAAAGTAGCTTATATATTTTAAATGTTTGTGTAGATGACATATGGTAGTGAACAAGAGAGTGGTTTCCAGTGGAGTACCTTATAAGTCAACTGTGATATAACATCCAAAAGAGTCAATGCAATCTTAAACTGATTTAAGAAAGTTACATTGTACAGCCCAGGAAAATGAGAATTCCATTGTATTCTATCCTAGTCAGACCAATCCTAGAGTACTGTGTTCAATACTGGTGCCACATTTAAGCAAGGGCACTGATGATCTTGGAGAATGTCCAGAGGAAAGACATCAGGATGGTGAAGGGCCTCAAGATAATGATGTCTGAGGATGAGTTGATGGAAGTTTAGCCTAGAAAAGAGAAGAATTTGGTATGGGGGGATGATAATTATCTTGAAGTAGGTGAAAGGAAGGATCATCATGTATGTGACTTATTATGCTTTGCACCAGAGGCAGAACTAGGAACAATGCTTAGAAGTTGCAGAAAAGCAAATTGAGTTAAGGAAAACTTCCCAACATTTAGACCTATTCAAAAGTGGGACAGGCTACCCCGGAGGCATGTTTCCTGTGTTCTTCCTCTCCCTTCTCCTCGCTTGAGGTGAAGGCTGGAGGAAAGCTTGTGTTGGACTACATGGCTTCTGAAGTTCTTTCCAACTGGGAGATTCTATTATTGAGTATTGCTGTAGATCCTGAATTTGTTTCCCTGTTTCAGGTTTCTCTCTCCTCATACATCCTCCACACAGCTGCCAAAGTGAATTTCCTAAAGCATAGGTCTTATCATATCACTTCACTACTCAGAAAATTGCAGTGGTTCATTTTTATTGCTAGGATAAAATATTTGGTATTTAAAGCTCTTCATAATCTGTACATTTATACCTTAATCCTTACAATGCACTCTACAATCCATTAGTACTAGCCTACTTTCTATTCCATGCATTTACTATGTACTTGCTAAATCCCAGGAACTATAGTAAATGCAGGAGATACAAAGAAAAAAAAAGTAAAACACTTCCTGCCCTCAAGGAGATTACATTTTAATTGGGGAGACAACATGAACAAAATACATACATAATAGAATAAAAGAAACTCTATAGGGAAAGACACTAACAATTTAAAAGAACAGTAATGATCTGCAGAATATGGCATTGAGTCTTGAAGAAAACCTGAGATTCTAAGAGACAGGTAGAGAAGAGATCATTCCAGGCATGGAGCATTTTCTGAGCAAAGGTTGAAGAAAAGACAGAGTGTAAGAAAAGGCCTTGGAGGGTATCTACTCCAACTCATTCAATGTACAGATGGGTATATTGAGGCCAAGACAGATTAAATAACTTGTGTAGGATCACACAGATAGTAAGTAGTAGGAGGGGATTTCAAACCAGATTCTCTTCCTTATCAGGACCAGAATAGATGGCCTCTTTTATTCTTAAGCTGTCCTAACTATCTTTAGTTCTTTCTTACTAGGTTTTCCCAGAGCTACAACTAGGAATTTTTGTGCCTAAGGGAAGGGGTGAAGAAGCTGACCTGAGGTGCAGCTGCCTGTGGGAAGGAAGCATACGTTAGAGTGGTGGATGTTTTACTCATAGTCCAAGTCAGAATTTGGTACTTTTCACCCCTCAGTTCTAAGTCAGAACCATTATCTTCTTGATAGATTGATTGGGAGAGTATTCCCACTGATCTTGCCATTTACAGAAATCTTTTACAAATCTCTGTTTTCTGGGCACATAGCTCTGATGAGCTGCCCCCCACCTCCCACCCACCTGTTATCTAGCTTTCTGTTTGTGTTTTTTCTTTCCTCTTTTCTCCCCCAGTAACAATATCATGCAGTTTCAATCAGTTCATTGGGCAGTCTGACTTCTATTTCCTATTCTTTTGGCCACTTCCCATCTCTTCTTTTTGAAACTTTTCATTGCTATCCAAAGCAGATATATTTCATTTTCTAAGCCATCTCTTCTCTCTTAGAGGCACAGACTGGGATTCTACTTGCACATTGAGTATTCATGCCTTTCAAGCAGGCTGAATCCAGCCATTCCTAGCTTATTATAAGAGTGATTTTATAATTCCTAAAATGCACCACAATCATTCTTACCCTATAAAAAATCAAGGTGTTCCCAAGTCTCATATATGTCACAATCAGAATCATGGAATTTCAGAGTCAGAAAGGGTATCTTTGGGGGAAAGATTTTTTTTTCTATAGTTGCTATAGTATTGAGGGATGACTTTTTTTTGGGGGAAGCATTTGAAATCATATGAATAAGATGCTTATTCTACTTATTATTAGGATGTTATTTTTTGCTAGAAAAATAGAGGAAAAAGTCTTGGTTTAAATCTGAGAAAAAAAAATATGACACTTTCCCTTTATTTAAATTCTTCACCTTTTGCAGCAGATGGTACAGGGGCTGTAGCTAGAGTTGAGTTGGAAACTTTATCCATAAATTCCAAAACATGGATAATGTCTCTGGAGACTTAAACAGAAATCTGAAGTTTCAACTGTGACCTTTAATTTTTTGGCTAATATCATGTGACATATGCAACTTAATTAAATTGGGGGAGGGAAAGGGGAGTAGGAGGCATTAGGATAAATTATCATAGAAAATAGAAAAGACATTTCACAAAACCTGTGATCAAGATGGACAAAAAGTGACACCCTCTCCTATCATTCACTCCCCCTCCCCCTTTTCTCTTTCTGGGAAAGAGAAGAAGCATGAGGAACAGTAGGTGGGTAGGAGGGAAAGCGTGGCATGTGAAGATCAGTAGAGGATATGGTGTCTCAAAAGAGAGAAAGAAGAAAAACCCACACAAAGATGAAAAAAATGGCAACTCCAACAAAAGGGCACATTTTCAGGTCCCTGATCATTTAGTTTTCTCATTTGAAAACTATATTAGAATCATTAGGAGAATCCAAATGAATCAAGAAGCTCTTTGTTCATAAGTTTTAAGGCTTTGTATTTTTCTTCCTCTTCCTATGCTTTCTCCTTCCTCACAGAAGCATAAAAGTCTGGGCTGGAAGACTCTTAGAGACCATTCACTTCAACTTATTTCATTTTACAGATGGAGAAACTGAGGCTCAGAGAGATTGTTATCTGTTTAAAGACATTATTTGTGTTTCTTCTTCAATTAATCCGGGATTTTATTGGTATGAGTACTCCCTTTCCTGATACTCATGACAAGCATTTTTGTATCTGGTTTAATGATTTGCATTGGTTAAAAAAATTATATATATGCACACATATACATACATGCATATATATGTGTACATATGTGTATCTATGTATATGTGTGTGTGTGTGTGAGAAAAATTATCTGTAGGTATCCTTTTGGTTATGAGCCTTTTTCTGTACTTAGGTTGGTCCTTAGGCTCATACTTTAGGTCTTCCCAATTTGGTAGGACCTGCCAAAGTTTGTGTTCCTTGGGCATAGTCTTTGAGAATGCAAAAAATTCATGCCATGATGAGGCTAATTGACTAACAGACTGTTATAGCTGGAAGGAAATGTTGTAATCATTAAATATATCCCCTTCATTTTATAGATGGTGAAACAAAAACCCTTAGTGGTATCATAAATCCAAGGGAAAAAAGGTACTGGTGGTTGCTGAGCATGGATAAATAGCCTTACTGGACTTGAGAATTAAGTAGAACAAGCTTACTTCAACAATGCAGAGACTATTTGGAAGCACACTGGTAAACTATTATTCAAGGTCTAATTTCTCAGAGACACAGGCATAACTAACAATAAACAAGTAAAAAAAAAGTATGATTACTTTCTGTCAAAGTCAGAAGAACTTTAAAAACTTAAAATGTTGCAGAAAATGAAGCCACAGGAAATGTTTTCACTCCAGGGTTGGAGATAGAGGAAGAAACAGTATAAATCTAAGTTCCTTGAGGGCAGGGTCTATTTCTCATTTGCATATTTGTATATTCAGTGCCTAGGACGTAGTAGATACTTAATGAAAGTTTATTAAAAGGAATTAAGGGGGAAGAATCCTAGAAGACTAATTTGCTTAAGCTCTTAATTACCTCAGGAATTCCAGAACTCTGATTTCATCCCAGTGGGAATTATTTCATGATAAGAAGATTCAATAAGCAGATTCATAGAGCTGTCTGGGCCCCAAATCTTCATCATCTGGTCACCACTCTTCTAACCACAACATTGGAGACAAGCAGTGCCAATTTTGAGTATAATTTGCACTCATATACTTCTTCTGTATCTCCTAAACTTGTAAATGAATTGCAGTAGAAGTATTTAATACAATACCATGGGTGATAGGTTACCTTAAGATTTTGATTTTGACTTCACAGTAATCCAATGACTTTTCACTTTCTTTCATTAAAAAAATCTTTTTTGTAGGTAAAATTTGGATATAGTTTGATTTATCAGGATAATAATAGAGGAATGGCAACTTTGTACAATGGAGAGGACTTTAGCTCTGGAGTCAAAGGACTTGGGTTTAAATCTTGCTTCTGATGCTTATTAGTTGTGTGATCTTGTTTAAGTCACTTAACTTTCCTTTGTCTCCATTTCCTCATCTGTATAATAAGGAGGTTTGAATAGATGGCCTCTGAAGTCCCTTCTTGCTGTAAAATAATCCTCAAAGAGACAGGAAAAAGACACATATATTAAAAAATATTGATAACAGTTCACTGTGGTGAAAAGAACTGGAAATTAAAGGACTTTCCATCAGCTGGCAAGTAGTTAAACAAAGTATGGCATATGAATGTAAGGGAATAACATATACTATAAGAAATGATGACTGAGTCAGTATCAGTGAAATTTGGGAAGACATATGAATCAGATGCAGAGTGAAATGAGCACAATTTAAATAATAATAACAATATATTGTAAAGACAAATAACTTTGAAAGACTTAAAAAATTGATCAATGTAGTAAGAGAAATGATTATTTCTCTTTCCTGTTAAGAGCTGATTATTAAAATTGGGGGGACCCCAGCTTTTTCCCCCCTGTCCTTTTTCCTTGTCCAAAATCTCAAGGATAGGCCAGATGGAAGATAGGATGAACATTGTTCTCATTCTGGGTATTGCTACTCCACCCAAATAGATCAGACTCCTTTTTCTTTTGTTGGAGAGGGGAAGGCAAGATAATTGGGCTTAAGTGATTTGCCCAAGGTCACACAGCTAGTACGTGTTAAGTGTATGAGGCTGGATTAGAACTCAGGTCCTACTGACTCCAGGGCCAGAGCTCTATTCACTGTGCCACCTACCCGCTCCTAGGCTTCTAATTTAAAGTGAAATTGACATAGAATAAGACAGACATTTTTAGGCATGGTCAATAAAGGAGTTAGCTTTGCTTCACTGGTCATATTTATTACAGATTTTTTTAATGGGGGGGTGCAAGGGAAAGAAAATAAATGCAGTACTTGTTAATTGAAAAAAAAAAGCTGATAGTCATGAAATAGTCCTAGTTATGGAAGAAATATTTTATTAGGCTTTTCAGTAGGCAGTGGCATGGGTATAATAGTCTAGAATATTTCTTTGAGTGGCTGAAATTCTAACATTAAAGATTCATTTTTTGGGGGGGAGTTCAAGAATTGCCTATTAAAATAGAAATACTTCATGCAAAAATTAATGCATTAAGCCACTATTAGTTGTTAAACAACTATCAGGGAATTAGTTAACACATAGTTGAGGTCCAATAAATATGTTTATTTGATAGTCTTTAGAAATTAGACAAAGAAAAAAGAAAGAGGGTAGGAAATGAAAGAAATTTAATAATACTCTCTCCCCAAGATTTCTGATAGGAAATAGGAGTCAAAGACCTTAAAAGTTACCCCAATCCCATTTTAACTAATTTTAGTTATCATGGCTGAATAAACTCTGAGTCATTAAAGCTGTGAATTGTTGAGGAGGAAGAAGGAAAAAAAGTTGACTTAAATGTCAGATAAGTAGGAATATAAATATAGTCTTCTCTTTGGGGAAATGGTAATTCCTTAGTTATGGAGATCTTTTTCTCATGAGGTGCTAACTACATCAAGCCTTTACAGCAATAATGATTTTCAGTCAAAACATCCCTAGCAAAGAAACCCCACAAAATTAATGATGGATTGTTCCGTCTCAGAGTTTTTATGCCTATAGAATGCACTTAATCATTGGTATGCACCTTTGTTGTATTTTGTAATTTGCAAAGCACAATTAGAAATGTTTACTATATTACACAGTAGATATCAGTTGTATAAAAAAAAACCCAATAAGTGGTCCTGATCAAAACTGTTTAGGTAATTTTAGAGGCTAAGACCAGGAGTTAGGGGATAAGAGATAAAGTTTTAGCAAACAGGAAATATTTAAAAGAATGTCAGATTAGAAGCCAGATCTATTTTTCAGATCTGGATCTCCCAGGAAATTGCTGTGTGAGCTTGAGCAACTCATGACTTACTAGGCTGGACCTCAATCTCCTTATATACAAAACGAGAGGGTTGGACTAGAATGGCAATGTGGTCTAGTAGAAAGAACCCTAGACTTTGATTCAGGAGAGAATTGAGTTTACATTTAACCTCTTAATCTTTCTAACTGTGCTACCATGGACAGATCCCTTATCTTCTATCAGTTTGCTTCCTCTTCTATTATATACTGTTTATAGGACACTGAGTTGCTTTTCTTGATGTACAGTTCTCAGGACCTAGATCAATTTTGATCTGATTTTGTGCCTCATGCTCTAAAGGATTTACTGGAGCATTTGACCCAGCAAAAACAACTGAGGCCTGGTGCTTAGTCTATATCAATTGAAATCCTGTCTTTCATGACCTATCTCAAAAGCTACCTTGCCCATACAATTTTCCCTAATTCTGTCCCCTGCCTCAGTGGGAAACAATCTATTTATCCATCAAACATTTGTAGCATTTATATGTTTCCTAATGCACTTATTTTATTCTATTTTGCATTATATTTATTGGTCTCTTGCCTTATCTCCTTTGTTAGATTGTTATCCCTTTGAGAGCAGGGGCTAAGTCCCATTTGCAGTGCTTTTGATAGAGAAGGTGCTTAATAATTTTTATTTTTGGTTGTTAGATTTTAATGGGAGACTCATAGAATGTGAGCTCAGGGCTTAATAATGATAATAGTTGGCATTTATGTTGCTGCTTTTTGGTTTACTACCACTTTGCCTACATTATTTCATTTGATAGGAAAGGAAAGGATTCCAGACCTTAGAGTTCGTTTAGTCCAACCATTGAAGAGTCTATGGTAGTTATGATTTGCTCAAAGCCTTCTCTCACCTCCTTTGTCTTCTCTTGCTTTCTGGGGACAATAACTTGCTTCTTGTGTCTGAACCATTAGTGACTCTAATGGTAAAAAAATGTTTTTAGGCAGAAAGTTTATTATTATTTATATCAGTTTATTTCAGCTGACCTAGCCAGGGTAGGTAGCATCTATTATTTGCATCTCTGCCTAGGTGTGCTTATTCAAAAGGAATGGTTTGTGGGCATTTTCTGTTCAAGTGGCACTTGGCCTTCAGTGATAATATAGGTAAGGAGGAAACTATAAGCCATGAGAATAGAAGAAAATCTTCCTTTTCTGTTATCTGCTTGTGAATGTCAGAGATGAAAAACATGTGACTAGGAAGACCTGAAGTCAGTTTCTTCTTTCTGTCCCTTGAAGGGGACTTCTGCCTATCTTTTGAAAAAATTAACCAATACTGAGTTTTGCTTCTTAAATGGTTGCTTTGTTACAGCCAGCCTACAGCTAGCTATTTTTTTTAAAAAAGCCTTTTCAGCTAGTTCTCTTGTTTATTTTTCTTTTCTCTTGCTTTGGCCACTGATCAAATTTTTATTAAACTTTCTTCTCCAATGTACACCATGATGTTTTCCCAAGATGCTGCATCAAAACCACTTCCCTGTGTAATTTTTTAGAAATACCACTTTTTGCAACATATTTTTCACATTATAATGGAATTTCTCCTCTGCATTCAGTGGATAATATTATGTTCAACACTCAATCAAACTTCCAATTTAATCACACCAAGTTTTCTTCTAAGTTAAACTAAGTCATGCTTAGAATAATAGGATTTTGAATAGTTTCATTTTCACTATTATACTCCATTTGTATCAAGTAAAACTGACATAAGTGCCACTTGTAGCTGGATTTTTGAAAACCAAAACAACCCAAACCCCCAAACAAAAAACCAAAACAAAACCAATCCACTTTTGAATACTTAAAAGTACATTTTCTGTCAAATAACAAACTTGAGAACATATTTCAAGAACTTTCAAATCTCTTTCAAAAACCAAAAACAATGACTATCTTATTTAAGATTTTCCTGAATAATCACACTTTTGTAATTAACTGAAATTCTCAAGATATCTTGAAGATGCAGATTTAATGACTGGACCAGTTTGGAGACTGGAAATATTTTGATTCTTTTGGTCATCTCAACATTTTATGTATTTTTGCAAGCACTTTTAAAAATTCAAGCCCTTTGAGACAGTATCCAGTCTGTGTTTTTGTAATACACATCACTGTTCATGGAATCCATCCAGTCAGAGGCAGCAATGCATGGACATTGTAGCTTATCTTGTCCCTTCAAGAGGGAGAAGAACTAGAATAAATATCCAAATATAGGCCCTCATTTTCCCTTTATTATTTTTACCTCTGATGACAAAGTATCTGATGGAAAAATTCAAATCCTTCTTTCTGAATGCTAATGACTCATAATATATTATCTAGATAGAACTTGCCCTTGAAGACACCAGGATAAACAAGAAATCAGACCCAAGGAAAGGAAAAATGATTAAGTACATTACACTACCATTGAAAATGCCATCATTTCCCCTATTTCTCCTCATTCATCTTTCTCTCCCTCCAAGAATTTTGAATCCAGAATTCCCACAGCAGATGGTACCTTACTGACTTGTATGACGTGAGTTAAGGGTTATATCATCTTACTTGAGTGTGGTGAGTTCTGTAAGAGATGGCTGTGTAGCCTTGAGATAGCTCTCTCTTCTGGCTGCAATCTTTGGGGAAGGCTTGGGACTGGTATCTGAGTCACCACTGTCTTCATCCCCCATTGCCTTGATGTAACTGCCACTGCGCATTCTCCGGCAAGGGATCTCATCATCTTTGCCTCCACGAGGGGTATACCCAGTCCATTCATCTTGAGGAACCTAGTAAAACACAAATGAACATAATTTGTCACTTTTAAGGCTTTCTCTTATTAATTTTTCAGTTTTTTTTAACTGAAGGAGAGGAGGAAAGATTTGTTTTTGGTAGGATTTACAGAAAGAGTTTTATCCTTGAGCACAAAGACTTAGGAGTGTTCAAACACCTAGAATATCTTAGCTATAAGAGGTTTGATAAAAACTTCAAACCCCAAGCACACACATACATGCATATGAAAACATTCTACATGCCTTAGTTTTGAAATCTCTAGTGTTTTAAAAATTTAAGTATATAATTTTGACTCAATTAATTATACCACCTTTTATCTATTTAACACAAGTCACTTGGGTGATATAACAGGTTCAGCACAGAAAATAAAGTCATTTCCAAGGATGGTAGTTACTCTGGATTTTTTATGCTTTTGATTTAAGAGCCACTTAATATTTAAGAAGGTTTTATATGGTATTTCCCTTGTCCAATTCCCCACTATATTAGTCTCTCTTTCTCTTTCCTTTTGCTATTAAACTTGAATTCAAACCCCACTTCTGATACCTATTACCTGTGTGACCCTGGATAAGTCATTCAGTCTCCCTAGGCTTCATTTTCCTTTTCTGTAAAATAAGGGGAATGGTCAAGGGTAAGGAACCTGTGGCCTCATGGTCACATGTGGCCTTGGGTATGGCCTTTTGACTTAGTCCAAGTTTTACAGACAAATCCTTTTATTAAGGGGGTTTGTTTTGCAAAATTTGGATTCAGTCAAATGGCCTCACTGGAAGACCTAGAGGTTCCCCACTCCTGGACTAGATAGTCTCTGAAGTCCATTTCACCATCGAGTCCTATGGCCCCAATGAGCCTGCAGTTGACTCCAATTTCCACCATTTCCTATGCAACCATTCTTTGCCTAGTGCTCTGAATCATTGTCTTCACCTCCATCACTTTAATGTAACTACTTTCTGGAAGGTCATCATTGAAATTCTTGCCATACCCAAGGGCCTTAATTCTTAACCATCTTTACTTCCCTGGCATTTGACATTGTTTTTTGAAATAAGCACTCAAGTGTATTCTGATAAATGTTTAACAACTGGCTTCTCTCAATACAAGTATACATGATGCACTATTAAGTTTAATCTGTATTATTGTAATTGTGTTCAGTCTAGACAATCAACAAAATAATAAATAATATCCTGATTCAAAGGATTTGCCAAGGTAAAAAGTGTAAATGCTCAAACTAAAAATTTAATAATCAACTCTTACAATCCCTGAGCCAGTTCCCACTGGCTCTAGCACACCCCTTTCCCACCTCTGCTTTGAACACTTTTCATTCTTTGGTTGGCTTCCATTCCAAAGAAATTTTCTTTTTATGTTCCATTCTTTTTGGGTTATTACTTCTTCCTCATTATCTTTGCTGACTACAGTTACTCTTCTCTTTTCCCAAATAGTGGGAGTCCCTCAAAGCTTTGTCCTTAGCTCACTGATTTTAAATTTCTACAATTGTTTCTTTGCTGAACCTATTCACTATCCTGGTTTCTTTCACCTTCCCTACTGAATTTACCGTGAAATCTACATAGAAACATTGACCAGAGTTACATGGGGGTTTAATTGTTAACTGATTCAAACTCCTACTTAATACAGAAAGTCATATCACAATATCCTAGAGAGATGGTCCTCCAAATGCTTAACACTTGCAATGATGGGAAATTCACACCCCATTCTATTGTCCAGTTTTAATTATCACAATATTTTTCCTTATGTTGGGTTGAAATTTCCTTCCTATAACTTCCATCCAATGGTTCTAAAGCTATATTCACCAGTTCTGTGCAGATTAAATTTCATGTCCTTTCCATATGAAAGCCCTTCAAATAATTTGAAGACAATAATGCCACCATTAAATTTTATCTTTTTCCATGTTAAATATCTTCATTTCCCTCAATAATACCTCATATGACATTTTTAGACTCTTCACCACCCTTTATCTTGCTGTGGGTTTTACAGTTTGTCAATCTACCACTTAACATACAATATCTGGAACTAGAAAATATTATACTGTGTTTAAACCCATGCAGAAGACTAATAATACCATTTAAAATAACATTTTGGGCTAATCTTCAAATTGCATTGAACGAAAACACTAAATTCTTTTGCACACGGTTATAGATTTATAGTTGAAAGGGAATTAGCAATCATGTAGTCCAACTTCCTCATTTTGTACTATGTACAGAGAGGTAAAATGACTTGTCCAGGGTAGTAAGTTGCAGTATACTGAGGAGGATAGCTGCATATTAAGATCTAGAGGAGCCCAAATCTTCTAGAAAAGCTCTAAAAGTACACCAGAAGGAAGAGTAATAAAGACAATCCAACCATTTTGGAGAGCAATCTGGGATTATGCCTAAAGAATTATTAAACTACCTATACCCTTTGACCCAGCAATATCACTATTTGGTCTATTTCCAAAGATGATTAGGGAAAAATTAAAGAACTTATACATTCTAAAATGTTTATAGCAGCTCTCTTTGTGGCAAAAAACTGGAAATCACAGGGATGTCCGTCAATTGGGGAATCATTGAACAAGTTATAGTTTATGATTATGATGGAATACTACAGTGTTTAAGAAATGATGAACTCAATGATTTTTAGAAAAAACATTGAAAGACTTGCATGCAATAATGAAGAGTGAACATTGTGTATAGTAACAGTAATATTACTTTAAGAATGACTTTGTGTGAATAAGTTATTCCATCTATTATAAATACCCAAATTAAGTACAAAGGACAACTGAAAACACTGTGCCTGAAGAAACAACTGATAAATAGAAATATGTATAGAAGAATTTTACATATATGTGTGTGTGTGTTTGTACATAAATGTATGTGTATATATGTGAATAAATATATGTATAATATACACAATACATATACATGTGTAATATGCACAGATACATGTATATAGGCATGCATGTCTATATATACATAAACATATGCATGTACACATAAATATATATGCATATATATACATACATATACACACACACTACCTATTTGTCTCTAATGGTAGCCATCTCTAGGTTTTGTGAGGGGGAGGGACTTTTAAAAAAGAAAAAAGTAATTCACATAATAATTTTGTTATATGTTTGGAAGGAAGAGCAAGTTGTGCATAACAGATTTGCAGTTTCATGTGTAATGATCTTTTTTATTGTACTATGTTATGAACATACATAGTTTATTCCACAAATTAAAAATAAAATTAAAAAAAGAAAAGAAAATCAAAGAGAAAGAGCTAAAACCTCATTCCAGTCCAGAGCTATGGAGAAAGACTTCTAGAATCCTGCAAAAGCTATGAGAAAAGCCAGGTCCTCTGACTCCAAATCTGACCTTCCTACAACACTATGCTCTTGCTTCTTATACTGTTCTGCCTTTCTTTCTTTTACATGAGTTGCTTTTATTCATGACTTCCTCTTGTACTTGTGTAAATGAATTGTGAACCCAAATGCAAAATTTCACATATATCCTGATCCTGCTATACAAAATTCTCAACAATATGGTTCAAATAAACATTTCTAGTTTTATTTCATACTATTTCCTTTAACAAGCAGTGAGGTGGCATAGTGGATAGAGTGTTGGACCTGGAGTCAGGAAGAACTGAGTTCAAATCTGACCACAGATACCTCTTAGCTGTGTGGTCCTGGGCCAAGTCATTTAATCCTGTTTGCCTCAGTTTCTTTTATCTGTAAAATCAACTAGAGAAAGAAATGGCAAAACATTCCAGTATCTTTGCCAAGAAAACCTCAAATGGGGGTGGCTAGATAGCACAGTGAATAGAGCACCGGCCCTGGAGCCAGGAGGACCTGAGTTCAAATTTGACCTCAGACACTTAACACAGAAAAACTAGCCATGTGACCTTGGGTAAGTCATTTACCCCCAATTGCCCTACCTTCCTGCCTCCAAAAACAGTCTAAAACAAAACAAAAAAAGAAGAAACCCCAAATGGGGTCATGAAGACTTGGATATGACTGAAACTCTGGAACAACAACAAATTTCCTTTAACATATTCTATAATACAGCCACACAAGTCTACCCTCCAGATCCTGTTCTATCCTGTTCTCTCTTGTTCTTGTCCTTTTGTTCATACCACGTTCCCTCCTTGGTATAGACTTCCTTCCCCATTTTCTTCTGTTTATCTCCCTCCTATCCTTCAATTGTCCAAGCCAAGTGTCATCTCCTCCATGAAGCCTTATCTGAACACCTCCCACCATTCTAAGTTAAAAATGTTCTCTTCCTCCTCAATTTTTTTCTAGAACATTGCCTGGGTTTCTTTTTTTTTGCTTATCACACGTCTCTTTTACAATGATTATTTATTTTCATGATTTCTTCATATATATTGTAAGCTCCTAAAGAGCACAAACCATGTATGTTCATTACTGCATCCCTGACACTGAATACAGTGCTTTGCACATAGTCAGGGCTTAATAAATGTTTGTTGAGTTGAATGTATCCCTGTTCAGTTTACTCTTTCACTCCAGTTACTCATTAATACTCTTCATGGCTCTCCAGTTCCTTATAGAATGATCCAAATTGTGTGTTCCACTAGTACAATCTAGAAAGATTGGGTCCCTTGCCCCAGAAAGAAGATGGGAGTGGCATACAGAAATCATTGAATGAGAGATGAATCTATGAACCTATGCTCTGACATCAAAGGAATCCTACCAGCTCTCGTGATCATTATGGTTTGGCTTGCTTCTGATTGATGCATTCCAAAGTACTTGAGATTTGCTGACTCTAAACTTTCATATTTGAAGGAGTCAACTTGTTTTGCTCTTCTGAGTATAAAATAATGCTTGTTGTATAAAATAATCCTTGTTGTCTCCCCTTTTACTCAGCCTGCCATACTCAGCAAGGTTAATTTTCATGGGATTACAATATGTACTGCTTGCTTCTCAGAAAATAGGACAGTTGAGAAATTCAAAGACCAGTGAAACATATTAGCTCATCTATGCTTCTATCCAACTTGTGTGTAAAAATGGTTAGTATGTTATCAGTGCACTCTGGGGTAAGATTTAAGGAGTGTGGGCTTGTATTTCTGTTCCCAGAAATTTAGAATTAGGCAATAGCATACTCTATCACCTTCCTTCCCACAATGTCTACTGTTGCTAACTATTATTGCATTTTGGGCAGAAGACCTATCATAATTTATGTTTTTTTTAGGCTAGAAACTTCAAGAATCTTCCTTGAATTTCCCTTTGCCTTCATTCACTATAAAGTCTGCTACAAAGTCCTATTGTTTTTCTTGACATTTTTTTTCCTTCAGGTTTACACCTTTCTCTCCAGTCCTACTTGACATTCAACTAATCACATTCACCATTCAGTATGTTATCAGGAGAGCTGTAGCACTGCATAGTTTTTCTTGGATTTTTTCTGAAAACATTTTATGGTACTTTGTCCTCTTTTATCAAATTCATCACATGTTTAGTTCCCTATCAAATTTCACTTACTTGCAATTTGTTGGATTATTTTGGTTATTTAGCATTTGCCGAAGGCAAATAAAAATCACCAAAACAACACAGGAAAATTATTTCCGGAAAACATATACACCATGAAATATCTGATCTTAACAAATTCAATTAAACCCCCAGAATCACAGAAGGACAGGGTTAGAAGGAACTTCAGAAGCTGTCTGTTCCAATTTATACTTGAATGTGAATCACCTCTTTAGCAAACCCAACAAGCAGTCATTGAGTCCCTAATGGAAGATTTCCAATGAGGAAGAACCAAATGCTTTTTGAGTCATTTCACCTTTGGGAAACTAAAATTGTTAGACAATTTTCCTAATATTAAGGCTAAATTTGCTTCTCTGACACTTTCACATATCTCCTAGTTATGTCCTTCAGGGAAGGGAAATCTAATGTCTTCTCCATATGACAGTTCTTCAACTATTTGAAGAGAGCCATCATTTTTCTCCCAAGGTCTTTTCTTCTTCAGGCTTTGTTATTGTCATTGTTCAGTTATCAGTTATGTGATTTCTTTTCCAGTGAATTAAGGCAAACAGATGTTAAATGACTTGCCCAGTGTCACACAGCTAGTGAAGTGTCTGAGATCAGATTTGATTATGTCAAATGTCTTCCTGATTCCAGTGCTTTGTCCACTGAACCACCTAGCTACCTCTGTGTCTTAAACATCCTCTGTTCCTACAGATGATATAACATGTTATTCTTATAATCCTATTTTCCTTTTCTGGACAAGTTCTGTCTTGTCTGTCTTTCTTAAAATATGGTTCCCAGAACTGAACACAGCATCACACATGTGGTCTATGCAGTACTTGTTACCACCCTTGTTGTGCACACTTTTTTCATGCTTTGTAGGATAGTATTAGCTTTTTTTGACTGTCAATTCACATTGTTGATTTCATTTGCAGTTCTTTTGAACTCCTGGATCATTTTTCACAAGAATTGTTGACTAGTCACACCTCTTCAACCTGTATTCATGAAGAAGTTGATTTTTTTCATCCCAAATATAGAATTTCACATTTACTCATATTAAATTTCAACTTATTCAATAGAGTTCATTATCCTAATATTTTTGGTTATAGATTTTGCCAAACTTTGTGTCACCTGCACCTTTGACAAACATACCATCTATGCTTTTATCAAGTCAATTATGAAATTGTCGAATGTCTTAGAGTAAAAGATGCCCAGGGCACTACATTAGAGACCTCTTTCTACGATGATATTACCCCCTTAATGAATACTTCCTGGGTCTCATCATTCAACCTGCTTCAAATTGACCAAACTATATTGTCATTTAACTTTTCTCCACATTATTCACAAATATAATATAGTCAACTTTTTTGCATACTTAAAAACCTAAGCATGCTATATAGTATTGACAACATTCCCCTGATCTAAGAGTACAGTTAACATAAAAAAAATGTGGTTGGTTTGGTATGACCTGTCTTTTCTCTATCTATGTGCTTACAAAATGTACTCTGTAATACTTTCCAAACTTTTGCCTGGAATAGATGCCAAGCTCACTGATCTATAGTTTATAGACCCAAGCTTCTTTCCTTTATTGAAAATTGGAGGGGGTGGCTAGGTGGCACAGTGAACAGAGAACCTGTCCTGGAGTCAGGAGGACCTGATTTCAAATCTGGCTTCAGACACTTAACACTTACTAGCTGTGTGTCCTTGGGCAAGTCACTTAACCCTAACTTCCCTCCAAAAAAAGCAAAAATAAAAAAAAGAAAATTGGAGCAATTGTCCTTCTACCTTCTCTAATATAGTTCATTATGGTCCATTCTAATTTTCAGGGCACTTCGTTCTTACTGCCATCTCTTCTAAGCTATGAATTCTCTTTGCTATTCTTTCCTCCCTAGATGTTATTTCCTCTCTTGCTTACATACTTCTGATCCTCATGGACATTCTACTCTTTCTCTGAGGTTCTGCCTGGATCAATGTTGGGATGTTGCTCTCTTCTGTGTACATCTACTGTACTTCTTTCAGTCCATAGTGCATTCATCATTCTCTTGTCTTTACTCATACCTCTAGTCTCAGTTTCTAGATCAGGGTTTTGTGTTTGAGGAGGACCTGCTCCCTTTTGTACTCTTGGATAGTGCGGAGGGACCCAGATCAATCCTGTATGTGGTAGCAAAGGTTAGGACTCATCATGGGTTTTAACAGTCTCCTGGTAGCTTAACTTGAGTTTTGGACTTGGTTCCTTCTTTGGGTCCTCCTCACACAGTTCTGAACTTGGAATTAGCTTCTTTCTTTGCTATAACCTTTCTAGACCCTAGCCAGATATTGTTGATTGTGCTGGTAGCAGGCCTCCTGCAAGACTATGGGTCTTTTGTTTTCCATGCGTTCCCCTGGCCATTTATCTGGTTGTGGCTCTTGCCATGGCTTGGCTATGGGCTACCTAGGCACCAGGCTGCCAAGTATTGGTCTATCTTTGTTTCTGTTATGGTTCAGGCTTGGAATATTTGGGCTTTGGGCTGTACACAGGCTGCCTAGACACTGGTTTGGGCATAGACTGTCAAGGTCCAAGCTTGGCCTTGTTTCTTGCAGCAGATGGGGAGTAGGCTGCACTGCCCATATGCTGGGCACTGGTCCGGCCCTGTCTCTTATTGTGGGTCTGGTTTGCTTGCGTGCTTTGTCTTCTACCAACTTGGGCTGTCTTTTAGCTTTTGCAGGATTCTAGAAGTCCTTCTGTGTCGTTTTAGACTAGAAGGAGAAGCTTTGAGCTATTCATTTTTATTTTCTTCATCATTATTCCTTCTGGTGCACTTTTGAAGCTTTACTAGAAGATTTGGGCCCCTCTAGATCTCAGTATTCTGCCATCTTGCCCAATTCCTTTCTAATGCCTTTCAAAGATCACTGATAAGAGCTAAGAAAATCACACCTGCAAATTCTTTTAGCATTCTAAGATGTAGTTAATATGGTCTTGGTGACTTGAACTTATTGGTTCTATTTGATTCTGTTTGTCAGATGAAGATTTCTTGAAAGAACTGCATTCAAGTCTTTGAAGGGCTGTAGTATGGAAGAAGAATTAGAATTCAACCTAGACTTAGAATTAGTTGCTATGTACAGCCCCAGTCACCAGAAGTAGGACCAACAGTTGTAACTTTTAAAAAGCTAAATTTGGATTTCATGTCAGGAAAACTTTTCTGATTAGAGTTGTGGAATGAACATCCTTTAGAAGTTATGGGTTCCCTCTTCTTGGAAACCTTCAAGCAAAAGTGTATTATAGCCAGGGTTCTTCTTGGGCATGAGCTGCATTAGATCAGATCTCCTAATATAGGGCTCATGGATCCCTACGGGGTCTATGGAGAGACTTCATGGGGTCTATGAATTTGTATGACTTTGTTTTCATTAACTACTTATAAAAATGCACCATTTCCTTCAATCATGAATATAGGCAACAGACATTATTATAACAACCTGTCAAAGGTATCCACGACACAAAAAGGTTAAGAACCCCTGGACTAGATGATTCTCTAAGCTTTCCTATGCTTCTATGATTCTGACTCACTGTATCGATACTTAGTTTAGTTTTCTCCTCCCTGCTACCCATTTTTGTTCTATCCTTTCCAGTTTAAAGATAATTTTCCATGGAAGTGAAGAACATAAATAAGAGTTAAGTAGTCTGGACTTGTCACCATTACCATCGTCCCATCCACCCTGAGCACTGGTCCTGTCCTTTCTTTGGTCTTTCCTTGCCTTTTCTACAAGCAAAAATCCCTTTTCTCTCTCTCTCTTTTTTTTTTTTTTGCTTTTTTTGGAGGGCAGTTGGGGTTAAAGTGACTTGCCCAAGGTCACACGGCTAGTTTTTGTGTTAAGTGTCTGAGGCCGGATTTGAACTCAGGTACTCCTGACTCCAGGGCCGGTGCTCTATTCACTGCGCCACCTAGCTGCCCCCAAATCCCTTTTCTCTTAGTGCTCATTGCCAGCCTAACTCACTGTGGCCTCTGCCTCTGTCGCACTTTGTATGGGACCAATCTTTTCTTTTGTATCCATCCTCAGTTACCCATCCTATCTTCTGTCTTGTTCTTATATCTTTAAAATCTGAGTTTGTTGGTGAATTCAATATACATCACAGTTGTTTTGGGAAATCCCTCTTCTTCTCCAGAGGAGTCATGTCTTTGGGTCTTTAGAATTTGTTGTTCTTGGGTTCACTTCCCTTTCAAAATATTAAGCTGTGCTCTGAACTCTTTGAAATCTGCTTTTCCAAAATTGAGCATGCTTGTCAGACTATGTAAAATTTTCTTCTTCTCTATCATAGATTCTATGACAGAGTGGTCATTTGCCCTTAAAGTTCCTGTAATTTTAACTTCAGCACTAAGGCACTGAGCATCTATAATATACAAGACCATAGGAATGTGATATAAGGAGCTAGAGCTAGAAAGGATCTTGCAGGCCAGTTTTACAGATTAAAAAAACTGAGGCCCAGTGAGATGACAAGACTTGCTTAGGATCAGAAACGCAGTAAAAGAAAGAACTGGGATTGAAATTTGGGTCCTCTCACTCCAAATCCATTGAATTTCCAAGAGTTTCTCAGCTTTGACTTACTTTTTGTGATTTATTGAAAGAAGATCATTTTTAGAGTAGATTTTTTTTGCTTAACAAAGGCATTCTAAAAGTGAATGTTGTACTGTTGAGGGTCTTGAAAAACTCACACACTGCTGTATGCCTCCCTGCCCTCAGAATCAATGGGCAGCTCCTTATCATGGCTTCTATGACTCTTGGAGAAAGACGACTTCAGTAATGAAAGGATGGAAAATTCTGTCAAAATGATGATGAAATCATGGAAAATCTGTTTAAAAATATTGCCAAATTTTCTTATAAGATGTTTGAAAGTAGGCTTCTAGTGTAGTTGGTCTTATAATTGGAAATAGGCAGAGAAAATTGCAAGCATTAGTGGCTATTATCCAGACCAACAGTGAGATGATGGATTTGTATGTTACTACTGTATGTAAATTTTAAGTTAACAGTTGCTAGACATCTATTTAGGGAAAAGATATCTCTTTCAGACCAAAGGAGAACAATCCTCCCTTCTGATAAAAAAGGCAGTAGTTTAAATCTTTAAATGCAGGGATAGAAGGCTGTTTGCTAGTTTCTTTCTCTCCTTCAGTCTCTTCTTTAGCAGCATGGAGAGAGAGGGCTCAGGGCAATTGAAGCAACAACAAATCTAGTTGACCTACAGACTAGAATACAGAGGAATGCCATCCCTTCAGTGAATTCTCAAAGCCCAAAATGGTATGCTGTAAGCTGTTCAAGGCTGGGAGGGAGGAAAGCTTCAGTGGATGGGAAAAACAGCCTGGAGACCCAATGATGCCAAGTGGGCCTGAAGTACTGAAGGCCTCTGCTATCCTTAGAGTACATCTACTACAAAAGAAGGTTTTGGAGTGAGTTGAAAGGAAGAATCCTCATCATATCTGTGCATGGCACCAGATTAGAATAATCTATAATTGATAATGATTCAAAAACTACAATTAAGTTAAAAAAATTTATTAAACATAGTACAGAGTTACTGGCTAGGCACTGAGGGAGACAAAACGTTTTGCTAAGTCCTATTAAAGAAGCAATGAGTCCAAAAAGTATTAAGCTGAATTTAGGTACTTATTTCTTGCTGCTTATTATTATTATTATTTTTTGGAGGGCCATTGGGGTTAAGTGACTTGCCCAAGGTCACATGGCTAGTTTTGCATGTGTGTGTGTGTGTGTGTGTGTGTGTGTGTGTGTGTGTGTGTGTTAAGTGTCTGAGGCCAGATTTGAACAAAGGTCTTCGTGACTCCAGGGCCAGTGCCCTATTCACTGTGTCACCTAGCTGCCCCTTCTTGCTGCTTATTTTAATGTGAATGCTTTGCTACTTTATAAAAGATTTAAGTTTTTAAATACAGAAGAAAGGAAAGGTATTCATGGTTCCATTTTAGGTGAGTTTTTTTAGGAGAATCATCAATTGGTGGCAATATAAACAATAACAATTTTAGTTATTTGAAACAAAAGAGCATCTTGAGGGTTAATCTTAGAAAATGAATACAAATGTTCCAGAAGCCAAATGATGATGATAATATTAATAATAAGGATAGTTAGCATTTATATAGTGCCTACTATATGCCAGACACTTTACAAATATTATTTCTTTGAATCCTTACAAATAGTTCTGGGAGGGAGCTGCTATTATTTTATAGTTTTTTTTTCCTTTTTACAGTTAAGGAGACTGTAGACGTTAAGCGATTTTCCCAAGGGTCACGCAGCTAGTTAAATGTCTAAGGCTGGATTTAAATTCAGGTCTTCCTAGAGCTGAACTCCAGGCTTGGTCCTCTATCTGTTGTACCATCTAGCTGCCTACATATCCAGAGCAACATAATGGTGTAAATTATATTACAACTGAAGACCTGCTTTCCCCTTTTCTCCATCTCTTATAACAATTTTTAAGCTTATACAATTCTCTCTATGAAGGTTATCCCAACTATACCATTTCATGTTGATCTCTCCCTTTTCTGAAATTCTACAGCATCTTTAGCCTATTCCCCACAATCACTTAAGCAGATAGCTAAGTCGTCCAGTGGATAGAGTGCAGGACCTGGAGTCAGGAAGATTCCTTTTCCTAAGTTCAAGTCACTTAACCTTGTTTTCCTCAGTTTCCTCGTGTTAGAGGAAAGGAAATGTGTTAGAGTGTTAGAGAAGGAAATGGCAAAGCAGCCCTGTGTCCAGTACCCGAATGGGGTCATGAAGAGTCTAATACAAGTGAAAATGACCGAACATCAACAACAACACAAGCATTTAATGTTACGTTCTCTCAACCTGGACACTGCTTTCCCTGTGTTAACCTATTTCCAACCAGATTGTTAACATCTTATGGGCAAGGACTATACTTGGTAGTTTACTTATATCCATTATATCCCTCGTAACACTTCTTTTATGATACAGCCAGACTTGTCCATCACACATGAGATTTCATCTCCTGTTTCTACATTTTCCCACTCGCTGACTGCCTATACCTAGAATGCATTTCCTCTTCACCTCCAATTCTGAAAATTCCTAGTTTCCTTTAAAACTTGGTTAAAGGGCTACTTCTAAATAAAGTCTTTCTTGGTCCCTTCAGTGGCTAGTAGCCTCTTTCTCTTTCAGTTTTTAAGTTTACTTTTAATGTATTTTGTATGTATGTACACGCAGACACATATGTGTATTTGTTGACCCAGGCCTTCCTTCCCCTCTTCTTTCCTTCTCCATATAAACTCCTTATAAGATATGTTTTTATTTTGTATTTTGTATCTTAAGCCTCTAGCTCAGTACCTGATACTTAGAAGTATTTAATAAATGTTTGTTGCTTGATCTAATACCAGATAAACACATTTTAGAAGCTGAATAAATACTTGTTGAGTTTAACTGAACCTCCAGAGAGGGCATATAAACTTTTGCCCTTTCTTGATTTTTAATTGTAATTGAGGACCAAGGATAATTAGATTTCACAGATCAAGTAAAAACTTCACTTAAACCTCTAATTAGGGCAGCTAGGTGGTACAGTGAATAGAGCACTGGCCCTGGAGTCAGGAGGACCTGAGTTCAAATCTGGCCTCAGACACTTGACACTTAACTAGCTGTGTGACCTTGGGCAAGTCACTTAACCCCAATTGCCTTGCCTTGCCTCCTCCAAAAAACCTCCTCTAATTAATCACTTATTCTGTTATATTCCTAAGTAGAGTATCTAGTTTTCCAGGCCATGTTGTATTGCTCAGGCCTCCATTTAGTGGTCTACCTAATCCCTAAAGCCTAAGACTAAGGATTCAACTTCTTTTAGAGTCCTAAGTAATTTTGTTCTGGAGCTTCTGTTTCCAAGACCTCATTTTTTCCCCTCTAAGACACTATCTTACTTCTACCAATCTAATTATGTAGGCTTTTCAGAAGCATGCTATCCCACTTTTTCTCTGGGTTTTCCCTCACCTCATTGAGTCTTCAGAGCTCTTATTTGGTCAAATGCTCCAGTAAATCCTTTAGGGCATGAGGCAGAAACTCCTATGAAAGTTCACCTAGATACTGAGAATTGTCCTTCAAGAAAAGCAACTCAGTGCAGTGAAAAGAGCATTGGACTGAAAGTCAGGAGAGTTGGGTTCTGATTTTGGTCTTTTAACCCACCAGTTGTTTGACTTTGGAGAAATTAGGATCTCTTCCAGCTCTACTGAGAGGTAATGGGGCATGCTGGAAAGAGAGGCTTTGGCATCAGAGCATCTGAGTTCCAGTCTTGACTGGTGCCTTCTCACTCCTTTATTCAGTTATTCACTCATTCATTCATTAAGCAAGATTTATTAAGTGCCTGCTATGTTTCAGGTTTTATACTAGATGGTAGATGCACAAAAGTGAAATGAAACAAAACAAACCCAAGCTGGTCCATGCTCTTAAGGAGTTTACATTCCACTTGCTCTCATTTCCTCAACTTTAAAATGAGAGGGTAGATAATTTCAAAGCACTTTAATCCTAAGATTAAATTTGGATAAAAACTAGATAGGTAGCAACCCTATTATTGAACAGCAGTAAACTCCTTGAGAACTACAAAGGTATCCAGGACCAGTTCTATTTGCCCCCTCCCCCCAACTAAAGTCTGCATGTGAAGATCTAAAGGATAAATTAGAGGTTTATAGATACCCCAGAGGTTAGTCAATACTTGGTAGATTCCATGCCTGCATAGCTCTCAGACTCAGTTGAATAAGTCTGAGTCAGGTTAATTGATCCCAGGTCTCAGGGTTCAGACAAGTTCTTGATTAGGCTTGCATTCTCTTGTAATTAATTGAAACTGCTCTTTCTTGCAGAATTCTGAGAGATTGATCTATGATTTATTTTACCTTTCTTTTCCCATCTCCTTCCCCTTTCAAAAAAATTCTTAGAATTTCAAAAATCAATCTTCTTTGCTTCTAATCTGAAGTCTGTTCTTCATACTGGAGTCTCAAAAGCTCCATGTAGTTCCTGATGGTCAATCTAAGCCCTGAAGCCTTAAGATTAAAGATTCAACTTCTTCAGATTCCTAAACAATTTTGTTCCAGAGCTTCTATTTTTTTAACCTAATTCCCTCCACCCTGCCCCTGCAACACAGGCTCTTACTTCTACCAAGTTTTACAAACTTCGTTTTGATGTAAAATCTCACAGTCTAACTACTATGGGTAGTCTCTACCTAATCAGAATTGATCATGTACTGAATTACTTCAATAAATTTAGTTTACTATATTTATATCTATTTTTATGCTTTTTTGAGGCGTTTGGGGTTAAGTGACTTCTCTGGGGTCACACAGTTGGTAAGTGTCTGAGGCTGGATTTGAACTCAGATGCTTCTGACTCCAAGGCCGGTGCTCTATCCACTGCCATCACCTAACTGCTCCTTACAATTATTTCTAGTGAAACCTATCTTATTTCCACTAACGGCATGCACTAAAACTGTATTTTGATAATTTCTCCTGGTGAAGATGATCCTGGGTTCTCAAAGCCTATGACAACAGAGTGAAAGATTCTGTCAAACCAGAAAAGCTAGGAAGATGGGCCTGGTAGTTGACTGCATGTCTGTATTCTGAGGGCTAGACTCACTAGGCGTGGAGGGGATCATTACCGGAGAAGTAGCCACGCAGGGTTGAGTGTTCCTGGCTATCAAAACTCATAAAGCTTTCTACTACATAGAGGAAATAACACATCTTTGAAGTTTTAAAGCATAAAATAGCTGCCACCATAAAATTTCTCAACTAGCATAACTAAAACAAGATAAAACATTTGAGGTTGGAGGTTTCTCCAAACACCAACATGATGCTTTTTCATTATATTTAGATATTGGTATATACACAATTTATTTCAACATTCTGTTCAAACTCCATAGCAAAGACACCCCCTGAAAAGCCAACATAGGTTTGTAAGAGTGGGCTAAAGATACTGGGTTGCTATGCATACCCATTATGTGCCAGAAACTGCAATATGTGGGGCTGTCTTTTGCCCTATCAAATAGAGGTGGGAGAGGCATAGAGCTTGAAAAGTCAATAGTAGGCGAGAAGAGAGGCAGCAAAGGGAGGTAGGGAATACAGGGCAGTCATGGCAGCAGAATGCATGGTGGAAAGAGAGCTTCAAGCAGCCAACGTTCAAAAATTGGATAATTGACGTGTTGGAGCCCCCTCAAATGTCTCACCCTAACTGATTGTTAAATGTTCAGTGTGAGCATTTATACCTTGGAGAACTGACAAATGTTATAAATCAAAGTTGGATTCATCATTCTGTTGATTGTATAAAGTGATGGAGAAAATGTTAATAACGTAGATTAATCTTAAATTTTTATTAAAATTGTATTTGCATATTAATATTTTGCATATTAATATAAACATATGTGTACATGTGCACACACAAATATGTGTGTGTATGTGTATTTTTCTGGAGAGCTAGTTGTTGAACATTTACCAATATACCATTGTGTGTGCAGAATTCAGGCCAGCACCGGGCCAGAAGTAGATAAATATTATGATCAAGGCTGGGCCAGGCCATTTTTATACTCCAAGTAAGATGGAAAATAAAATCTCCATAGGAAACTTTTATTCTTCAATGTAACACATGTAATTTGATCTATTATAAAATAAAGGCATCCATTCAATGGATAGCAAAGTTTTTTCACATTAAAAATATGGGCATTTGTGAAGTTTCTTCACCTGTAGAATGAGTAGGTTGGAGCGGATGATACATCAGACCCTTTCCAACTCCGTGTCCTGTGAGCCTGAGCTCTTGTGTTCAGATTAAAAGGAGACGGTGCAGAAAATATCCCATCACTAGAAGGTAACTTACGCAACATGGTGAGCTTTCTAGTTTAGCGCACACATATTTTAGATTCAACTATGGAAGCTGGAGGCCATTAAAAGAATCTGCAGCCATAGTGATTCATTACACAATGTGGGATTTCGAAGTATCCTTTATAAATATTCCAAATCACTTTACTGATATCTTGGGGTCATATTTTGCCCATTTTTCTTTCAACCAGGCCTGTGATTTCATTAGTGTGGGCAGCTTCCAGTGAGAGACTTCCTTTGTTAGTACTTATCCTTCAGTCTATGAAATTTATAGTCTTAGAGAACTGCCTGGGGGTACTAAGAACCTTGCTTAGGGTCACACAGTCAGGACGTGTCAGAGACAAGACTTTCATCCAAAACGTCTTGATGCAAAGGCCAGCTCAAAAATATACTATGCCAGATTCTGTTTATATTAGGTTGTATTGTATTGCTTTGCATTGCAGATGATTGCATTTCCAGATGATCTCTTATATATATTTATATAATAGAAATATATTTGGATAATGGGAATATCAAAGATCTAGAACTCTGATGTTCCTTCACTGGCGATTGCAGTGCTGTGAGATGCCCGATTCAATCCCACAAGGATGTATTAACCACCTGTCATGCGCTAGGTGGGTAGAGCATCTGGGCTATATTCCTGACCTTGAGACCAACTAGCCTAACTAGTTAGACTAACTAACTCAAGCAGATAATTTATTTTCTCTGCACACTAGTTGCCTCATCTATGATATATTGGGCAGAGGACTGGAACACGATGACGGTGGTGATGGTGATGACAGTGATGACTGGGATGACCTTAATAACACTAGTCGCAATGAGAACAACAGTATCTTCCATTTACGTAGTACCTTAAGACTGGCAAAGTGGCTTACATACGGTATCTCCTTTTCAATTCTAAAACTTTGTGATTATGTAGGATTGAGAGGCAGTTAGGTGGTGCAGTGCACACAGCACCAGGCCTGGAGTCATAAAGACTCATCTTTCTGAGTTCATATCTAGCCTCAGACACTTACTAGCTGTGTGACCCTGGGCAAGTCACTTAACCCTGTTTGTCTCAGTTTTCCTATCTGTAAAATGAGCTGGAGAAGGAAATGGCAAACCATTCCAGTATCTTTGCCAAGAAAACCCCCAATGGGGTCATGAATAATTGAACACAACTTAGACAACAAGAAGATTATTATTGCTCAGTCATTTCAGGCATGTCCAACTCTTCATGACTCTTTGTGATCTCAACAAAGTTGTTCAGTCACTCAGTCATGTTTGACTCTTTGTGACCCCATGGAGTGATCCATGGGGTTTTCTTGACAAAGATATTGTAATGGTTTGCATTTTCCTTCAAATGTCCCCATTTTAAGGATGAAGAACTGAAGCAAATAGGGGTTAAGTGACTTGTCCAAGGTCACAAAGCTAGTAAGTGTCTGAGGCTGGATTTGAACTCAGATCTTCCTGACTCCAGGCCTATGCCAATCATAGTGCTAGACAACTAGGGATATAAAGGAGGAGAGCCGTAAGAAAGTAAAGCAAGGAGAGTCAAAAGGCTCAATGTCTCAATAAATACCATAAGGTACATGTTTATGGGTAAATTTCCTCAGAATTTAGCACAAAATATGATCTTATTGTGACCAAATACAGCTCTCTATTATTACAGGTATTCATACTAAGTTAAAAGTGTTTGTATATATTGTTAGTGCAATGGTGTCAGTCTGACATAGTGTAAGGGAAGAAACAATGGACCTACAGGGGTGGGGAACCTGTTGCCTTCTAGGTCTTTGGGTCCAAGTTTCTTACTCCTTTTGACTTAGTCCAAGTTTCACAGAACAAATGCCCTTAATAAAAGGGTTTGTTCTGTAAAACTTGGATTCAAAGGGCCACACCTGAGGATCTAGAGGGCCACATGTGGCCTAGGGGCCCCAGGATCCCCACCCCAGACTAGGAATTTGACCACCTGGGCTGTAGTTCTACCTCTGCCACTAACTAGCTGCATGGCATTGGGCAAATGACTTTCCTTCTATGATCTTATTTAATTTCTAAGTCAGAAAGTTCTATGATTCAACCTTATTTTACTCCTTTGTTCACTAATTTTGGAATCACCAAAAAGGTTCTTCTATTCCTCCTATGAATTATTAAAGATTCTTACATATTATTAGCTTAAATATTTCATATCATTTCAGAAAAATAAAGCTTTTATGTGAACTACAACTATAAGTCCCAGGAATAACTCACAATCATCTGATTACTTCTGTCACCTTAAATTTACTGGGCATTTTTTTCTTTCAAATCATATTTCAAAACTACATTGATCCTGAAATACTCTGCATTTATAGGCTGTACAAAACTGAGTCCTATGAACCACTGAATTTCAGAGCTGGAAGGGACCCTATGGATCTTCTAATTCAAATTCCTTATGTTACAGGAAGTAAACTGGCCCAGTGAGATTAGGTTCTTTTTCTAGGGTATCATGAGTAGCAAATAGTTTAACTTGGATCTCCTGAGTTTGCCATTAATCTGTTTACTAAAACACATCTCTCTCCCCACTTGAATTTCTCCCAAATTAATCCAGTAAAACACTAGCTTTGATATTGCATGGATGTTGGGGACTAGAAAGAAATGAAGACTGGTTTTTATTATGTCTATGTAAATGTGCAATTAAAAATTCCATTCTACTAATGATGATGCCAAGAGTCTGCACTCTGCCAGGAATTCTACTTATTTTTTTTATGCATCAAGACAGCTAGACATGAGTAGGAATAATCACATATATGGACATATTCAAACAAGTACAATGGTGCACTTGATAAAAATGGTGTTTTATAGGGCAAAGTGCCCTGCTCCAGGCATTAGGAGAACTGGCTTCTATTCCCAACTCTGCAATAATCTTTATGACTATGGATGAATCACTGGGAGAGATCTCAGAGAATATTTGGGCAAGATAATGTAAAGAGAAATCAATAGGTTGGAGATAGAAGACCTTAGTTTGAGCTGTGACACCTACCACCTAAGGGAGCTTGAGCAAGTCACTTTATACCTGTAGGACTCAGATTACTTATCTATAAAATGATAGACTTGGATTAGATGATCTACAAATCTGTCCCCAAATTGGGGAAACTGACTTCAACATGAAAACTTTTGTGATTATCAGGGCAGGCTTTTCCCTTCTCTACGCAAAGACAAACTGGAATGTTTTTTTGAAAACACAAAGGAAGCTCACAGTTGAGTAAAATGTTGGAATTTTATGCATTCCAGTACTTCAGAGGGCTTATGATCTTATTGGCATGGATATGATTTCTCTCTCCTGATGTAGCTTATGACCTATTCATGCGTTCTCATCCTATGTGATTCTTGTTTCCTTCCTCATAAACTGGAATCTTCTCTGTACCCTGGGGCACTTCCACACAGACTTTCAATAGTCCAAGGAGACTACTGCAGACCTGGGGCCATTCTTCTGTTTTCTCTTCCTTAAGCTATGCCACTGGCCCACTTCCTTTTCTGGTAATTCAGGACCTTGTTGATGTCCTTTATACCATTTTGAGTGTACAGATCTAGTTTGGTCAAGCTCCCCAGCTCATGAGCACCATATTTGCCTATCCATTGCTCTATAGGTAACATGCAATTTGGATTTTTTTCAACTGTATAAAATACAAATCATCAGATTCTATTCATAAAACTCCATAAAATAGCTCCAGTGTTTTATTAAAGATAGTGTGTTAAGTAGGCACTGGGAATACAACAAAGAAATATGACATTCCTTTTCTTCATGGTGCTTATAGTCTAATATTTTATGCAATGTAAGAACTATTTTGTAGATCAGCAGTTTTACACATAATTTAAATAAAATATATCTGAAAGTGAAGGTATTAATTTAGAAGGCTAATAGAAGATAAGGGTTCTTGATCCAGATATCAAGTCCTTAGTTCATGAGAAGCAAATATAAAAATAATGCAACTGTGTTTTCTTGTAATGAAAACAACAATAATGTAGGGAATCCCATTATCCTTTTTTACTTCATCTGTATAAGGGAGAATACAATCATCATTTTACATTGAACGTACAATTTCCCCTTTCTCCATAATGTCTGCCCATTCTATCATAACTCACATCATCTTAGTTTTCTCTGAATTCCTGTAGCACTCATAATTTATTCTACTTAGGTACTTCATAATTTGTTCTGTTTGGATACTTCATAATTTACCACTTTATGCTATTATCCATTTCATGCAGGATGGCTTGATTTCCTCTGTAAGCTTCTTGAGGTCAGAGATCCAGACGTATAAGTCTTCCTATGGCATGGAATGCAGTTTGTTGAGAAGACTCTCAATCAATAATTGCCTTCACTTCACTCTCATTAGATTAAACACCTCTGGCTTCTGAACACATTATTCAATTATAACTGTTTTCTCCAAAATTACCAAATATATTTTAATCACCAAATCTATGACCTCTTTACAATCATCACCCTTCTTGACCTCTCTTAACCCTTTAACATTGTCTATCACCTAGATTTTTTTCTGGATATTCTCTCCTCTCAAGTTTTTGTGACATTGGCTTCTCCTGGTTTAAACCTGTACTTGTCTGATTGCTTCTCAGTTTCCTTTGCTTGGCTCTTCATAGAGGTCGTGCCCACTAACCATAAGTGATCTCCAAGGCTATATTCTTTCCCTCTTCTCTTCTCCGTCTGTATTATTTTGTTTGGTGATCTCATTAATTCCTATGGGTCCACAATAATCTCTATGCAGATGACTATCTCCAGATATTCAGACCTGCATTACCATCTGCCTTTTAGACAGCATGAATTGGATTCACTGTAGGCCTTTCACAGCCAATATATCTAAAACACAACCCATTATCTTCTCTCCAAGCCCTCACCTCTTTATAATATCCAGTTACTGTTAAGAACGCCACTGTTCTTTCAGTTTCCCAGGCTTATGACCTTGGTGTCATCCTGCCATCCTTTATTTCTCATTCACACTCACTCTACACCATCAATTTGTTGTCGAGTCTTGTTTGAGGTCAGACCTTTTAGCCTTAAGTCACCTATCCTATAAAGTCATTTTTCTCTGCTTACTCAGCCACCTCCTTTATACAGGCCCTCCTCACCTTTTTATTGGATATTGCAATAGCCCTTCTGGTTAGTCTTCTTTCCTCAAGTCTCTCTCCACTTCAACCCATCTTCTATTCAGTTACCAAAATGATTTTCCTAAAATGTGGGTCTTACCATGTCCCCCAATTCATAGAATGCTTCCTACTTTTTAGGGACAGCTAGGCGGCACAGTGCATAGAATGCTAAACCTGGAGTCAGGAAAACTCATCTTTCTGAGGTCACTGGCCTCAGACATGCACTAGCTGTGTGACCCTGGGCAAGTCACTTAACCCTGTTGGCTTCAATTTCCTCACTTATAAGATGAGCTGGAGAAGGAAATGGCAAACCACCCCAATATTTCTGCCAAAAGAATCCTAATGGTGTTGCAAAGAGTCAGATGCAACTGAACAACAATTCACAGAATGCTCCCCCAACTCAGTAAACTCCAGTGGCTCTCTATCTCTAGGATAAAATAGAAATCTTCTGTTTTAAAAGCTATTTTCAACAAGACTCCTATATAACCTTCTATTCTTACACTTCACTCCACATACTCTGTGATTCAACTAAAACTGACCTACTTGTTATTCCTTATGTTCGACTCTCCATCTCCTAACTCTGAACATTGGCATGGACTATCCCTCATACGTGTAATGATCTCCTTATTACTTTCTCACTCCTGGCTTCTCTGGCTTCCTTCAACACTGTTCAGATCCCACCTTTTCTGGTCTCTACTGCTGCTATTATCTTACTTCTGAGAAGACTTTCCATTTCCACTGCATCTAAAAGATTGTTGTCTAACTGAATTGAAGTTTCTTTGCCTTTCAGAATAGAGTTTCAATTGTTATTTCTTTCTCTTTAAATATTATGCCATTGCAGAGGAGTACTTCTCAAAAACAGTTTCTCTCTCCAGATATATAATAGAGGCAACAACCTGCTTTTCAAGTATAGTACTATATTGCTGAAACATTAAAGGAAATCACTGGCAAAAGTTTGAGATGTGCACATTTTAGTTGGAGCAAGTCAGTCGGCTATGCTGATAGAACATGTACAAAGCAGTGGGCAAACTATAGCTTAATGTTTATGTAGTGTGTGTGTGTATACGTGTGTGTGTACGTGTGTGTATGTGCTCACATGTGTGTGATTTATTAGAAATCCTGTGATCAGTTTTGTGTTATACGTGTTGTGGTGCCTTTTACACAATCTATTTTCTGATTAGTATCAATGTGAAAAACATTTTTCTTTAGCTATTAAATCCCCCCATATTTTCATTCTAATTAACATACTCCAGATAAGCAATGGACTGTCAATATGAAAGCTACTGCCATTATGTCCTGTAGAAGTTTAACTAATATAAAAAAATTACCAGAATGAGGCGACGGAGAATCCAGAAAGCACCTCAGTCAGCAAAAACACCACTTCCTTGTTAAAGCCAAGGAAGTCAAGGACAACAACTTTTCAGAATATGGGCATTTCTAAAACACTACTTAGGAGAACGGTGGAGGACTGCAAGCAGTGCTGGAATCCCACAAAACTGTGAAGAGGGGAAAATGAGAATCGAGAAAGATTGGTCTGAGACCTAAGGGAGATGATCCCAAAAGCATTTAGAGATGACACTTGGATGACAAGAAATGGATACAAATAAGACAAATCTGTCAATAGTTTTTCAACAAATTCTCCATCATGGTTGACAGTGAAACAATTATTTGTTTTTAACTACCATCCCTAGGTGTTCAGCGTGAAACACAACTGCAACAAAATTAGTCAAAGTTAGGAAGAGAAGAGACCAAATACAGAAGGACAAAATCCAAATGGGGGTGATACAGTTGTAAAAGTACTGAAATTAATTTTGAAGATATTTGAAAAAGGGTAAGGTACAGAAGGATTGGGAGAAATCATGGTCTTTATTATTTCTGCCCCCCAAACGATTGAAAAGATGTCAATATCTATTGACCTTTTCTCATATCTATAAAATCTTTATGATGTTTTATATATATATATTTACATATATATGTTTATATACGTATGCATCAAAGGTATCCTTGATAAAAGTATAAAAAAGAAATAGTTTGATTTTTGCAAATGATTTTCTATAGCAGATCACATTTTCACGCACTACGGACTGAAAGATGTGGAAAGTACATATTTCTACGGCATTTATTGCTTGTTGATCATAAAAAGGCATTTAACTAAAACAAAATGTAGCTTTACAGTCTCTCATCTAGATAGCACAGTGGGTGGAATCAGGAAGAACTGAATTAAAATCCTGCCTAGATCCTAGACTAGTCACTTAACTTCGTGTGAACTTACAACTTTAGCCTCAGTGTCCCGTCTGTAAAATTGGGATGATGGCAGCTACCTCATAGAGTTATTGTGAAGATAAAAAGAGAAAACATGTGAAATGTTTTGCAAACTTTGCAAACCTGAAAGCAGCGGGGGCTAGCTGTTATCACTGTGTTGTTATCATTTGATAAGATATCTCTCTGGAATATATCAAGATAATAGGCCGCCACAGATACAGGGCTCAGGGCAATAGCAGTTCATATAAAGTTCTTATAAATAGGCTGTTTGTCATTCAAGAGATCATAGATCAGAGGCTGCCTATTTTTCTTCCTTTTATGAGCAAGAGATTTGGACCAATGACCTAGGTGTAAAGGATTTAAACATTGCCCAGTCATCCCCTATGTTACAAAGGATACAGTGCAAGTAGGTCATTATTCAGTGATGTCAAGTCCTGTTGATTTTCCTTCTATGTAATTTTGCATTTATTTCCTTCATTTCATTAGCTTCCTAAATGATCTACTTGGTTGCTATCTCTTTAGGGCAGTGCTTCTCAACCTATGGGTTATGTTCAATTTGTAACAATGAAAATATATCCTGCATATCAGATATTTACATTACGGTTCATACCAGGAGCAAAATTACAGTTATGAAGTAGCAACGAAAATAATTTTATGGTTGGGGGTCACCATAACATGAGGAACTGTATTAAAGGGTTGCAGCATTAAGAAGGTTGAGAACCACTGCTTTAGGGGAAAGGGCATTGAATTTGGAGTTAGAGAACCTGGGTTATCTGCCTCATCCACTTACTATTTATGTGACCTTTGGCAAATTCTTAACCTCTCTGGGTCACATTTTCTCATTTGTAAACTGAGGGGGCATAGATTGGAGGGACTTTTCCTTCTAGTTCTGAATCTGTGCTCCTAGGATCTTATATTTCCAGGTTTGTCTCTTATTTTATTTTATTTTATTTTATTTTATTTTCTTGTCTTTTTGGAGGGGGGAAGGCAGGGCAGTTGGGGTTAAGTGACTTGCCCAAGGTCACACAGCTAGTAAGCGTCAAGTGTCTGAGGTCAGATTTGAACTCAGGTCCCCCTGACTCCAGGGCTGGTGCTCTATTCACTGCATCACCTAGCCACTCCCTCCAGGTTTGTTTCTTATTCCTTTTCATGCTATTGATATTAGAGCCAAAAGGAATTCCTTAATGGAACATTTCATACCCTGCTTTCATGCATTGGCCCAAGGGAGCCCTGGGCCTGGAATGGACTCCCTCCTCATGTGACCATCAGAATCCTTATCTTCCCTCATTTTGCAACTAAATCCAAGCATCACATCCTCTGTAAAGCTTTCCCTTGTTCCTCATTAATAGTGTTTCCTTCTTCCTCAAAATTTTCTTAGGGCTCTTTGTCTCAGATCCCTCCCTTGACCCCTTCACTCTGCACTTTATATTATGTGTAGCTGTGTAAATGATGAATCCTCTCAGTAGAACACAAGATCCTTTGTCTTTCTATCCCCTATGCCCACCAGTTTAATAACTGTTGAATCAAAGCCAGGTTTGGCTACGTTAACAGCCCTGCTCCATAAACTCTGTTTCTCTCTCTCTCTCCAGGATAAAATTTAAAATCCTCTGTCCAGCTTTTAAAGCCTTTCACAATCTAGTCCCTTCCTATCTTTCTTATTTCATGTTCCCCATGTTCTCTTGGGTCCAGGTACACTGCACTTCTTGCTATTCCTCACCCCAAACACTGTATCTCCTGCTTCTGTAGCTTTAGTTGCTGTCCCGTGTGCCTGAAATGCTCTTCCTGCTCACCCCTCCTTCTAGCTTCCCAGGCTTTCTCCAATACTTTGCTGAAATCATCTTTTAAAAGAGGCCTCTCCCAGTACCATGGCACCTTCCCTTCCCCCAATGTTTGTGCCTCCCGTCTGAGATTATCTCTCATTTACACTGCAAATATCTTGGATGAACATAATTGTCCATGTGTTTCTCTCTTGCTAGAATGTAAGCTCCTTGAGGAGGTAGAATGTTTTTGCCTTTCTTTGTATTCGGAGCACTTAGCATAGCATCTGGCATTAAGGAAGCACTTAATGTTTGTTGATGCTGATGCTGAATTAAATCCAAAGGGCTGATAGAAACATTTATTTATTTATTTTTACTTTTTTAAAAGGCCAAAGGAGTCTTTTGTAAAATATTTTGTTTTGGAGTTCAGATTAAGAATTTTTACTCCTTACCTCTATTGAGGGAACCTCTATCCTCCCAGTCTCCTACATTCACAACCTTGGCATTATCCTTGACCTCTCACTCCTCCTCACCCCATCTCCTTAGTCAGTTGCTAAATCTTAAATGAATAGTCATCAAAGATGTTCTGTCTAGTGAAATGTTCTGATTTCAGAGAATTGTTACAACTCTTTCTTTGAACATTTCCACAGATAAATACTGAGATCTATATGAAGGGACTGAGGCATTAAAGAGTCCATTGTGAATAAAACCCAAGTATGTGGCTAACATCTAAGGTTCTCTGACTGACTTCCTCAAGACTATAATTCAGTTGTTACTGAGTTGACAAAGCACAGCATTATCTGACTATACCTCTAAAATTAAGCACATTGCCACTGAATTACAGGTTCTTGAGGAAGGAAGAGGAGGAGATCATTCCTTTATACAAAATAGTAGAGCCACTGAAGCCCTTGTAGTTAATCTAGGCCCAGAACACAAACATGTTTCCTTAGCTCCAACTTGGAGGGTCAGAATGTCAGGAGGAAGCAAGTTCCCTAAAAATAAGAGGCAATAGAAGGAAATGGTTTTAAACCATTTCAGATTTAATTGAAAAAAAAATATAAAGTGCTCACAAATGTGAGAGAAGTAAATAATATTGCTAAGGAGTATTCAAATTTTGAGACTTCGTAATACTTTTAAATCAACAATAATATCCAGGGTAAAATAATGGAGAAGATCAATGATTAGTTTAGAAACTCAGGGTCTCCGCAAGCAGGGTAATTGTAGAACCTTTCTGATGGTGGTTGTCTGTCAAATTGACTAATTGCAGTTGGCTTATAGAGAGGTGGAAATGAAGCAAGCATTTCTATATGAACAAATGATAGAAAACTAGATAGAAAGTGAAATAATTCTATAATAAAAATACTGTTTGGGAGGGGAAAGTGAGGACATAATGTTAGAGTTGAAAGGAACCATCTAGTTCGACCTTATGATTTTACCAGTGAAGAAATTACTGTCCAGTTTCCCTGTGTCCTTTCACCTTCTATGAAACAACTTGTTTAAAGTTAGCCTGTTAGGGTTGCGGTTCAGATCAAACACCAGGTCTTCTGATTTACTATAATGCTTTTTCCAGTACATGATAACCATTGTAGGGTTTGGGAAACTGCAGCCTCAAGGCCACATGTGGCCTTCTAGGTGCTTGAATGTGCCCTTTGAACTGAGTCCAAGTTTACTTTTAGTGCTTCTTGACAATAAGTGAGAGGCTTAGCTCATCAACAAGTTCTCTGAGGTCATGATTGGTTACTTCATTGATCGGTTTTGAATTATTTTAATATTATCAAGGAGACCACCATCTTTTCAGTCACTCAGGTTCACAGCTTTGGTGTCATCCTTGACTCTTTTCTCTAGCTTGTCCCTTGTATCTAGTCAGTCCCCAAATTTCTTTCTTTTTCTCTCTTGCATGTTTCCCTTCTGGTATACTCACATAGGCATCATTTCTAGTTCAGGTCCTTATGCCTCGACTACTGCAGCAGCCTTCAAAATAAGGGAAAGGAAAGGGAAGGAAATAAGCATTTATATAGCCCCTACTTGTATGCCAGGTATTGTGCTAAGAGCTTTAAAAATATTGTTTCATTTGATCCTCATGACCCTATATCTTCCCAACTTCATACCCAGAGATCTGTGCCAACAGCTGCCTTGAGTCTCACCCTCTTCTACCATTTTTCCTTACTAAAATTTTTCTCCACTCAGCTGTAAAAGTGATTTTCTTAAGGTGGAGGTGACCACAGGGCACTTTCCCTACTCAACAGATTTATTTCAATGGCTCTCTATTACCTTCAGGATTAAATACAAAGACCTTTGGTTGGCATTTAAAGATCTTCACAATCTTGTCCTTTTTTGCCTGTCCAAATGTTCATGTTTAGGCATGGCTGGTGTGGGAATTTCTTTTGTTGGACTATGCAGGTTTATGATGGGGATTTAATTTTTCTTTTTTGGTTCAGTGGTTGATGGGGAGAAGGACAGGTTATAAATGCATGTAAAACAAATTTAAAAATAAATATTTTAAGAAATAAAAATTATTAAGGACCTACTTAGAGCTAATGGTTGTAAATAAACTATTCTCTTTCACTAAAACCATTAGTTCCCATGAACTAAATCCAAATGGTGTTGAATTTTAAAAATGCTTTAGTTTCCTACATCTTGCATGTTACAACATGGTTCTAGTCACAGGCAACATTTTCAATTGCTAACAGCTGTGATCAAGCAGCATTGTCTCATTTAAAAAATTAAATAATTGTTTCTTAATATAACAGCATAAAAACAGAATCCTGAACTATGAAGTTTCTCACTGATCCTCCTTGTTTCAGACATTGGTTGGAATGTATTCTCTCTGTCTCTCTTTGTGTCTCTCTGTCTTTCTGTCTCTCTCTCTTTTCACACTCAAAGGGGCTGATGCAGATTTGCAGTCTGTCAAAGTTGTGAAACAGCCAGTTCGAGTAATCTATTAAGATCTGTCTGGTTTGAAACAGATGATGTTTAAGACTTCTTTTCTTTAGCTACTTGGGACCGAACAAAGCCTAACTAAATAGGGTTCCCCAGATGCTCAGGGTTCTATCTCACACTTATGTTGATTCTCAGCAATCAGCGTGTGATTATCAGTACAAGTAGATGATTGGACATTTAAAAAAACCCAACACAGAACAAAAAAATAACCTTGTACACAGGACCTGCAGTTGTTTGGACACAGTGAACTACTCTGATTACAAGAAATTGCATGGATTAGGTTCCACTTGTGATATATGTAAAGAATAAATTATTCCCTTCCCCCACCTCAGGCAAACACGGGCAGCACATCATTAGAAAAAGTTTGGCTGGTTTGGGTTGTGTAATGATAACAATACCAATCTCACTACTATTCATTGAGTGTGTAAAGTGTAAGTACTTGATACACACAATCTTGTTTGATTCTCTCAACATCCCTAGGAGGGGTAGGTACTATTAATATATTCACATTTTACAGATGAAGAAACCCAAAGCTTAGAGAGGGTAGCTTGCTCAGTAATAACAATAACTTAGACATAATGACATGAAAAGTGATCTGGATAGGGCTCTTCTTATCATGGGAGGCAATTTATTGTAGAGGAAAAATACTGGACCTAGATTAATGAATTTGGGTTTTCCTTTTAACTGGATTACTTATTAGTTGTGTTAAATGGACAAATCATTCAACTGCTAAGCGTCTCATTAGGCAATCTGTAAAATGGGGATAATACTTAATTATAACTATTTCAAAGGTTGGTTATGAAGAAAGTGTTTTTATAAACCTCAGAGTCCGTAATGTGAGTTACTATTTTGTGTCAGAAATTGGCTTGAGATTGTTGAAAGCTAAATGCAGTTTCTCAGATTTAATTCTGGACCTAGTTTATTACTGCAACAGTAACACCTGTCCAAGGTATATAAAGTACTGATTAACTCAAGGGACTGCCATATGATTTCATTTCTTGACAGTACACATTCTTCTTCTGTTTTGCTTTTCCTGTATGGAGAGTGGCTATTAATTTCACTGAAGATATCCTGTGGTAGTCTGGAAGCCTTGTGTTCTACCTTCTTTGACAATGAGAAGAAGTAGAAGAATAAATAAGTTATATCTTTTGAGTGTTTAAAAAAAACATACATCTAGGATTTAGCTTATTATCATGTACCCCTTTATACACATGCTCTGGATTCACGTTCTCTGCATGTGTCCTCTCTTCATGGATGTTTTTGTGTGTAGGCCTTGTATGATAACCTGTGGAAGGCTATATCCTATGTGTATTGGGGACCCTAGAATATTTTTCCTTATCACTTTATATGTAATTCTGTTTGATTCAATAGATTATTTTAAGCAAATAGGTCTTCTGACTAGTTGTAAAAAAGCAAACACATTGAAAGAGGTGCATCAGGTACATTTTTTGTGTGTGCTGACAGAGTATCTTGAACCTCAGGTGATTTTTCTGGGGGTCTACCTGTGAGAGAGGTGTGTATCACCCTGTGTAAGGAATCAGCCTATAGCCCTCCCATCATCACTAAGGCAAAATGAGTGGAATTGTAGTACTCCTTTCTGTAATATGTCTTTCAGGCTACCTTTCAGAATGATTTCCTTTGTCATTTGATGTTCATTTTAAAGCTGATTTCATTTGTGCAAAATATTATATGTATGCTGTATATATGTATGTATGTATGTGTGTATGTATGTATGTATATATGTATGTGTATGCCAATGGATCGGGATTAAAGGGAGAGAGGGCTAGGAATTCTTTCTCCATAATGAGGAAAAGCAGCAATGTTTTCATTTTCTAGATTTTCCCTGACACAACTTAAAAAAAATTCTGAACACACTGATTTCTTTGTGAATTATCTTTCAAATATTTTAGTAGATTAAAAGGGAGTTATTTTTCTTTTGTTTTTAAATTTAGTACCAACCAAAAGGTTAAAAAAATATCCTGGAGACATCTGAATACCATAAGATTCTGAAATCTGCAATTTCTACTTTGTGAGTAATCAAGGAAGGTGGGAGTGGAAGTGGGAGGAGGTTAAATGGGATCTTTTACTTGGTCCTTTTCTTTCTTTTAGATTCTTACAACAACTATACAAGGATAACTCAGAGTTAAAATTGTGCTTACTGAAGTTTATAAAGTAATTAAGACACTAGATTTTAACACAGACATGATTCTTCAGTATACAGAGGGTAGCATGGTGTAGTGAATAGAAGACCAGGCATAGAATCAGGAAAAGCTGGGTTCACTATTGGCTTTATAATTATGGGCAATCATTTAATCTTTTGGTATCTTAGGCATCCATTTAAGATAAGTTTCATAGAAGTTAGCATTTTGCATCTTTGCTCATTGGGAATTCTTTATACCATGAAGAAAACCAATGAAATTACAGAGCTGGACCAAAACCAGAAATTAAAACTGCAATGCAAATTCTGTTACTAAGCTTCTCATTTATTTAAGTACCAAGTATCCCAAACTCAGCAAGGTAAGTCATTCCTTATTTCTAATCAAAGTGATGGTATAAAGAAAACAATGAAACCAAAAAGAAGGTAAGAAGGTAGGACGGAAGGAAGAAAAGGAAGAATAGAAGGTGAGCAGTTGGGAAGGAAAAAGGGAAAAAGGGAAGAAAAGAAGAAAAGAGGAAGGGAAGGTAGGAAGGAGGTAATGAAGGAAAACACTAAAACCTTAGAGAAAAATAACTTTCTTTGAAAAAAAGTCAAAATTTGCAAATATATACTTTTAGAATTGAACATGTCTATATATTCCCAAATCCTTAGATTCTACTTCTTTTCTTTTTGGAGGTGAGACAATGGATAATCAGGGGTTAAGTGACTTGCCCAGGGTCAAACAGTAAATGTCAAGTGTCTGAAGGCAGATTTGAACTCAGATCCTCCTCACTCAAGGGCAGGTGTTCTATTCACTGGACTACCTACCTGCCCCAGATGCTACTTCTTAAAAAAATATTTCTAATTCTATTTTAATTGAAATGTGCAAGTGTTGTAATGGATAGAATGCTGGGTTGCTAGCAAGGAAGATGTGGATTCAAATCCTACTGCTGACACTCATTAGCTTTGTGACCTGGGCAAACTACTTCCCATCTCTGAGTCATTGTTGTTTTGTTGATTAGTCCTGTTCAACTCTTCATGATTCCATTTGGGGTATTCTTGGCAAAAATGCTTTGAGTCATTTGCCATTTCCTTCTCTAGTTTATTTTACAGATGAAGAAACTGAGGCAAACAGGGTTAAGTGACTTGCCCAGGGTCACTAATAAGTGTTTCAGGATAGATTTGAACCTGGGTCCTCCTGACTCTAGGGCCAGTACCTTATCTATTGTGCCACCTAGATGCCTTTTCTTGGGGCCAGACTTTCTCAAATATCCAATCTGTGGGTTGGATAATGATCCCTTTCAGATCTAAATCCTGTGAACCTAGGAAGGCTTGGGCTGGTTAGAGAATCAGCAATGAAAAGGAACTGCACTTTGCTTTCCTACTTTTTCACTTTAGCTAGAATTTTATACCTAAAGTTAAGAAAACATGTATGCAAAAGGATCTGAAAACCCATATGTTCTTTGTCAGTCTTGTACTATGTGTTTTCAATGAGATAAAATGGGTTATTTAAACTTTGAATTTTCCCATAGGCTTTAGGAGCTTCAGCTGTTTATCCAGCAGCACACTACTTAAAAATAGATGGGATGACATTTGTGGGTTGGGGTATTTTTATATCCTTTTGAGAAAGAAGCAGGACTTTAATGCCACATTTACCATTTGTATTACATAAGAACAACAAGTTTTATGGGATAAGAACTGTGCGTTAAAAAATGACAATTCTCATTCCTAACCAATAAAGCATGGAGCTACTGGAACCAATCAAAATCATTTTTGTTAGATAAACTGAAGGGAATAAGAATATACCATTCCATGTGAAGGCTTTGCTTTTGAGTTACTAAAATTAGTTTAAAGGCCACAATAAAATAGGTCAGAAGAAGCTGAATATGGAGATTTTTCTCTTATCCTGTAATACTAGTTACGGTGACACATTACATTGAGTAGTCCTTTTAGAAACTGTTTTTTTTTATAGACGCAGTTAATTATGTTTGAACCAATTAAATAATAAATAATCAGTTAATTTTGTCCTTACCCTTCCTTTCTTGAATTATATTATACCTTAGGTGAAAATTAAATAGTTGAAACTCAAAATATACTTTAGCCAGATATTTCCATGGTCATGAGTATACCCAAGGCAGTCATAGCCCAATGTTCAAATCAAAGGTCTGATCTTGGCAGGTCTGCTAACTCCAAAAGATGCTGGAACCAGGGGGAAATGAAAAGAAAGGCATCTCCTTTTAATCTAGGAGAACACTGTTATCTCAGAATAGTACTGATTTCATTAATAAAAGCATACTTTAAAAGGAAATTGCCTTTACCGGGGAATATTAAAAAGGAAATCAAGGTTGGATGGGTCAGTTAGGGTGGACACAGGCCATCAACATGTCTCATTTTTCTTCCAACTTTTTATAAAATTTGAGACCATGCTTGGCACATGCCCAGAGAAAGATGATGCAATTAGTTCCTCTCCTTCCATACTTTGAATAGTATAGTGAATGTCACCGCTCAGGTGAAGGGGATCTCCTGAAAGAGAAACTACACCCTTTGCTCATCATGATATGTGAATAAAACATTTTGACATGTTGTATTTTGTGCATTCCTGTCCCTCCTCCCCTCTCCAATCCTTCTGCTCCCAGAAACTATTGTAAAGGGTGACCAGGCGGCCAAATGGGGAAGGAGAGGTAATTGAATAAGTCCACTCCTAAATGTTCCACAAAATGACAGAATAAATAGCCAGCCCACCTACGTAGCACATCGTTTTGCTACAATTGCATTTCCTTTTTTCCCTAGCTTCTGTGAATACCTTTAATGGACCATGTCCTCCCCAAGAGCAAGGGTTTTGTATTTTCTTTCGAAAATCATTGTCAACTACTGAGTTTTCTGTCGCATGCTAGATAAATGATAAATACTAATGATGACTGAAGAAGCAAGCTCCTGAGGGCCCTGATTGCTAACTTGAGGAGAATTCTGAATGAGGGGGAAAAATCCATTTTGACAGAAAAGCAGGCTTACCCTATAGCTAGGACTCGCCATTATATCTGAAAAGCCTTGGTTGCACACGGTGCATTCTTTATTAAGTGGCAGTAGTAGAGTGGTGCAGTGCTCCTCGCTTGATAGGTATCCCGCCCTGTTCCCATCTTTGTAGGATGGAACAGGATTGTTCTAATGCAATGACACCTAATTTTCCTTTTCCTTTTTGTTCCCTCTAATGTTCAAATCTTCATTTTAATATGAAAACATGTGACAAAATATCATATGTTTTCTTTCCTAGATTAATGAGATATGAAGAAATAAGGTAATACTCAAGTACATTAATCCATATTTTTCTATATCTTCTTGAAGTTTCAGGCAAATGTGATAATTTCATGTATTAAATTTATACTTGCTTTATAAATGAGAAAAAATGCCATTTGTATTTCTCAAATGAAAATACCAAGATACTTCATTTGTCAAAACAGTTGTGAAAATAATTAGTGATTTTATTGAGCAGGAAAGTGAAAGTTTCTAGATGGTAAACATTATGGGTCAAGGAAGAATATATAATTTTATATCATCCTAATTTGTAAATCCTTAGTGTTTTCTTTATTCAACTGTAAGCTTCTTTTTTCTTTTCTTTTTGCTTTTTGGATGGGCAATTGGGGTTAAGTTACAAAAGTCATTTTTGGTGATCAACATGTCAACTTGTGTTTGTGGGGTATCATCTGGCATATATAACATAACTTAGTGATAAGTAGAAGAGAAGAAACATGAGACAGATAATAGAAAGGAAGTGGGAGACTTAAAGTGAAAAAAAGGAAAAGAAATAGTGAGGAAAAGGAGCAAAGAATAAGTGCTATGAACAGGTGTCTAAAGGGTCATTATATGGACCCAAAGTCACACAGCTAGTTAGCATTAAGTGTCTAAGGCTGGATTTGAACTCAAGTCCTCCTGACTCTGAGGCCAGTACTCTATTCACTGTGCCACCTAGCTGCCCCCAACTGTAAGCTTCTGAGTTGTTTTGTAATATCGTTTGTCTAGTACCTACCAAGAGGTTTTTGCCAGTGGTCATCATTCAAAAACTATTTGTTGAGGTTAAAGGTTGAGTCAATATGTAACACACACAAATTGCCTACAAGTGAAAATGAATTGTTCCAATTCAGTGGCTTTGAATACCCAATGCAAAGAAATTCAAAAAAGGAACCTAAAACATGGTTTATTAAGTGGAATTATTATAGATAGGTACTGCAGGGGCTTATAACAAAGAGCATGTATAGTAACTGTTTATTATTCAAATTTTTCTTTAACCTAATAGAATCATAGATTTAGAACTGGGAAGCACTTGGATATTACCTGATACAAGTCCTTTTTTTTACAAATGAAGAATTGAGGTTAAGTTGCCAATCAAGCTGTCTTAGATTGGCCTTATTTCCCCTTACCAAGACAATTAAGCCCAAGACATGTTAACCATACAGGGCAGAAAACAGGCTTGAAGTTTCTACTTCATCTTCCCAGAAGGCCTCAGAAAAATTTTGTTTGTGTCTTGATTCCTGTCCTCACTATCACAATGTGCTTCCCGGGGGTGGAGAACAGGTTAGGTATTTTTTTTACCTGTTTGGCCAGATTGTAACCTGTAGAGGAAGAAGCATAAAAAGCAGCGGGTTCTCAGTTACTAAGGATGGGCTCTTGAAAACTGGGCAACTGAAATCCCTAGATTTTATGCCTGGCCGTGTTGGTTATAAAGGGCAACATCACAGTGGTGGGATTGCCCCTAAACCTTTCTTAGGGTAAAACAGGGTGAAACAGTCTTACTAAAAGCCACTGTCTGTGGTAGACAACAGGACATGGCAAGTCATAGGTAAAAGAATTTATTTTTCTTCTGGAGTAACATGCTTTTAGTCCAATGTGATCATTTTCCTTATGCAAATTATAAAACCTAAATGTTCCTTGACAACCATAGATATTAAATTTTTAACCAGTCAGTTGTATAAGGAGGAAATGTCAATTAGCCAGAATTGCAATGCTAAGGCTTCTTTTTTTTTTCCAAAGGAGTTAAAATCTATAGCAATATAAACCCAAATATGAAGTCTCTAGCAACTCAAAATTGTGAACAAAAGCCTCCTTACTAAATTTATTCTGTGAATGACTTTGATCATAGCTTATTTTCAAAATCATTATCACCACTAGAACATAACTTGTGTTCTAATGTCTTACATGTATTGTGCAACTTTTGTAATCTTTGTCGTACCTATGCTACACAGGTAATAAATAATAATGTATTACCAAACTAATGTTCACACAGTCATTTGATCAAAATGTATTAGTTGCTTGTGATCTGTCAATTAATTTAATGTGTTATTTACTATTTTAATTATTTAGCATATTATTTATTAATTTGGCATTATTATTTCACATAATTTCTTTTTTGTAGAGAAGTACAAATGTCCTTTTCTATTGAAATGCATTCATTCTAAAAGCCTGGCTGTGATCCCTATTATTTCTAAAATTTCTAATTACTCTAAATGCACTAGGAATGATGATGAAGGCATTTGTTTCTAATACCAGGACATACTAAGTAGATCTTCTGAGTTAGTTTATGGTGGTAGGTGGCTGTTTTAGCTTTTTAGGTACTTGTTAATTTCTTTGTGATTTAATTCATTCTTGCTAGGAATTTTGCCTTCTAAATCTGAATGTGACAAGTTTTAATAGTATTATTATTTATCCTACTAAGAAAAACACAATAGTAACATTTATTTGAAAATTCTCACTATTGAAGCTAAAATGGACTACTTTTTTTTCTTCGGGAATAGTAAGTGGGAAATTTAAGTTTTCTTACTTGCTCAAATGCGGAGTTGAGCATTCAGAGAGTAGCAGACACATGCATTTACCACACACAATAAAGAAATGGTAATAATTTCTTTTAATGAGATTTTAAAAAAATTCCGGCTAAAATTTAATGTGCCCCTAAGACTTCTGTAAAAAAGGGTTACATAATAGAGGGGATAGCAAATTAGGACTAGGAATGAAGACAAGTTACATTTAGATATCCATTTCCATCAATGTAGTAAACTTTAAACATGTAGTAAACTTTAAAAAGAGGTTAAAGGGAACTTAATGCCTGTTCTAAGCACAAAATTAATGTGTGAAGCATTTGCTAATGTTCAGTCCTTTGATGTCAAAGAAATATAAATTAGGATTACTAGGAAGAAGAAGATACATTCTTTCATTTAACCTATACATTTAGTCATTAGCTGCTCTTTAAAGCCATTCAGTTATAATAATGATTTTTCTCTAAGGGCTAAAGAAGAGTTAGACAGCTTATGACACCAGCTCCATATAGTGACCCTTTAGGCACCTGTTTGTAGCACTTATTCTTTGCTCCTTTTCCTCACTATTTCTTTACCTTTTTTTCACTTTAAGTCTCCCACTTCCTTTCTTTTGTCTGTCTCATGTTTCTTCTCTTCTACTTATAACTAAGTTATCAGTTATATATGCCAGATGATACCCCACAAACACAAGTTAACATGTTGATCACCAAAATATTGCTAACTGAAACCATGGTATGATATGACCCATGAGTGGAACATAGCACTATAAGGTTATGTTAAAAAAGAACAGTTTAGAAAAAAAGCAGGGCAGGCATAGTATTATGCATTAAGATAGGATATAAGCATGTGAGCTAGAATGTGAGAAAGCAGGGACTTTCTTATATTTTTTAATTGATGTCCTCAATTCTTAGCAGAGTGATTTGTACACATTAAGTGCTTAATAAATTATTTTTCATTCATTCATTCATGTGAAGAAATGCAAGGACTGGAAAAGAAAAACATTGTGAAGAACATCTTGGTGAGAGTCAATAGAGGAAGAAACAGACACAGTACTGTGCTGGTACCATGTGGCCAGGAGGAAGGTGTGGATGGTGAGTTTTGAGAAGCAAATCACAAAATTGGAATGGAGTCAGGATGTAGTAGTGACATCTGACAGCTAAGCTATCTTATGGATCTACTTCTCTGCTAAAAGCAGAGCCAAGATACATTCTCAACTGGCCTTAATGATAATTTTGTTCTTAAACATGTAGAGAAAATGACAGGGAAAATCGGACTTTGGGATCTGATTCTTACCAGTAAAGAAGATATGGCTATTGAAGTAGAAACAATGAGAAGCTGGGGAAGAATGATGGGAAATCTGAAAGGAAGTGACATCTTCAAAATTTCTAGTACTATTCTAGAACATATTGTTACAGTGATGATTTCTGAGCAGTTAGAAAGGAAAATAGTGATCACTAGAGTGTTTAATCAAGAATCTATCATGCCATATAAACTTCATTTTTGGGGGTGACAGTTTCAGTTCCAGGTCATCTCATGCCAGCCTAATGATTTGGACTTGACAGCAGAACATGATAAGATACTCATGTGGAATATAAAATTCACCAAAAAGAAATGTACTTAATAATAAAAGATTTTAAAATGATATAATCACTGATTAAGTTTAGGTGCAGTTCCCTTCTGCATTTGCCATGGTCACAGTGCTTGACCAAAACCAAAATAAAACAAAAACATCAACATATCAGGTAGTAGGGAATCCCAAAAAGTCTAAGGAGGACTAGTTACCCAAAGACTGCTTTTCAGCCCTTGGGTGATCAGGAAGCCATGCCAATGGTTTAAGCTCTAGTTGTATTTTATTATTTTAATTATTTAGCATGTGTTTATTAATTTACTCTTATTATTTCATATAATTTCAATAGAATGGAACAATGGAATCCTAATGCTGGTCTCCCTTCTCCCTTAAAGAAAAACCATACTAGGCTACATAAAATTAACGATGCTCATGTCACAGACAGTGTTACTAGACCAATCAGAGCCATTCTGCAGATACAGTATTCCTTGCTTTTAGCAAGGTGTTTAGAAAAGTCCTTTATATTAGAATTGTGGACAAGATATAGATATGTGGGATAAATGAACTCAGATAGCTAGATTCAGAATTGGTTGAATGATTGATGGGTTAGTGTCAATCTGGAGGAAGGTCTCTACAGCAGCGGTCCAGGGGTCTGTGCTTGGTCCGTAGTCATTTGACATTTTATCAATGACTTGAATGAGGGAACAAGTAGCACACTTTGTGAATCTGAAGATGGCACAAAGTTGGGAAGCATATCTAACATACTGGATAAAAAATAATAGCTAATAATTATGTAGGGCTTGAAAGTTTTGAGGATTTTAGATCTTATCAAACCAAATGGAGGAATAACAGATTTAGAATTTAGAATCATAACTGGAAAGGACTTTGGAAATCTGACAAATGCTGAGGTTAAGTGAGCTGGCCAGTCAAGGTCATACAACTACTAAGTGGCACAGGCGGGAAATCAAGGACAGTTCTTTTGATTCCAAGGCCAGAGTTCTCTTCCCTACAACACAGTGATGAATAGAATGAATACCCCCTGGCAGAGAGGGTGCTTTTCCTGGAGTCAGGAAGACCCGAATTAAATTTCAGCCTTAGACACTTACCAGCTAGGTGACCCTGGGCAACTCACTTAACTCTGCCTTAGTTCTTCATCTGTACATTGAGCTGGAGAATGAAACGGCAAAATGCTTCGCTATCTTTGGCCATAAAACCCCAAATGGGGGTCATGAAGAATTGGAAAATGAATGAACAACCACAATCTCACTGATTCTACACAGTAACTCCGAGAGTGCTGTCTTTGTCCCTGTTTTACATAATGATAAAGATGGGAAAACTGAGGTTATGGGGCTTGAACATGGTCATACAACTAGTTAGTATCTGAGGCAAGATTCAAACACCACCTAGCTACTTAACTACAATGGATAATAGACTCACGAATAAACTGAAAACACATCTTGACAGGCTAAAATACTGGAATGTATCTAATAAGATGAAATTTTAATAGAGTTGAGCATAAAATTTTACATTTGACATCATAAAATCAACCACACATGGCCAAGAGCCACGGCCAGACAAATGTCGACTTCCTTTCTTAGCTTTGATTTTACCCCTAGTCCAAGGCCAAATTATTCTGAAGAAGTAAGATCCTCTTCTGCCTGAGCAGAACCCTTATTAGGTTTTGGTGAAAAACGATTCTCCTCAAAGCCACCTGAACCTATGCTCAGCAGGATACTTGGATTATGAGCATAGAAATTCCTTTAACCAATATTTCATCTGTGGTGGGTACATGGCACCCTACTGAATTCCTTGAAACTGCTCCCACCCTTTGCCCCAAAATATGGTTCATCATTTTATGTCTTTCTCTATATATCATTCTTTTTTTTCTTTAAAAGTGTAACAGATTTTATCACACTACACAGCATTTCCCTTAGAGCTCACCAGAGACATAGTAGCACGTGAAAAAGCCTGTGGCAGTCCATTTAACCTGCTCTATCACTACATTCCCTTCTCCTTCATAGTATTAGCTTTCTGAATAACTCATGTGTACATTGTGTAATCTTCCAACCCAACCTATTTGTTGGGGTCAGTTAAGATAATTGGTAGTGCGTAGAAGGCTGACCTTGGAAGGAAGAAAACTTGCATTCAGATCCTGCCTCTGACACATGCACCTGTGCAACCATGGACAAATCCCTTAATCTCTCAGTTTCCTGGATAACTCTTTAATATATTACATTACAGTTGTCCTCAGTGAACAGAGGAAGTCTTCACACCAGGAGTTCCTCGAAGTGTGAAATCATTGGTTCAGATCAAAACAATTTAGATGAGAAAAGATTCATTTATTTATTTAATTTTTTAAAAATAGGAGCTTCACAATTTTATTTTATTATTTTTTGTAATTAACTTTTGTTTATTTTTAGTTTACATCATTCATTTCCACAAAATTTTGAGTTACAAATTTTCTCCCCATCTTTCCCCTACCCACCACTCCAAAGGAGAGATCCCACTGCATACTTCCTCCCCCAATCTGCTCTCTCCTATATCCTCCCCCATCACCCCACTGACTTTCCGGTAGGGTGAGATGGATCTCCTTACCCCAGTGCCTATATATCTTAATTCCCAGTTGCATGTAAATAATAATGATAATAATATACATATACATCATGTACATATACATATACATATACACATACATATACATATATATTTTTAAACATTTGATAATAGAACTTTAAATTCTAGATTCTTTCCCTTCCTCCCTCATCAAAAAAGATTTTTTCTAAAAATACAAGTCAGAAGAAAGGCAGAACAGGCCTGGAAGGGATTTCAAAGACCTATGGCAAACTCCTTTTCCAACTTTACTTCTGAACATTTATTTAATGAATCATTCCCAAGATGATTAAGGAGCTCTGTGGCAACTAGTGGCAATTAGCTTTTTCCACTAGCAAGCCAATTAGACTCCCCCCACTCCCCAGGCTGAGGAACATTGGACACTAACACCTAAAGGCTAAAACATGCTGACAGAATAACTATAGAGCAATACCAGAAAAACAGGACAAAACAAAACAGAAAAGCACCACTCCGACCTGCACGAAGAGACAACAGAAAAGAGCTGCTGATAATTTTACTAAGAGAAACCTAGAACAGAAAGCTCCCCCAGATTTAAGAACTATAAAAGGAAACAGGACAGGACCTGTTAACACAAGGAAAACCCTATCAGAAAAAAAATAACTTAGAAAAAGAATCTGAGATTGAAGTAAGTGATGTTGGGGATGCCAGGTGGCACAGTGAATAGAACACTAGCCCTGAAGTCAAGAGCACCTGAGTTCAAGTTCAGTCTCAGATACTTAACACTTAGTAGCTGTGTGACCTTGGGCAAGTAACTTAACTCCAATTGCCCTTCCCCCCCACCAAAAAAAAAAAAAGTAAGCAATGCTGTGCTTCACAAAGGAAGGCATATGTACGAATTTTGATGGATCTTATCCCTGCAGATATTTCCTCCATGGTTGCACATTATTATCTATCCACGCCTTCTTATTCTGTTGAGTTCTTGTCAGAATCTTTCTGTAAATCCTCCATAGAAGATTTCTCCAACAGACTGGAGATCTTCTGATTATTTTCTGTGTCTAATATTGAAGTATTTTCTGTGTTCCTATGTCAATCTGTTCTTTACTCTTGCTAACAATTTTTTCTTCTTCCAGTTATAGATGGCTTTTAATGATGTTTTAAAAATCTATTTCTTATACATACATTTTTACTGATTGCTTCAGTCTGTAATGAAGCTGTTCATTGCTCTTTGGGTCACCTATAATTTTGATTCTTCTGAGACTGTGTTATTCCATGGTTCGGATTTATATAGCAAAAAATAAACATTGGTGCTAAAAAGATGCGCTTTTCCAGAATTGAACATCTTGGGTGCATTGAAGATAATGGACAGAGTTAATGAGGAAGAAGGTGAAAAGACCAAGGACTTTAAAGAACATTTGTCTACCTTTAGGATCATGGCTAAAGAAAGGCTTGCTTTTTTCACTGTCAGGTCATAAGCAAATACATTTGAGTATTATAAACTGTTACATAGTTACTAAGGAATAACAAGCCATCATCTTAGGGTAGTCATTATTAATAAAGGCATTATTTACATTTGAGTGGAGAGGAAATGAATTGCTTAGATTTTTTCCAACTAGTCAACACAGAAAACCAATATCTATCCATTTCTCAGAGGGGCACATACTTTAAGCTAAAAGAATGTCTTTGGAGCAAGTTAGAACCAATTGCAGAGAACTGCTTGTTAAATTTTCAGTGTGAGCATTTACACCTCAGAAACTAGCAAAAACTACAAATCAGGATTTGATGTATTGTTTTGTCAATTGCCTAGATGTAACAAAGTGTTGAAGAAAATTCAGATTCAGTTTAAAAGTGTCATGTATAGATTTTTTTTTTGGGGGGGGAAGCACCTTTTATTAAACATCAGCACTCTTCCACTTCTGTAGGACTGAAAAATGTGATTAAATACGGAACCTCTCTTGAATCTGGACCAAAAGCACTTGGAAAGTAATGAGGCTGGGAAGAACTACATCCTGGGTCATTTAACAGACTTATGGAAGTGATCCTCTATCACTGATTCTTGGGAAATTTTGGAGAATCAATGAGATATTATATCCTTCATGGATTAATTTCATTTCCTATTTTGACAAGTTTAGTAAATCAGGGTACTATTGTGAAAATAGACATTTGAATTTTAGTAAGAGAGTTGAAAAGTTTCACATTATTTTGTATTAAAAAATTTAAAGTACAGAGACTTTCGAAATTCTTTTCAGTTCTAAATTCTCTCCCTTTTCCTAGCCCCTCTGTTGCCCAATGACTGAGCAAAGCAGTTTGTTAGCACAGACCAAGGATTCTCAAACTTTTAAGTACTTTGGCAGGGTGAGAGATCTCATGATTCTACTATCGCAGCCATCCCCTGAGTGCATGGCCCCAGATATTTACTAGTTGTGTGATTGTGGTCAGTTGGCTTAGCCTCTCATTGGCAAAATGGGGATGATAATTTCTTCCAGGGTTGCTCTGAGGATAAAAATGAGATAAAAATATTAAGGTATTTTGTAAACCTTAAAGTGCTATAGTAATACCATTATTACAACTATTTGGGAATGGCACAAAGCTGAGAAGGATAACCAGTCAACTTTTATTTTACTCCCCTTTGAAAGGGGCCTTTTAAAAGCTGCATTAAAAAAGTGTAGTGTGCAGAAGTGGTGAAAGAGGTTCCATCCTGCTGTACTCTGCCCTGGTCAGTCCCACATTTAGAGAGGTATGTACCATACTGGGAGCTTTATTTTAGAAGAGTCATTGGCAAGCTGTATTATATGTAGAGGAGAGAGACCTGGATGTGGGGGAACATTAACTATGACCCTTGAAGACTGATTAAAGGAATTGAGGACATCGAACCTGGAGAAGAGAAGACTGGGCTAGGGGAGGAAGAGGGGAGATGATAGAGATCTTTAAATTATTGAAGGCCTGTCATGTGAAGACACATAAGGAAAAACTTTCTAATGGAGGAGAGATTTACAAAAGTGGTAAACTCTCTCAATGAGCACAGAGCTGTCAGTGAAGATTTTCAAATAGAGATTAGATGACCATTTGTCATACACACATATGTATATATACACCCACACATATGTACTTTGGTTAGGAACCGGGCTAGATGATGTTTGAGATGCCTTTTAAACTAAGATTATATTAAAAAACAATATTGAAATAAAATGTGTTTAATTTCAGAAATGTATTTTTAAAGCCCTCACATAAAATATTACACTTCCCTTTTCATAGATTCTTTAAAAATAGTGGCATTTTAATATGAAGAAACATTTTTTGCCCTTCTTCCTCTCCCACATCCCCTGAAACCTGTTAAAATTAATCTTTATTTATTTTTAATTTTTAACTTTTCATTTCCACAAGATTTTGAGTTAAAAATTTTCTCCCTGTCTTTTTTCTACCTCCACCCCAAGATAGCAAGCCTACTAAATACCCCTTTCCCCAGTCTGCTCTCTCATATCCTCTCCCATCCCCCCTCTAACTTTCTAGTAGAGCAAGATGGATTTCTGTACCCTAGTGCCTATATATCTTATTTCCCAGTTGCATGTAAAAATCAAATTAATTAAACATTTGTTTTGAAAACTTTGATTTCCAAATTCTTTTTCTTCTTCCCTTTTTACCCACCCCCACTGGGAAGACAAGTAGTTCAATATAGGTTGTACATGTGTAGTTATGTAAAATGTTTCCATAGTAGTTATATTGTGAAAGAACTAACTATATTTCCCTCCATCCCATCCCTCCTCCCACTTATTCTATTTACCACTTTGTCCCTTTTCAAAAGTGATTGCTTATGAAGAAACATTTTGAACTGGATTATTTTTCTATGGATTTTCATTAACCTAGTCAGCTTTTAAAAGGCCCCATTCAAAGGGGAGTAAAATAAAAGTTGACTTCTTTCCTATAATTACCTGAGTATTTTAAAATAATCATCTTTCCTATCTGACAATGATTTTAAAATACAACCCTCTTCTTCCAAACAACAAAGTACTATAGTTGCCATATATTTCACATACACACATGCACGTGGGCACACACACACACACACACACACACACACACACCAGGGTCAAGTGAAAAAACTAGGATTGAGGAAAATTTTCCTGAGCATTGAATCCCTTCCATTTTCCCAGGTTTTCCCACAAGCTCTTCCTGTTTTAGAATGGACACAGTGAGGTATCTTTTCAGGTCACCTACTTGTGGAGTGAGTAGGAGAGGCATTGATTTTTAAATTGCATGGCAATGAGCCCAGAATATCTGAGAGCCCCATCAGCCACCTTCCTTTTTTTTTTTTTTTAAATATTATCACTTATTAGGTAAAGAAAATCTTCTTCAAAATCTTCCTAGCTCCCCCAGTCTTTTCCAGCTTCAGGAAATCTGGGCTCCGGTGTGACTGAAATAAACCCATTCTTTTTCTCACACTGAACAGAAGCTTTGGTACAAAGAAAAGTCAGTCCAGTGACTGGTCCACCCTTTATTTTTCAAGAAACTGTCCAAATCAGTAGTAATAGTGGTACTATGGAATTAAAGAAACTTGACATTTTTTTTTTTAACTCTGTGAACTTCGGCAGACAAGTAGGCTTGTTTCATGTGGTTTTCATTCATTACAAAACTGGTAATCAACACAGTGCTAAAGCTAAAACAACAAGAACCCCAATTCAACACTTAACAGCATGCTGCTAAAATTGAAGAAAAAAAAATACAATTTTACAGAACAAAACCCAGGTAGCAGAGGCCATGGAATAATTTTAGCAATTGAAACCTATTACTTTTGATTCCTATTTCACATACCCAGAAATGAAACGTCTTCCTAGCAAGTTAGAGAACACCACTTCGTATGTTTTTCTGCTTCCTTTAAAATGAATTAAATGTAACATCAGCTTACAATAGATCACGCAAACCCCAGTATGATCTCATACTTTAAATGGGTTTACCTACCTTTGTTCCTTTGGTAAATGCTTTGATTTCTAAATTCACTTTGTTTTCAAGGTGATAAAATATACTATTAACTAGTCTGTTTTTCATGGTAAATTTTATTTAGACATTGTTCTGTTTATAAAAGCTAGACTTCCCTCCCTTCCCCCTTGGTTGTCCTACAGCTTAACTATACATACAAAGAAAATAGACCGGTATATAGTTATAAGGCTTTATCACACTGCACACCCCAGGTTCACATACGTGAAATTAACTCCAGGATGAAAAGGGAAAAAAATGAATTTGTTTGAGATTTGAACACAAAGACAACATTTCTTTCCCTTCCCACCACCCAGAATTGTTGTCAACTTACCTTGTTAGATGAAAAACCAAACAGAGTCTCTTTACGGAAAATTAAGTTCATTATTCATCTCAATTTGGATTTGGGTTATTGCAGCTGAAGGCATTTAAGCCTCTCTCTGCGATTTGCCAATGCAAAGTGGGTGAATATGGCAGTAAACACAAGGGCTGAAGGGGAGTGGTTGGCCATCACTCACAACAGTAGACTTGTAACTTTAGCTTTCCATTAGTATGCAAATACTTAATGAAATGAAATCACCCAACTCAAGAACAATACTTAAGCTACTACTGAGAGCAGATATCCAAATCCATGCAATTTTGTCTTAGCTGTTATTCTGATTGTGCTGCATGCAAACTGTTCCAGCAGAACTCCACGGCTATCTTTCATTATCTGACCATATTCTCTCAGCATCACTGGATATTGATTCATTTAGTACAACATACAACGAACAATTTATATCCTGTCAAGGTGAATGGTGTGTGGGATATCTAGAATATGCTAAAAAGGGATTGTCTGACTATCTTGGCTAGTGCTAGCAAAGCATATGACTCCTGGGTATTGAACATTTTATCTACATTCAAGAATTGTTGCAGTTTTTAAAAATAAAACTGTATGGGTATGCAATTCAGCTGTGATGCCCAGATTTTTAATAAAGAGATAGATGTCCAGGCATCAAGGGACACAACAAGAGTGATGGCTATCTAAATTTTGGTAATGAAATTCTTACTTTGTCCACAATAAAGACATATTCTCTTATAACTCTTTCCATTTTTCCAAAATAAGAAATAAACGCCTCTTAGAGATCCTTAGCAGGGGAAAAAAACACAGCAGCCTGTTTTTTTGTAGTGTTTCACTATGAAAACCTTGTTAGAAAATTTCTTTTAGCTAAGATATGCATCTCATTGTTATATGTGGGCCACACAATGAACAGCTGGGCCTATTCCGCCAATCATTTTGCTTCATGAGATCTGAGCCAGCAGCATTTATTTTAAACCCAACTCTATCAAATGATAACAGAACCACAAAAAAGCAATATGGGTATTATTAATAGTCAAGAGCAACATGACTGAGCAAGCAGTTTCTAAGCATAACTCAAGGATTCTCAAAGTTTTTAGGTCATCTGAGTAATTCAGCAGGGTGAGAGACCCCATGTTTCAGTTACCTCAACCATCCCCCAAAGTGCATGGCACATAGGAAGTACTTAATAAATGATATCTCTCTCTCCCTCTCTCTCTCTCTCTCTGTCTCTCTGTCTCTCTGTCTCTCTGTCTCTCTGTCTCTCTGTCTCTCTGTCTCTCTGTCTCTCTCTCTCTCTCTCTCTCTCTCTCTCTCTCTTTCTCTCTCACTCCCCCTCTTTCTCTCCAGATATCTAATCCCATTTGTCCTAACAAATCAAAATCAGAAAAAAAAGTGCTCATCTGAATGAAGAAAAATGGAACTGTTGTCAACAAGGTATCAATTAATTAATAAGCAAATCAATGAATCAAGCAAATCTTTTATTGAGTCCCTCCTGTGTGTGGTCCAGGTGGATTATATGAAGAAGACTGAAGACCCCTTCCCTTCCTTCAGGGACCTACTATTCCCTCTAGTGAGGGAACATAAGGAACAACATCCAGATTGTAAAAATGCTAAGAGAGACTTCTGCAATGCTATATTAGTGTAGGAGTTGGAGATATAAAATATGTAAATTAATAATTTGTACCAAAAACAAAAGTAAAGACATTGCTATAAACATTAATATTACAAGGGCCTAGTTTATGGAACACTTGGAAGAGCTGAAGAAACTACTAGTTGTAGACCTCACTCTTATTCCTATTTTTCTTCTGTGAAAAGAAAAAAAATGAAAGAGGAAGATAAGATAACATGGTGTGGTGTAATAAGTCAGGCACAAGACCAGAGTCTGGAAGATTCTAGTTCAGATTTTACCTAGGATTTTGACAACCCTGGACAGGTCATCAAACCATTCTGTGTTTACTTATCTGTAAAATGGAGTCTTAGACCTGATGACCTTTAAGGTCCCTTCCAGATAGAAATCTATGATCCTCTGGCAAAAGCTAACGTGATAACTGAGAATTTTGGTATCTTCCTCCTTTGAAGCATCATAAAGGACCAAGATTTAGAGCCAGAAAGGAAATCAGAGGCCACCTAGTCCCAGGCTTCTTAAACTTTTTCTATTTGTGACTCTTTCAGTGCTTCTTAAATAGTTTCAAGTCTAGTTCAACCACCTCATTTTACAGAAGAGGAAAGTAAGGTCTAGGTAGTTTAAGTGATTTGTCCAAGGTCATTAGATATTAAGTGTTAGAGGCGGGGTTTGAATCCAGGCTTTTTGACTACAGAACTAATGCTCTTTCCGTAGTACCATTTTGGACAAAAGTTTCTTAAAATTTTCTCAAAGTGACGTACCTCAGTAAAAGTACTTTAAATAAAAAAAAACCTATAATTTCACCAATGTGGTTATTTATCCTCAAACATAGTTGTGATAAAAAGATTTATCTCCTGGTGGCCAACCTTATGGTCATGAGCTTCTTTCTACCTAGCTAGTTTGGGTGCTCAGATGATATATATATGTATAGTCCATCTTTGTATTTTTACCACCCAGTATTAGCACAGTAACTAACTTCTTTCCCCTTCCCTCTCTCTCTTCCTCCTTCCCTCCCTCCCTCCCTTCTTTCCTTCCTTCCTTCCTTGTTCCCTTCTTTCCTTCCCTCCTTCTCTTCCCCCTTCCTTTGTTTCCATAGGGTTATATTAGTTATATTAGAAGTGTTTACAGTTTGGTAAGACATGCCAGACCTTCTATTCTATTGGCAATGCCTTTGGGAACCTTGGGTCTCCTTCATGCCACAGAAAGGCACCAGCAAGGAAAGACTGTGACAAAATCATAACTGATCCCCTAGTCCAGTTGTTCTCCAGGAATTAGGTGATTATAAACTTCAACGAAAAGTAGATTCAGAAAGGTTCATAAGCAAAGTTTTCCGTGAGACATGAATGCAAATTTCCTTGAAAGGGCCTCCTTTTTATATTGTACCCAAGTCACTTAAATTTTTTCTTAAAATCCTTTACCACATATCAAATTGCTTGCCTTCTGAATGGGTAGTAGAGGGGCTGGAGGGAGAAAATTTGGAACTCAAAATTTAAAAATGGATGTTAAAATTTTTTTAAAGAAAATCCTCTACCATATTGACAATACTTCCTAAATACCTTAAAAGTAATCTATGATTTCATCATTGTGGCTACTTCCTCCATTGAAATAAAGAAAAAAGAGCTGAACAATGAGACTATGAAGATTGGTAGGGTGAGACAGGTAGGAAGAGAGCTCTATGGCAGATGATTAGTGTCATAAATAAGTGACAAAGACTAGCAGGTAACTGATAATGTCATGGTTAGGTGCGGTACAAGACACTGAGTCAATGACCCAATTTTAATTCATAAGACAAGAGAATTGTGATTGCTAAAATGAATCTGAGATGTTGAACTCACCTAGAGTAAGGCCAACAAAATGTGATAACTCTTTCATAGTGTGCCAAAAATGAAAGAAAGCTATATTATTCATGGTGACTGAATTTTTTTGTAGCAGAGCAAAGGAGTCTTGGCTACACAGGCCAAAGATCATAGTTGTGTGTCAATAGGCTGTCCTGAGACCTACTGTGCAAAGAAAATATTTTTGCCCTAGAAACTTGCATCAAGGTTGATGAATAATTGAGACAAAAGACCATGACTACTTAGGAACATTTTTTTAAAAAAGGATTTACTTCAATAATTTAAAATGAGCAATTAAAAAATATTTTAGGTAATAAAAGACTTCAATTTATTTCCTTAAATTGAAATATTTTGTCAAAATTTTCAATAAAGTAAGAAATAGGAAAAAAATCAACCAAATAAAAAAACTGAAAAAGCAATTTACAATGTTACTTTGTAACAAAAAAGGAATCTCAACTTAATTATGAAACAGCTTATTAGGAAGAAAGGAGTGGTCACTGCTCCTAAAACCTCACTAAAGGAGCCTACAGATTCTTTTTTGAAATTATCATCTCACACAATACATCATTGGAAGTTGGTCTCTGAAGGGGTAATGCAAAGAAATAGTCTTAAAAGAGCTATAAGATATCTACTGTCTTAAGTCAATAGAGCAGGTCCAACTCAATATCAAGTATAGTTCCTTTAACACATATAAGATAGTCTGTAACTATCTGCTAAACAAATATTGATGAATAATAACATATATTTCTATAGCACTTCAAAGTTTATAAAGGCAAGGGAATAAACATTTATATAGCCACTATTATATGTCAGGTACTGTGCTAAACACTTTCATTCCTTCGTTCCTTCCTTCGTTCTTTCTTTCTTTCCTTCCTTCCTTCCTTCCTTCCCAAATATTATCCTCATTTGAGATAATATACTTTGTGTAAATTACCTCCTTGAAACCTTATTAAAAGGTCCATATCCCAAAGAAATAAAATAAAAAGGAAAAGGACCTATATGTACAAAAATATTTATAGCAATTCTTTTGTGGTGGCAAAGAATTGAAAATTTAGGGGATGCCCATTAATGAAGGAATGGCTGAATAACTTATGGTATATGATTGATTGAATAGTATTGAGCTATAAGAAAAGATGACCAATGTGGTTTCAGAAAAACCTGGGAAGGAAGGAGATGGACTTCATAATTACCTGGAGAGGCTTATATGAATTGATGCTAAGTGAGAAGAGCAGAACCAGGAAAAATTTGTACACAGTCACAGATACATCATATGTGTGATGACCAACTTTGAAAACCCAGACTCTTCTCAGCAACACACAGTTAAAAGACAACCCTACAAGTCTCAGGATGGAAGGAG
>CM053594.1:178766097-178778089 GCA_028646575.1 Pseudocheirus occidentalis | reverse complement strand
CTTTTGATGCAGGAGTTTGACTTTGTTGACTTCTTTTGGTTCCATATTTTGATCCTTTTTGTCCACAAAAAAAGGATTCTGTGGTCTGATTGTGCTTCCTAATTGCCTGCCAATTACTTGACTTTTGGGCTCTTTGCCATGGTAGAACTCTGCTTCCAGAGTGGAGAGAGCTGTGTCCCAAATCACTGGGATTTTTGCAAATGTTCTCAGAGCTATGAAGAGGACACCATCTCTACAGACACCCCAGGCTCTGGCACACTGAAGTCAACTCTGGCTGGTCTGTGCCACTGGTTGGGCCCACCCTGGGTCTGAGACCATGCAGCTCATGCAGTACTAAACTCGGCTCCCCGCTTGGTATGATAGATCCTTTCTGTTGGCTGCCAGGCTGCCTTCAGTGAGATATTTGTTTCTCTCTGTCATTTTGTGGGTTCTGTGACTCTCAAATTTGTTTAGAGTCATATTTTATAGGTATTGGAGGTGGTTGGAGTGGGAGCTCAGACAAGTTCTTGCTTTTACTCTGCCATATTGGCTCTGCCCCTGATTATTCTTTATAGTATATGGTTTCTAGAATAGTCATGGTGAGAAAAAGAGAGACGCTAGAATGTTTTGAGATTTTCCTACAACATCCCTGAGAGGTTATTAACCTCATTTTAGAGATGAGGAAACCAGCATAGGACGATTAAGGCAATAGCCTAAAGTCATATTAGTACACATTAGAGCTTGGATTCAGACCTGGTTTTCTCCCAACTCCAAGCCAATGTTCTCTCCAGTATACCATTTTGTAGCATGGGTAGTGGCATTCCAGGTGCATGTGTGTGCATGCATGTGCACACACACACACACACACACACACCTGTGTCACCTGAATTGACTAAAGGGAACAAAATGGAGGGAGGATGGTGGGCATTAGCACTTTGTGTCTGGTTCTGGAAGGCACTATCATGATTTGCTAAGGTGTGAATCCATCTGTGTCCAGATGCAGCCCAAAGAGGTGCCAAAATATGATAATCTACCAACAAATGTGAGCCTACAGAAAAAATATTTCTAGACCTGCTTTGTAAATCAGGATGAAAGCCACAGATGGAATTGTTGTCCAAGACAGAGTTCCAGCAGCTGCTGCCAATTATTCAAAGGGCTTGAATCAAGATGCTATGCTGGGCACTGATAGGTTTGCTAATAGCAGGTCAGGTACAGAATGTAGAGTACACAGTGAATCAGGCACTTGGCTTAGGTGACTACTCAAACTGGAAAGAGCCAGGTTGGACTAACCCAGTGGGAATTTGGGGAGAAGCCTAGGGTAGCTACTAGGGTTTTCAGTTCTGTGCTATAGTTAATCCCTACTGGTGTCACATACAATTTTATGATGGCCTTGAAGCTGTGTAGTCAGGGAGTTCCATATAGTTTTCTGGTACTGTGGAAAAGTGTCTGGCCTGTTGACAGAAGGGGCTAACATATTTATAGACCATTAGAATTATAAAAGTTGAGATCTGGAATGGCTTTCCCAGCATATGAGTCTTTCTGTAACATGTGTAATGACCAACCAGTCTTGAATATTTATAGTGCTAGGGAGCTCACTGCTTTGCAAGGGATCTTGCTCCATTGCTGTATGACTGTAATTATTACAAAGGCCTCTCCTATGTTGGTCCAAAATTAATTGATCTATAGTTTCTATCCACTGATTCATGTTCTGTATTTTATTTCAACTATAAAGGAACACCATAGGGAGGGAGAGTACAACCCTTGCTTCATTCTTTTTTTTTTTTGCTTTTTTTGGGGGGCAGTTGGGGTTAAGTGACTTGCCCAAGGTCACACGACTAGTTTTTTGTATTAAGTGTCTGAGGTCAGATTTGAACTCAGGTACTCCTGACTCCAGGGCAGGTGCTCTATTCACTGCGCCACCTAGCCGCCCCTATATTTCTTCATTCTTAAAACCAAAAAAAGTTATTCCCCTTTTGATAAGACATCTCTTCAAATATCTGAAGACAACTACCACACCACTTATATCTAGGCTCTAGATTTCCACTTTTCTTAATTGTTCTTCATAGAATGTGGTTTCTGGATTGACCACCCTCTGTCATACTTCTATGGATGTTCTTTAGTTTATCATTTAATCTCTTAAAGTATAAGCATACTCAAGAAGTGACTACAGTGCTCCGGTTTTGTCTGACCAGTGCAAGGTACAGTGAGATATTTCTTCTGGGTACTCTACTTCTGCTCATATACCCAAAGAGTGCATTTTTAAAAAAAGCAATTTTAGTCATACTGTTGGTGCTTATTAAGCTCAAACAAAATCCCTAGGTGTTTTTCACATTAACTGCTCTTGAACCAAATATTTCCTACCCTATTTGTAACTGATTTTAAAAACTTAAATGTTGGACTTCACAGTTATGGTTTCTCAATTTAATCTTTATGGCTTCAACTCACTCAATTAGTCAACCAAAACTTTTTGGCTACTGATGCTGTAATTTAGAGGAAACATGCTTTTTATATCTTCATCTAAGTCACAGAGTAAAAATGTTGAATGTGACAGGATCAGAAGTACAATATCAAGACCAACTACTAATGATCAATTAATCAATCAATTAGTCAATAAGCACCTACTATGTGCTAGGCACTGGGCTGTATGCTGGGAAACATATTAAGAGAATAATCCTTTCTCCCAAGGAGATTACATTCTGTTGGGGGTGACAATATGCACATGTATAAGTATATGCAGAATAAACATAAAAAGAATAAATACAAAATAAAACCAAAGCTGTTTGATAGTAAACTGCCTTGTATGCTACCTAAGTAATTCTAATAATCTTATTAAAAAAGGAAGTTAATTTAATTTGGCAACACATTTCCAGTGAACCCATGTCAGATCCATTGCTGTATGGCTTCTCATCCCCTTTTTTTCCTAAGTGCCTACAAATCATTTAATTAGAAAACTCCCACTTAGACACAAGCATATTTAATTTAATAAAATTATGAATTCTACAGATAATGGGAAAAATTAAGACCCCATTTATGTTTTAAATAAAAGCACATAAGAATAGTCAGGACAATGAAAAGAGGATAGAAAATCCAATTAACCGTGCTAAAGATCTTTCAAATGCTTACCCATATTGGAAACAATTGGTTCCTTTGTCCCATACACACTACCCCTTCAGTTACTCCTATTTCCCTTGTAGAGATTGCAGGGATTTAGAAGTTTGCTGATCCAGATAAACTTTATATGATAAATTTTAACTACAAGTCTCCAATTTCTCATTAATACCAATGTCATTGCATGATGAGGAAAAGTACTAGGAGACTGCATTCTCATCCATTGAAGCCCTTTTACCCCCTGGATTTGTTGGTTCTTAACATATGCTGAAGTGCAAATCCCCAGGAGCTCTGTCTGTCTCTGTCTGTCTTTCTTCCTACCTCCATCTCGCCCTACCTGATTCACATGACTGTTTCCTACACCAAGGAGTCATTTTTGCTACCAACAGTTCTTGGGGAACTAATAGGTAACTTGGATCAGCTTTGAGCCTTTGGTGTTTCCTACACACAGCTGCTCTCTCTTCACTAACACTTTCAGGTTCTGCTCCTAGGACCCACTTTTCTCCATCTACTTATGAGGACAGTTGTATATGAAACATGGAAACATCTGAGAGGGAACTATCACAGAATCATGACATTGCTGAGGTGGGAATATGGATTTCCAAGGCCATCCAGTGCAACATGAACTTGAAGAAGACTCTCTTTCACAATGCATCTGCCAATTGGTCATCCAGCTTTTCCTAGAAGATTTGCCATAAGGGGGAGTCCTCTACCCCACTCCACCCCAAGCTTTCCATTCTACTTTGATGTAGCTCTGTTTATTAGGAAGTTCTTGCTTATATTTGCCCCTTAGCAATTTCTTCCCCTTCCTTCTTCCCATTGTTCCTTGTTCTACTTTCTGGAGCTAAGTCCAATCCCTCTTCTGCATGGCAACTCGGAATACTCCAAGACTACTTTAATTATGCTTTCCTCTCTTCTCTAAGCATAATTCTACAGTGCTTTCCATATTGGTTAGACAATTTCACATATCCACCAACAATGTATTAGCATACCTCTCAATCTACAACCTGACCAGTATTTATTATTCCCATTTTCAGTTATCTTTGCCAAGTTACTGGGTGTGAGGTGAAAACTCGGAGTGCTTTAGTTTGCTTTAGTCTTATTACTAGTGATACAATCTTTAAGAATTTGCAATTTTTTACCAAACATTTTATTTACATATTTTGACCATCTATCTATTAGAGAATGGTTAAATTCACAACACTACCACCTAGCAATTCTTCTCTTCTCCACGTTAAATACATGTTCATAGATATTGGTTCATAGAGCTAGAAGGGACCTCTGAGGCCAGGTGGTTCAAACCTCTCATTTTTTATACGATGAAAGGAGTGCAAAGGACTTGTCCAAAGTCACACAAGTAGTAAGCATTAGAGGATTTGAATCCAGGGCCCTTTGAATCCAGTCAACTATGATTTATTAAACACCTACTATGTGCCAGGCACTGCGCTAAACACTGAGGATACAAATAAAGGAAAAAGATACTCTCTCAAGGACCGTGTAGTCCAGTAAAAGAGCTTACAATCTAATGGACTCCAGACCCTTTTTCCTCTGCTGATCCTTGTATGGCATGATCTTGGGACTGTCATTGTCCTATGGACCTTTAGCTTTTCAATCAATTACCTTCCTAAATGAGTTTCCCAGAACTGAACAGTATGTGGTCTGATCAGAGAAGAGAATGATGGGACTATACCTCCCCTAGTTCTTTATATGATGATGATGATGATTTTTTAGAGATTAATGGTGTATTTACATTTGTGATGCCATATTGTCCATATTTTAAATTTGAAATCTACTAAAACCCCCAAATATGTTTCAGAATAGCTATCTAGATACACATTCACTGCCTTATATAGGAAGTCTACTTGGAATTTTTGCTGTTATTCACATATAGCATGCCATCTCCATGTCTTTGTATCAGCTTTCCCTTGCACCACCATTAGGCAGCTGAATGACATAGCAGATAAAGGGCTGGGTCAGCAGTCAGGGAGGTGAGTTCAAATGTGGCCTCAGACACTTACGAGTTGTATGACTCTGGGCACATTGCTTAGCCTCGGTCTGCTTCAGTTCCCTCAACTGTAAAATAGAGAGAATTCACTTTCCAGGGTTGTTGTGAGGATAGAATAAGATCATATTTGTAGAGCACTTAGCACAATATCGGTCACTTCTTTCCTTCCTCCCTTCCCCTAAAACATCCTTCCTCCTGAATTTCTCTTCAGAGAGACCTTAATTCCCTTCAAAGACCTCAAGTACTTCTTTCTAGATAAGACATGCGCTTCCTAGCTGCTGGTGCCCTTCCACTCAATAATTAGCTTGTTGTGTGTGTGTATGTATGTGTGTGTGTGGTATGTGTGTGTATGTGTGTAGTGTGTATGTATGTATATATGTGTGTATGTGTGTGTATACATGTGTGTATGTGTGGGGTGTGTGTGTGTCTCACAGGATAGAATGAAAGGTCTATCAGGATGGGGACTGCCTTGTTTTTGTTTTTATATACCCACTTCTTAGCACATGGTAGTTGCTTAAATAAATGTATGAGAATAACTGTGAAGTCACCACCTTCCACTCATCTAGAGAGAATTTTAGAATGTTCAAATAGTGTTACTCTATGGTTGAAACATTTAGAGGATTCTTCACCTTCTGTAGAACACACCTACTTGGTCTTTCAACTCTTACCTTAGGATTATAGGATTGGGGGCAGCTAGGTGGCACAGTGGATAGAATACCAGGACTAGAGTCAGGAAGACTCATCTTCTGGAGTTTAAATCTGCCATTGGACACTTACTGACTGTGTGATGTTGGGCTAGTCACTTAACCTTGTTTGCCTCAGTTCCTCAGCTGTAAAATAAGCTGGAGAAGGAAATGGCAAACCACTCTACTATCTTTGAATAGAAAACCCCACGTGGGGTCACGAAGAATTGGACACAAGTGAGAAAAGTCTGAACAATAGCAACAACAATGACAAAAGAATTGCAAGGAACCTCAGATACCACTGTATTCAATCCTTTCATTTTCTGGGTGAGGAAACTGAGGCATGGAAAGGTTAAGTGATTTGCCCAGGATGACATAGCTAGTGCTTTTTTTATCTTTTAAAATTTTTTTTAAAAATTTAAATTGATTTGTTTATTTACTTTTAGTTTATGAGATTCCGTTCCAGAGTCCCTGGAGTTTCAAGTTTTCTCTCCTCCCTCTCCCTCCGCCCCCGCCACCCATGGTGGCATGCAGTCAAGTATAGAATCTGCAAATACTTTCACACTGGACATTAGTCTGGTTGCATAGAAGGGTTGTAACCAATGAAGTGGACAATGGACAGGATACAGGATGCAGACAATGGGAAAAAGGAAACAAAACCAAACATGGAAAAGAACGATATCATGTAATTTGCTTCAGTCTCTATTTAAACTCTCTTCTTTCTAGATCTTTCATGAATGTAGGTATCTCCTTCCATCCTGATACTTGTAGAGTTGTTTTATAACTGTCTATTGCAGAGAAGAGTCCAGTTTATCAAAGTTGGTCATCACACATATGATGTATCTGTGATTGTGTACAAGTTTTTCCTGGTTCTGCTCTTCTCGCTTAGCATCAATTTGTTGTATAAGTCTCTCCAGGTAAATATGAAATCCTTCTCCTCCCCATTTCTTATAGCACGATAGTATTCCATTACATTCATATGCCACAACTTGTTTAGCCATTCCCCAGTTGATGGGCATCCCCTTAATTTCTAGTTTTTTGCACCACAAAGAGAGCTGCAACAAATATTTTTGTACATATGGGTCTTCCTCCGACTTCTATGATCTCTTTGGGATGACATAGCTAGTGTTGAGGTGGCATTTGAAACAAAATTTTACTGACTCTAGGTTTAATGCCTTCTCCACACTTTCAAGATTTATTTTTTCCCTTCCCTTCATCATACTTATTTTGTTTGTCTTATGTTACATTACTTGATCTTTCCCCCCTTTTTCTCTTTGTATTTATTTCTTGGTTTGCTTCATTCAATTCCTATCTTCTCTCCCCCTCCCTCACTGCTTATTGTTTTCTCTATCTCATAGTTCAAATCTCTTTATCCTTATGTTATTTGTGTTCTTTTTCTTCCATTTTTAATTCTTCCAGGGCATTTCCAAGCATCTTATCTTTCACTTTAATCTTGTTATTTGTTTACTTCAATACATACCACAGAAAACTAATTTTCAGGCTTTTGGCCAAAGTGCTGAATTGATTGGAGAAAATGTTGGCAATCTTAAGGGTTTTCAAGTCCTACAAATCCACCATCTTTTTTCTGTTCCTCCCCTAGTCTATTCTTCTCCCAAGAGTTGAAATATGGCTAAAATTCCCAGTAACAACAATAACCAAATCATTCCTTTGTCCTTTTACGTGAGGTCCTTTTGAACTTTCCTCCTCATGTTCAGAAGTAAGCTCCATTTTACCTCATGCCTGCCCCTTTGACATAGGTAAGGTGTTGATCTATTCTATGCCTTAATTTTATTTGGAACATTGCAAATAGTTCTGTGAACTTGGTAAGGGGCTCCTGGTGTGCAGAGAGAGGGTATAGTTCTAATTCCTTTGAGTCTTGTTTGGAGCAGGAATGTTGCTCACATTTTCAAACAAGGTATTGCTACCTGCTCTGATCAGTCAGGTATACTAGGCCTCCATGGACCTAGGCAGCACAATGTAGCTGCATTCTGGGGATTTGGAGGTCTTTGTCCTCACTCTTGTGGCCATTTCATCAAAGCCTTCCATCTAGTTGTCAATATTTCTTTATTAATATGATTTCCATGTCAGGAACATTGGTAGGTCCCATGCCCCAGCTTGTTTCACAGTACTCCTGCTAAGATACCTGCTATCTGGGCCAAGTACAAGAGTACTGGGCTAGTACATTTCACTAGGGAAGCTGACATCACTTCTTGCTTCTCATGGAGGTCAGACAAGAAGGTGACTTCTGGCTCCCGATAGGATAACAGATTTCAGAATGTAGTCTATATACTTTATAGTGTGAAAGGTTGTTGCTCTGTGAACTTAAAGTTAAGGCTGTGGAACTTCCAGAATTATATACTCAAGCCCAACTACCCTACTCACCAATCCAGCTAAGTGATGGGAGATGTATGTGGGGAAAAGAAGAATCCTCCATGGTAGCTAGGTGAAACAATATAAAGAGTGTTGGACTTGGAGTCAGGAAGAAACAAGTTTGAATATTAACTAAGACAGTCATGAACATGTATACATGACAGCCCCTATGTGCCTTAGTTTCCCCATCTGTAAAATGGAGATAATAATATCAAGTAAGATAACATATACAAAGTGTTTCACACACCTTAAAAAACAATATAAATGCTTGCTAGTTATAAGTGTTGGTGAGGGGGGATCTCATTAATTAATGACCCATTTTCTCAATGCCTTTGTGCTTCCTATACCTTTGTCCTTGTGAAAACTATGGAGAATTATAAAAACTTATTTTCAGTAAATGGTATATTAACAAATCTGATAATAACTTTTTATATGTTTTACTAATATGCAAACTTGTGTGCGTGTTTGTGTGTGTGTGTATCCTAGGACCCACCATATGGCTCAGTTGTTTGTGGCATATACTTTCCTCACACAGGATCCTACAGAACTGCTAGTGCCATATCTCCAGACTTAATTCACATTGATTTTCTTTGCTTTAACACATAAATAGATGCACAAACTGCACCCAAGAATTTCCAAGTAAATAACAGTCTCTCATGTACAGTACTGTTCTCCTTCCTCCTCTCCTTCTCACTATTGACTGATCCAACCATTCCTTTGACAGATGCAGGGACCAAGGACTTGTAGACACCAGCAATGGGGGAAAAATGACAGTGAGTCTTAAAACAATAAACTCAGGCTCTTACAAACTGGCTGCCATCAGTAACTTCTTTCTGAAGAATTAAGTAAAAGGAAGTAGTATTACTACTTTACAGTAGTGGGAAGCTGATCAGTTTTTGCCGGAGAAGTCTTTAGGGTATGATAGACTAGGGACCTTATGAAGGCCTGAAGTAAAGAACTGACCAAGATTTTCTTGGAATTGTCTCTCTAGAAACCCCAAGTTTGTTTTCTATCCAAGGGGAGTCCAAACCACAGGGTGGTGCTTTGAGTCCGAAAGACTAGACAGCTATGTAGCTAAGATGAAAATGTAATTCACGGGAGAGGGAGTGATTGTAGTTACTATTTCTGGGGTACTGTGTTTTCTGTATACTGTCAGTAAGGTAGAATAAGGGCTATACTGCCTCTGAGATGCACTTAGTCACCTTGAACACTTGCAGAGGATGTGGAGTGCTTATTCCCACTGTCTTCGTAAGCTGTTGCATGAGGTTGCCAGAGGGAATTCTGTGTAGAAAGGGGAAAGGAAACAAAGAGATATGATTTTTGGAAAAGTACTCCCCACCAAGATTCAACCCTAGGCTTATAAACTAGACTTAGTCTTGATGGTGGGGGTAGGGAATGCATGTCCAAAAACCACATTTCTTAGGGTTGTTTCATCTCTACTCCTGAGGAAAGATTCCTATGAACCCTTTTATCAACACAAGAACCCACATGGGGCCCAAACCTATGGTCTTATTACAGGTTTGTATCATCTCCAGAAGGAAAGCAAACTTGAGGTTACTAGGAAGGCAACCCATTTTCCCCCCAATAGAACGGCACCATCTGAATTAGATTCCTTTTTATTTCTCTGTCTCCAGGGCAATGTGTTCAAGTCTTGGTTTATGAACTCCTGAAACTCCTCCAGAAAGCTGGGATTCAGCAGTTCTGGACATTCAGTCACACGACTCCCTTCCCCATAGCTTCTATCTGTCAGCACAAGAAGTTATAACACTGTCTTTCCATGGTTTGGGTCAGGAGGCGGTAGAGGATGAGGGGTAAGGCAGGAATTCTCCTGGGACCATATGGCTGAATGTGCAGTCACTGCCTCTCACTGACACCTTTCAGTGCTGTGAGTAAGAGCACACGAAATGGCAATATGATTTTCATAAATGACTTGGGGTGGGGAGAGGTGATAAGTTAAGTAGCCACACAGGTTTCCTTCTCATCTCTAGCCCTGGATCGAGTTCTTTTCTTAGATCTCTGATACATTGTTAGATTTATATTCTTATTTGTGCCTCCATCTTTCTTTTTGGAGAAGAGCCAAATCTGTACTGATGACTTGTTTTTATTGGCTCAGCATGGCTTTCTCTCCAGCACAATCTAAGACAACCAAATCATTCCCAGTGCCTGAGTCTTAAGGAGATATCCTCAATCTTTACAATGCAGTCCCGATGGGCCAAAAATGTAATGAAGACTCCTTTTTATTGGCTCAGCATGGCTTTGTCTCCATAACAATCCAAGCCAACTAAATCATTCTCAGTGGTTGAGTCTTAAGGAGCTATCCTCAGTCTTCTCAATGTGGTGCCAATGGGCATGTCTACAACCTCCATAGGAAGATACAAAATCTCAAACAAAGGCTCATTTCCTTGTAAGTTCATTAAACTCACCAGAGTACCCAATTAACCCCCTACATTGTTCATATGCAGACTTCATAACTTAACCTAAAACTTTCCCCCTCATTTTCATGCATCCTTTTTGTTTGACCAAACATCAATTTGGTATATTGTAGGTATATAACAGAAAATCAACTACACTGACTAATGTTAGGGCTTAACAAGAATAACATGTCCAGGTCATCTCTAGAAAAAATAAAATATTACATAAATATAACATATTTATATATAACATGTATATGTAAATATACTCTAAATGAAGGTAGGGGTTGTTTTGTTTTTGTGTCTAAATGTTCAGTCCTAGTGTGGTCCTTCCATGTAGCAGGTGCTTAATAATCTTTGCTGGGCAAATGATGACATATTCATTATCGTGAATAAAAATCATATAGTTATACTCATTTGTAGTTTTCTGAATAGGTAACTTCCCATGTAAAGAACTTTAGAGAAGTATATCTCTTTCAGAACATTGCAGTAGCAATTAAATAAATGATAATTTAAAGGGGTTGGTGCACCTTCCAAAATATCTGTTTCATTCCAGTGATGTGAACCTCCCCTAACAAGCAGGTTTGAAGTCAGCCCTAGAAGAAGACTGCTGTTCTATTCAAAGGTGATGAGGTAGGTTCTATGGAGTCCCAGTGAGTTATTAGAAAAACTGGGATTCAAAATTCCCTGTTTCCTGTTCTTCTTGCCCTACCATTTAGGTGAAATTGCTTCTTGCAGAAGCAAGCTTTTCCAAATTAAATAATGCTGGGAGTTCTCGGGAGGTAGGCAGCAATTATTTGGCCTTAATGACCTTGTGCTCTTGTTAAAAAAATATTTATTGCAGGTCTCTTCGTGATGGGAAAAACCTGGAAATTTAGGGGATGCACATCAATTGGGGAATGGCTGAACAAGTTGTGGCATACTAATGTAATGGAATACTATTTTGCTATAGGAAATGGGAAGGAGATGGACTTCATAATTACCTCGAGAGGTTTATACAACAAATTGATGCTAAGTGAGAAGAGCAGAACCAAGAAAAATTTGTACACAATCACAGATACATGGTATGTGTGACGACCAACCTTGATCAGCTGGATTCTCCTCAGCAACACACAGCTATAAGACAACTCTACAAGTCTCAGGATGGAAGGAGATACTTACATTCAGAGACAGATCTAGAAAGACCAGAGTTTAAATGGAGACTGAAGCAATCTACATGCTATCGTTCTTTTTCATGTTTGGTCTTCTTTTTTCCCACTGTTCACTCCATTGGTTACAACCCTTCTATACAACCAGACTATTGTACAATGTAAAAGTATTTGCAGATCCTATCTATACACGATTACACACCGCCATGGGGGAGGGGGAGAGGAGGGAAGAAAATTTGAAACTCAAGGGATTGTGGAACTGAATCTTGTAATCTAAAAGTAAATAAA
>CM053594.1:178696233-178765597 GCA_028646575.1 Pseudocheirus occidentalis | reverse complement strand
TTACAACCCTTCTATACAACCAGACTATTGTACAATGTAAAAGTATTTGCAGATCCTATCTATACACGATTACACACCGCCATGGGGGAGGGGGAGAGGAGGGAAGAAAATTTGAAACTCAAGGGATTGTGGAACTGAATCTTGTAATCTAAAAGTAAATAAACAAATCAATGAAAAAAATTAAAAAAATGTCATGGGATCCTTAATAACCTTAGTAGGGTCTAACAGTTTCACTGAGCTGTTAGTTCCATGTCTTATTTAAACCACTAAAAGGGAGAGCAAGTACTCATTCTCTTATATAGATTAGGTTATACTTGTTGAGTAGGGCAAAATAGAGTGTTTTGATTACAAGTCAAACTTTCTCCAGTAAAGTCCTATTTCATCATGGATTGGCAGTAGCCCTGACATCCGAAAGATTGTACTAGCAAAGTACAAACACCAGCAGGTTCTGTGAAGCTAGAAAATATGTGAGTACATCTATACTCTCTGAGTATGATACTAGTAATATCTGCTAGCTGAGGATTAGACTAAATATACTCAGAGATATTCATTAGCTGTGGCTTAACCCAAAAGTCTGAATTTTCTTTTTTTGCTGGGCTACAATTACTCACAGAGATCATCTATTAAAACACAGAGAATGTGCAATGTGCTTAGAGGCAGGGAAAGGTAAGTATACATGCTCATCAAATCATTAATCTTTTTCAATATAGGAAAAGTACTAACCAACATTATACTCTCTGTCCCCCAAAATCTAGTGTGCTTCTAAATTTAACATTACTATTCCCCAAATATGTAAAAATCCAACTGCACAAATGTAGACCACTCTTCAACCATAGACCAGCCATTTGTTTGCAATTAACAACAAAAATAATAATTCACTCATAGCTTTTCATGATTACAGAGCAGTTGAGATTCATTATTTTTCTTTGCCTTCATAGCATTCTATAGGACAGATAGTATAAGTAATGTCCTCCCTATTTTACAGTTGAAGAAACTGAAGCAAAGTTAAGAGACTCATTTAAGGTTACACAGTTTGTAAGTTGTGACGCCTGGACTTTGCCCAGACCTTCTGACTTCAGAGTTCAGGCTGATATTTCTTATACTACACTGCTTTTAGTTCTAGTTATTTACATGCTATAATATTGTACCAAAGACTGTCCTGCTGGAAAAATGAGGTCAAACAGTTAACTCATGAAAGTAAGGCTTTACTACAAATGAGAAGATAAACTATTATCTGTGGTATAGTGAAAGGAAGACATGGATCATAGACTTGGCTCTTCTGTCTAGGAACAGGACAACAGGGAGTGGGCAACATGAATGTCAGAATATCTATTCTGTTATTATATGCTGTGCTTTCACAACAATCCCTGTGCTTTCCACTTCTTTCTCATGGGGCAATAATCAAATCAGAATTAGCATTGCTACTAGAAAGTGTATGATAGCATTGTCCGATGGCTCCACTTACAATTCCTGTGATTGGCTAGCCCAAGAGTGGGGAACCTGTGCCCTAAGGCTACATGTAGCCTTCTAGGTCCTTGGGAGCAGCCTTTTGACTAAGTCCAAGTTTTACAGAACAATCCTTTAATTTAAGGGGATTTGTTCTATGAAGATTAGATTAAATCAAAGGGCTTTACTTGAGGACCTAGAGGGCTACATGTGGCTTTGAAGCTGGGCTTGACCAGAGCTCCTTTCCTCTAATAGGTACCATGCTTCTCTGTATAAGCTGCAAACTCCTTGATATTTTGAGTTTACTGTTTCATATTTGTACTTGAATCTCCAGGATCTAATATAGTCTATGCCTAGCACTTATTAACCACTTACATTTTTGGCAATTGAGCAGACACTAGTTTTCTTGTCTATAAAGTAAGTGGGTCAATTAGATTAGGTCTAAATGCCATCCCATCTCTAAAGTGCCAGGATTTTCAATTAGTTAGACAAGTAGGGTACAGTGGTAGCTAAGATTCTGGAAGGAAAAAATGTACTTTAAAAAAAAAGGTAAGTTAATCATAAGCATAATTAAGCACAAAGAACAGGGATAGGCTAGCATAATTACAGAAAAACACTACGGAGAAATTGAGCATATAAATATGGCAGAAAATGATCAGAAAATTATAGTGTATAATACAATATCATGCCAGTAATATAGTGCCCTAGTTTAAAAAGCAACAAATGATAGCTGCTGTTTTATATAGTACTATCAAGTTTATAAAGTAATTTACATAAATTATCTCAACTCAGATCCTATCTCAAGGGTAAGGGAATAGAATTTGTAAACTGTAGGCTAGAGGACTTTAATTTATGACATGATTCTAGAACATATTACTAAAGGGATGGTTAGTGCATATTCAGAAAGTGAAGCAGGGATTACAGCATTCTATCATGGCTTCATGAAGAACAGATCACAGAATCACAGATTGTCTAGTTCTTCAGTTTCTAATGACATTCAAACACCTTTTATTTGCACTCTGAGCATCCCTTGCCTCCTTTTGAAACTGACACATGTGAAATGTGTTAGTGAGCTGCCAATAGAGAGACTGGCCCTACAGATGTTGGAGGAGAGAAAGGAGAGGGCATATAAGAGAAGAGAATAGTAAAACTGGCTAGTAAGGTATAGGTTGATTGGAAAGTGATGGAGGAGATAAGCTCAGAAATGGCTAATTTTGGATCTGTCTGACTTCTAATCAGAGTATAGTTATCTCAGAAAAACACACAAAAACTGCTTTTTATTTATTACATGTCAGTTTGTAAAGTAGTAATGTGAAAGCTAAGGCAAATACAATTCAGAAAATGAACTCATTTTGATGAAAGATTCAGTTCAATAGATTGTATAAAAATGTAATAAAATATTTATTTTGGGAGCCCAATGATTATGTAAGGTTGAGTATGTGGTAAGGCAACTGGTACATTACAATTTGTATCCTATGGATTTCTCTCTCTTTTTTCTCCCTAAACCTCATAAAACAACCCTACCAACGAGCTCTTGTTACTAGGTAGATTTTGTTCAGCTCTTTGTGAAAGCCTTAGAGAGTAGGCAGCAAGCAGGAAAATCCGCTATTTATAGGTGTTTCGACTAAAAGTGTCTGTTCAATATGCTATGGAAGACTTCCAAGAGGTGGGAGAACAGGAAGCCGTCGCCTAAAACCAACTAGAAGGCTGGGGGAGTGTTATGGGGGAAATGAGAGATTTTACATGGCAACATTTGAGGTAGATGATTGGGGAGTCATTTTCAGAGTTCAGGATTAGAAACTTAAAGGACTTTGCCCAGACCTGTTACTGCAAGGCCCTTAGCTACATAACAAAGCCATCCAAATAATTCATGAGAGAAGAGAACAGAGAAAGTTTCACCTCCCAGGATAACTTTAAGCTAGGATCTGCCTGAGAGGAGATTTCCTTTTAGCCATCAACTTCCACAAGGGTTTATAGTCAGATATTCTGTCTGGAAAGCTATAATTTCCTGGAGGTCTAGAGTCTGGCCTCTTGTATTATTTTTATAAGATGATGTTTTATGTTTTTCATGACAAGGATATTGCAAAATTCACATGTAGAGGGTTTACATAAATTCCTGGGAGAGAGATCTGTCATGGCTTCTCAAGGAGTACAACAGGGTATTTGGAGGAATATAAATAAACTAAGAATTGTAAGCAAGAGTATCCCTAGTCCCTACTAGTCAATCGTTCTAAATATGTTCCTATTTTGACATTAGGGAAATTCAGGAATAAAAATCCAGCACCTTCAGATTCAAAGTAATACACAACCCTCCTTAGTCCTAGGTCTGGCCATGTTCCTATATCTTCTAGTTTGATCTATAGATCTGTCAAGACACTCTTGAAGCTACATGGAGGGTTTAGAATCAATTAAAAAATCTCCCTCTTCCAAAGCTGCTCCAGAACAGTTCTAAAACTTTGCCAGCTTCAGAAGGATCAGACAGAACCACCCTAATCTCAGTACAGCTTGTGGGGATTATGTACCTGACTAGTCCTTGGCAGCTTCTATGATCTAATCATCTGCTCAACGTTATCTTCAGAAGGTCTGGTCGTCATCTGTAATTGATTATGAAAACCCTTAACCTGCTATATGATTAGAGACTATTCATTAAAAGCTCCTTTTCTATACTCCATGCCCCCAAATACTTTTTTTTCTAAAATTTTTTTATCAACCCCCATTATCTTCTTTCCCCCCCAGTCTCTGATGAAGAAGTAGGTTTTCTCCTATGAAGATCAACTCCTCCATGTGTGTTCTTTATTCTATATCCTGCTATCTCTTCTGTGATATTCTCCCATCCATAATTTCCTCTCTTATTTTCCCTTTAATTTCTCCTTATCCATTGGCTCTGTCTTTGCTGACATGTCCAACACTTCCCTATCCTTAACAACCCTCTTTTCTTGACCTTGCCATTCCTTCAGACTATCATCCTCTGCCTCTTCATTTCAAAGCTAAGCTCCTAGAAAAAGTTATCTATAATTACTTCTATTTTTTAACCTCCCATTTCCTTCTCAATTCCTTGCAATTTGGTTTGCAGTTCCAACTGAACCTAACTTGACATGGTTACCACTGATTTTTTTAATCATCAGTTTCTTAGTTCTCATATTTATTCTTTTTGTTTTGTTTTGATGTTGTTGACTACACCCTCCTCCTAGGAACATTCTTCTCTCTGATTCTGTGACACTGCTCTTTCCTGGTTGTCCTGACTGCACCTTTTATGTTATTCTTTCACTAAGCATAGGTATACTCCAAGGCTCTGATCTGGGCTCTCTTTTCTCTTTCAACTCTTTGGCAATCTCATCATTTGCCAATGGTTTAAATACCATTCCAACAGAAATGACTTCCAAATTTGCATATCAGAAAACAACTTTGCATTTAATAAATGTCTGTTATTATAGGTGCTTAATACATACTATACATGCTCTGTTAAGAGGTAAAGATACCAGGACCCAAGAAAGCTAGTTCTTGTCTTCCAATCCCATATTATCACTTGCCTTCAAGGATATCATCTGAATGTCCCACAGGCACTTTAAACTCTCTGTGTCCAAAACAGAACTTGTATTTTCTCTCAAACCCATTCTTTCACATTTCTGTTTATGGAAACATCAGATTTCAGACTACCAGCCATTCTTAGCCCTGCCTTCTCTCTTGACTCCATAACCAATCACTTGTCAAGTCTTTTTGACCTCACTTCCACAATATATCTAGCATCTTATCCCTTGTTCTCCATTCAAATTGCCTCTACCTAGCTCAGGGACTCATCTTTAGCCATTCCTAACTGGTCTTCATGCCTCTAGATTCTTTCCACTTAAATTATCTCTAGGATAAAATACAAAGTCATAAGCCTGGCATTTAAGGCCCTTCTCAATGATAAACCCTGTTTACCTTTTCAGTTTTATTTCATATAATTTCCCTCCATGAGTTCTCTGTTCCATTCAGATTGGCCTGTTTATTATTCTCCACCTATGAAAAGAGAGGCGCGTTGTTCTGGCTGAGGGCAATCAGAGTATTTCTGGAGAAAGGATTGGAAAAGTTTCATATGCCCCACTCTTCAGGCAGACTGGTGTAGTAGAAAAAAACCCTGGGCTAGAGTCAAGAAACCTGAGTTTAAATGCTACTTATTTGTTTGTGATTTTTCCTTTCTGTGCCTCTGTTTTCTTATCTGTAAAATTAACAGATTATATTTCATGATTTGGAGTATTCCTTCCAAATCTGCATCCTATTATTATCCTCCTATACCCTTTATCCTCCCCCTTCCTTTTTCCAGGGCCTTGTTTCAATAGTCATTCTCTCTCATCCTTCCTCTTCCAGGACCTTATTCTAGTAGTTACCTCTTCTTCTTCTTCTTCTTTTGTCTATTTGGAGCGGTGAAGGCAGGGCAATTGGGGTTAAATGACTTGCCCAAGGTCACATGGCTAGCAAAGGTTAAGTGTCTAAGGCCAGATTTGAACTCAGGTCCTCTTGACTTCAGGTCCAGTGCTCCATTCACTGCATCACCTAGCTGTCCCTAGTAGTCATCTTCTCATTTTCAATTATATCATTTTAATTATTTAAAAAACCATCATTTGGAGTGCTAACATTCCAATGTTGAGGCTATCAAGGAAACTAAGGAGAACAAAAGGGGGTTCATTAGCTATATTGGGAGAAAATAATCAAAGAACAGATAAAAGTTATGTTTGGTGTAGATGGGCCAATAACTGACAAAAGGGAGAAGGAAGAACTGCTCAATTAATCATTTTCTTATTTTCTTTACCAAGAAGAATGACCTTTGAACAAGTGATGGAAAAAATGACTAATAAGTGATCCAAGACAAATGAGGAGCTGTGAGTAAGGATCTGGATGCCCTTTGTGAATTTAACTCACCTGGCCCAGGGAAACTACATTACCAGTAATATTTGAAGGATTATGGAGAATGTAACACGTACTACAAGATTGGAGAAAGGCTAATAATGTCCTGAAAAAAGGAATGAGAATAGAATCTGCAAATTCTAGAGCAGTGAGCTTGACACTGATTCTTGGCAAAGTTGGAAAATGGCTTGCTAAAGCAACGATTAATGAAAATTCAGTAAAAAAGAAGTGATTACAGAGCCAGAATGAATGATGCAGGAACAGATAATGTCATGCTAACTTTATTTCCTTTTATAATAGTTAAACTAATCACTGAAGGGAAGAGTGTAGATACTGTTTATCTTGATTTTATTGAAGCATTTGATAAAATATATCCTGCTATTCTTTTGGAGAAGACGGAAACAATAGATATGATGGTTCAATGAACGGATTAAGGACTGGTTGAATGGCTAGGTTCAGAGCAGCTGTTAATGATTCAGTTTTAATGTAATGGGGGATCTCTACTAGGAGGACCTCTAGGATCTGTGCCTGGCCCTCTGTCATTCAACATTATCAATGACTTGGAAGAGTTGCAAATGACACGCTCATCATATTGGCAAAAGCCATCAATCATAAAGGGATAGTAACACACTGGATGGCAGTCAGGACTAAAAAGATGTTGACAGAATAGGAGATTTGTCTAGATGAAGAGAAGCAATGATTAGCAGAGTTACTGGAGAAGTACTTTAACATGATAGAGATGCTCCTGAATGGACCAATGACATCAAAGCCTGTAGCCCATAGTTGCAAATCAACCCAAGCATATGGGTTTTCCTCCCTCATATGTTTCCTTGCCAAGTTTCTGGGTATGACCATTTTCCTCCATAAATACTGAGTGTATTGGAGGAAAAGTGTTAGCAGATTTATTTTTGGTTGTAATATATTTATTATTATTGCATCTGGTTTACTATATGAGTTCCTACAATTTTATTTCTTTTGCTTTATTGCTAGGTAAATCTGTGTGTTAAAGATTTAAAAAATGTTGACAGGTTAGTGTATTGGATTAAAGCTTAATATGATGAAATTTAATAGGGATAAACATAAAGTTTACAATTGGGCTAAAAAAATCAACCTAAAAATATAAAAACAGAGGTGTCCTTAGGTAGCACAATTTGTCTGAAAAAGATCCAGATGTTTTCTAGAACAGCAGCCTTGATGAGAGTCAGAAGTATGATGTGGCAACCCCTATAAGCTAATGACACCTTGGACAGAACAAAGAGATTAATTCATTTCAGGAACAAGGAGGTGATAGTTCATTTGTACTCAGCCTTAGCCAGAGCTCATTTGGATGATTTTTATTGAGTTCTGAGTGCCAGAATTTGTGTATTCTGTAGAGCATATTGGGGAAGTCAAGTAAGATATTGATGGGTCTCAAGTCCATGTAATATGAGGATCAGTTGAAAGAATTAGGGATGTTTAGCTTGGAGAAGAGAAGGGGGTGTAGATAATTTACTTCAAGTGTCTGAAGGATTATCATGTGGAACAGAGCGACTAGATTTGTTGTGTTTGGCCCCAAAAAGCAAAATCAGAAGTTGCAAAGGCAAATTTAAGCTCAAACTTCCAAAATTTTACAATAATAGTATGGGTTACCTGGAGAGATGGTGGCCTTTCATTCACTGGAGGTTGGTTTATTTATTTGTTTGTTTGTTTTTAGCAGAGTTTGGATGCCACTTCTCTAGTATTTTATAATGAAGATGTGGGTTCTTTGGAGTGTGGGTTAGACTAAATGGCTGCTGAGATTCACACATTCTCACAATTTCTTTGACTATCTTCTCTAGTAGTTCTTCTCACTGGTTATAAACATGGTGAAATCTCCACAATCCTAGAGCAAATCTTTCCTTGATCTTGCTAGCTCATCTAGTTGCTAAACTCTCTTCTTCATTGCCAAGTTTAAAAAAAATAAAATTCCTACATCTGTTGCTTCTGCTTTCTTCTATGCTTTTTCCTTAATTTATTCAAATCTGGCTTCTGTCCCTAGCATTTGGCTTAAACTCTTATCATCTTTCATGGTCTCTTTGCAGCATTTGACACTGTTGGACACCATTTCCTATCAGGTATAGAGACTCATATTACATTCTTCTGATTCTCCTCATATTTTACTAACTAGATCTAGTGAATGTACTCTTCCCTGACCTTTAATACATGGTAAAGGGCAGGGTCCTCAAGACTCTGTCCTTATCCTGTTTTTCTTTTCCTTGGCTACAGATGTTTCAATTACCATCTTTATACAGATGACTCACAAATCTATATTTCCACTTTTGACTTCTCTAATTCTGAGCTGTAGTCATGAATTTCTACTTGTCTACTAGCCATCATCTCTAGTACCTCAACTGTTCTGAAACTGAACTTATTTATATTCCCCCCTCCCATCTTAAGTTTGCTCCTTCTACTTTTACACCTATTAATTTTTTTAATCTATGGAATAAAACAAGCATTTCCATAACACAGCTCTTCCTTCTTCGCTACTTGGTAGAATTATCGTTTTTCTTTATCTTCTATATTTAATACCTTGGAGTTATTTTTAAAATCTTCTTTCTTTCTTTCCTTTATCTATCATATCTAATCAGCATAGTCAATTCTTCTGCTAAAATTTCTTTTGCATCTGTTTCTTCTCTATTGCCACTGTTCACTCTTTTGCAACTAACCCCCCTGGATTAGAGCAATAACCTCAGAATAAGTATTCCTTCTTCCACTTTCCCTCTTTTCACCAATTTATCTTTAATATTGATGCCAGAATGATATTTTCTGCTCAAAGACATTCAGTGGCTCCCTACTGTCCAAAGAACAAACATAAAATATTTTGAGATATCTTATCTTACTCTCCTATGCCCATTCCATAGTACTGGAGTACTCTTTACCTCACCAAAGATCTATGCCCTCTTGCCTCTGCTGCTAATACTCCCTAGTCTAAACTGGTATCCTTTGTCTGCCTGTTGAGTCTCTATCTGCCTTTTAAAGCCCAAATCAATACTACCTCCTTTATGGGGACCTTCTTGATCCCTCTGGCTAGTAATTCATTTCATGCTTAGACATGCAGCAGCACTTCTGAAACTTTCTAGTCTACTTACATAATGCTTTGTATTATGACAATTTGTCTTTATGTCTTATCTTCTTACTAGCTTACATGGTAAACTCCATGAGGTCAGAGGACATTTTTATGTCTATTCAGTTTTCCCTCAAATGTATAGCAAATTGCTCAATATACAAAAATAATTGAATAAATATTGGTTGAATATATAAATGAGTTAAAAATGACATCAAGAAGGATCACTAAATTCACACACAAGAAGTTTGCACAATGTAGTGCAAATAGGGTTATACTATCAGTGAGAAGACTGATTTCAAGTCTGAGCCCTGCTAATATTTAGTCATAGGATTTGGGGCAAGTTTCTTTACCTCTGTGTATCTCATCAACAAGCATTTAATAAATGTTTATCATATACCCAGCACTGTGATAAATGAAGAGCATACAAAGAAAGGCAAAAATCTGTCCCATATTTTAATAGGGGAGGCAATATGCAAAGAATCATATGCCAACAATATATGTAAAGATAAATTGGATATAGTGACAGGTCCAAGGCATTAGCACTAAGGATGGCTTAGGAAAGACTTTTTACAAAAGGTCTGCTTTTAGTTAAGATTTGAAGGAAGCCAGGGAAGCTGGGGTCCAGAGATGAGGAGGGAGAGAATTCCAGGCATGAGGGATAGATAGTGAAAATGCTAACAGTCAGGAGATAAGAATGCCTTTCTGCAATCAAGGAACAGTTAAAAAAAAAAGGCCCAAGGCACTTTTGTAGCTTACAAGGTTAAGCAGACTAAGGTATAAGAAGCCAGGAAAGGTAGGCTAGGACCAGGTTATGAAGGACTACAAGGCTTACACTAGATGACCTTTAAAGACACAGTCAACTTACTGGCATTTCCTCAAAAATAGCTGCATTAGCAAAATTTGGATTAGTGGAATTAGCACTTCTGGATTTTAAACAATACCAATCTTAGAAGTAAAGATCTGAGAGGTTTGGAAGAGGACCAGGTGCAAAAGAAAATGACCTTAGTTGTTAACTACCATTTGTTAAGATGCATAAACTGGGAAGAAGTAGCCAGAGGAACATGGAGTGTCTCATCCGCACTGCTAAGGAGCATTTGAAAATGTGCATCTTTTGTTTTGTGATTAAGAAATGGTCATCTTAAATATTGCCATAATAACTAATGAACTAATTGTTCTCTTTGGATGGTACTTTTCCTCATCTTCTTGGAAGTACAACTCTTTCTACTAATTTTAATGAGTTTCTGATTTATTTTCATTTGCAGCAGTAAATATCAAAATGGTCCACTAAAAGAAAAAAAGACTGAGAAAAATGGTTTTATGAAAGGATAGCCTTTTAGTTTAGCCTGTTCTATAGTTATTCTCTACTGGCATGATAACTAATAGGCAAATCTGTTCCACATTTCATTTCAGTTTCTGTAGTCTGATGAGAATAAGCCTACCAGGTTTGCAAGCATGATGATTAGCGAGTCAGCACTTCTGGGTTCCAGAAATGAAAGGTATACAGGCTGCTATTATCTTTTAGTTGTGCTTCCTGAAGGATGCTCATCTTTCAGAGCTACGGAGCTGTAGCGATCCCCAGGGAACTTGATGTGCCCTTTAATAAAGGAGGTGTGGAAGGGTGGGAGAGATCCAAGGTGGAACAGGCCTGAAAAGCTTCTCACACAAGCAGAAACCCTACAGCTGTTCCCATTAATTAAGTGAGTCCTGTTGACTCAGCAAGACTTCCTTGAATGAGGCAGCTAAGGTGTAAACCCCAAAGCAGGTATTGTCTGAGCAAACAGAGGTCTTGAAGAAGCTAGGGGAGCTTGTGTTCCCTCAGTTAATATTGAACCATAGGAAACCTGACCCAGTGATTCTTAGTTGTTAAAAGATCAACGGCTTTGTTATCTCTTCACCCACAGACAAAAGCTTCATTTTGTTTGTTCACAGACTCAAATAGCCTAAGCTCCTAGCTGGTCCTATTCAGAAGGAAGATCATTTTTCATCACTGAAGCAATTTCTTTTCTCCTAACCCTGATTTATATGATTTATATGAAGACCAGACCTAGAAAAATAAATAACATATTATGCACTTCTACTTATAGGCTAAATAGATGATAATACTCTTTGGGTTTTTACGACAATTATTCTCAAAAGAATTCAATACTTTTAAACTATGTTACCTCCTTTGAATTCCTGCTTTTTGTAATTATCATTATCTCTGCCCCCAAGGGAAGTAAGTAAAATAATTGTAGGTCCATATTATTGTTCTCATTTTGCCAATGGAGGAACTGAGGTAGTCAGCAATCTGCTAAGTTGACCCAAGTCACAGCTGAGTAAGGCAGCCATTTTTCCTGTTTGGCCATCCATGCCCCTCTCTACTAAACAATACTGTCATTTTAATAATTTAAGTAAAGCATTAAGTATCATAATTTCCTAGTTGATTTGGCCACTGAGGGGACATATTCTCTTAAAAATGCAGACACTTCCAGTGTTATAATTACTTTCACCATATTAATAATATATTTTTAGATAGATACTATATAGCATCTCTTTTCCAGAAGCATATTGACCTATCAGTCCTCTCATTTTTTGAAGACAGAACAAGAACAACAAAAAGCAGAAAGAGGGTTGGCCTTGTTTCTTTAATTTGATGATTAAGAAAATGGATAGATTTTAGGGGGACTAAATTTGAATGGGAAAAATTAAATCTTTATTTTCCCTAATGTCTAGTTAAAATTTAGTATTTTCTTTTATTAGGATTGTAGATGGCAAACATGATTTTAAGAGGGATCTATAGACTACACCAGACTGCCACTGGGGTCCAGAGGACAAAAGAGGTTAAGAATCCTTGGTTCAGTTAACTGTCCAAAATCAGAGAGTAAGTTGGGGGTATGACTTAGAGGTGGAGGGAGAACAGTGGAGGACCTAAATTCTTTAACATCTGGTCTAGGATTACATCTCTCTTCCATGATCCAATAGAATGACCATATTCCAACTTGCTGATTTGGGTCACATTGGAGGAAATAGTTTATAGTGGGGTTTCCCAAGATCTTCTTGCATGGAAGAGGGGTTTTTGTTTTTTGTTTTGCTTTGGATGTACAGGGTTGGTGGAAGTGGGAAGTCAATGTTACTAGTCTAGTCCTTGAGTAAAAGAGCACTTGGGAGAAGGGGGTCGTGGTGGTAGTGACATCACTCTTAGGAAGACATGTGTCTTGACTGGGAAAACAAATTACTTGCTTTATAAAATCTTCAAAGAAAAACTCTCTTTTCATCACACACAACCCTCCACATACCTCAAGTCAGTTGTTCAGGGTACCTGAAATCCTGCCCATTTGAAATGTATTCCTTTGGGTCTTGAAGATTTCTGCTCCCCCAGTAAAATGCAAGTACTCCATAACAGAGGTTATAAGCAGAAGTTCTTAATATTTTTTGTGACACGGACATCTTTGGCAGTCTGGTGAAGCCTATGGACCCCCTTTACAGAAAATTGTTTTTAAATGCACAAAATAAAACACATAGGATTACAAAGAAAATAAATTCTATTGAAATAAAGGTACATTTTTATACATTCACATTTAATAACCGCCCCCCCAAACCTATATTTAGACCCCTTGAAATCCCATGGATCCAAGTTAAGAATTTCTGTTAGGGAATTAATTTATCACATCCACTCCAACAGTGGGAACAAACTGAAAGCTTAGTAAGGGAATTAGGGACAGGATAGCAGGAGGGGTACACAGTAAAGATAAACTTTGGAGAAATTTGGTGAAAAATTGTGACATCAGACTTCACTACTCTGCCTAGAAAAGGTCCTGAACTGGGTTGGGAGGCACTGGGGCTAGGTGATTAGATGGCACAATCCTAAACATATTTGTTCTGTTTTCTTTGTTTCCTTTTGAGGTTTGACTCCCTCACAATAAAGCCAGTGGGAGTTTAGGATTGATGGGAAGAGAACTGTGGAGCCATATTAATTTTATCCTTTTGTAAGTTTAAAATATCCTACAGTCATTTGTAGATCTGTATTTACAAATCAAAGGTATTTAATTATTTAGGGAATGGGGTGTGTGTGTGTGTGTGTGTGTGTGTGTTTGTGCATTGTGTGTATGTGTGTGCACACACCCATTTTTAAGTCTTCAAAATCACAAGTATATTTAGACTTTAACTTTTTACCTCTATTCTCCTTTTCTCTTTCTGTGTCTTTGTCCCTCCACTCAAAGAAAAAAGTATGATTTTTGATTTATGATCATAGATTTAGAGTTGAAAGGAAATTTAGAATCCATCTTATCTAACACTTTCATTTCAAAGGTGGGAAACTGAGGTGCAGTTACTTGCCCAGATTCATACAGCTAGTAAGTTTCTGAGTGTGGATTTTAACCCATGTCTTCTCTCTAAGTGTATCACTGTACCCATTATACCACATTGCTTCTTGATCTGATCTTATGACAACCTGAGACTATGGTAAGAATATTTAAGCTAGTGTTTAAAAGAACTTTAATCTTTAAAATTTTTTTCTTATTTAAAAAATTCATTTATTCATTCATTTTTAACATCCATTAAATTTTATTGACTTCCAAATTCTTTTCCTCTTTTTAGCCACTCCCCCACCCATTGAGAAGGTATATTGATCAAACATGTGAAGACATACAAAACATATTTTTTATTATCGAAATCACAAAAAGCAAGGAAAACAAAGTGAAAAAAGTATGCTTCAATCTACATTAAGAATTCATCAAGAGAATTTTGAGAAGAAAGGTCGAGTAGTAGAAGGAGCCCAGAAGTTCACTCCCGACCAGCCATGTGACCTTGAGTAAGTCATATCACTTCCCTGGGCCCCTGTTTCCTTATCTGTAAAAGGATGAGTTGAACTATAATAACTTAAAAACCCCACTAAGATTATAGGAACACCCTGTACGTACAATAAAAAGCAGTCAAAGGGGAAAAAAAGATGCACTTATATGATTCTATGTTATTGTTGGCAGTGAAAGAAAAAAATCTAGTTGAATTTGAAGATTTCAAAAATATAAGTTCACTGGAACTCCTTGAGTCTCATTAAGGGAAGTGAACCATTTCTATTAGCAACACTGTTCTTTGTGTAGTTGGGCACTGAATATGACCTGTGTCTATTTTTCCATGAGCTGAACATCAAGATCAGTCTTCTTACTTTGCAGTTACTTCTTCTCCATCTACTCTGGGTATAGCCCATTTAAATTGCAAGCTATTTCATAAAATAGTGTTCTATAAAGATATACAGCATTAAAGTATGTCTTTGCATATGGAACACACACATATAAGTATTGCTGTTGTTCAGTTGATTCAATTGCGTCCTACTCTTTGTGACCCAGGGACCACACCGTCCATGGGCTTTTCTTGGTAAACATGCTGGAGTGGTTTTCCATGTCCTTCTCCAGTGCATTAAGGTGAACAGGTGAACTTGCTGAGGGTCACGTAGCTAGTAAATGTCTGAGGCTGGGTTTGAACTCAGGTCTTCCTGACTTCAGGCCCAGCTCTCTATCCACTGAGTCAGCTAGCTGTCTCCTACATATACGTATATGCCATCTAAAATATAAATATGAATGGCAACTATAGAGTCCATAGAATGTTACTTATGAGTCTGTCCCATCTTGAACTTCAATTTTGAAGTCTTCTAACTTGGGGGAACACAATTTAAGTTCAATAGAATTTATGTTCCTTGAAGGTAAGGGCTATATTATTTTTGTCTTTGTCCCAGTTCCTAGTGCAATGTCTGGAACATAGTAGGAGTTTAATAAATTCTTGTTGAATGAGTAAAGATAGACAAAGTAAGCCCAGGAACAGAAGAATAATGCTATACCCTCAAAAACATATTACTCTCCAAACCCATTTTGTAATGAAATGGAACTGGGGTAGCATTTCTTCTTGTACTTCAGTAAATGGAAAAAATCCCATTTTCAGAGATACTCTCAGGAAAATGCCTATAATTAGAAGATCAGGGGACTCATAATAGTTCTTGTCTTGGTCCCAAGTGCTTTCTTTAAGAAGGAACAGAATAAAAATGAGTAAAAACAAGGAATGTGTTAAAGGTAACAGAAAAACAATAAATTTTTGAGTTGGTGACATACCTCTCAGCTTTCCTCCTCTCTCTCTCTCATTACTCCCTTCCCTCAATTTCTTATTCTTTTTCTCTTTCAACTTTGGAAAATATACTCTTTCCTCAGTTTGGCAGATGAAGAAAAGAGGATGGGGGGGGGAAGGTTAGTTATGTGTATAAGAAACACTATATGACATTTAGCTAAAAGAGACAAGATTTCTGCCTGTGAAGAGATTTCACTCTAAAATTTTAGACAACAGACATGTATAATAATATATAGACATGCACATGTCAGTTAAAAATGAAGGCTATCAACATTTCCCCTTTGCCATAGTGGGCTGCAAGTGTTCAATACTTAGGATAGAATCTTCTGGAGGAGAGAAGCTGGTAAGGAGGAATGTGAGATGAGGCAAAATGCCACTGATAATGCAAATAAATGAGCCCAATTTATCCATATCCTTTCTCAGGAAAAAGAAACATTTGTTTCTGATAACCTTTCAGACCTGTCATACAAATCACAGTAAAATCAGCCACAAAACTAACTTTTCTCTTGTCTTGCTCATTGGTAGCCTTGGATTGACTGAAATGAATATTTCTCTTTAATTCTTTAGCACATTGATTTGGTGATTTGTAGTATCTTTGAGAGTGCCAAGTGGATGATTTAGTATGACTATCATGAATATCAGATTTTCAGGCTGACAAAAATCATCATCTACACAAATCATAGGTAACAGGTTTTTGTAACACCTGCCATTCATCATTGGCTATTAAGAAAAGTTGCTTCTTACTCCTAATAACCTGGCATCAATGTCATGAAAAAAATCAATCCTTTTGCAGAAGGAAAATCAGCCTAGCCATACTGTGTGTCTTTGTCATTGGCTATCAGGGGCTTTTCAAAGCACTGTGCACATTAAAACAAACAAATGAACAGAAAACACATGTGTTCTATGTTTTTGCATGTTACCTCCCATTTAAATATGATGTGAAATACAGCATAAGACACAACAATTATTTTCTAAAACTGACACAAAACCATATTATCAGGGAACAATCAAAGAAAACAATCCCTGCTACCAAAATATGTGTATTATGGGTTAATATTACCTTATTGATCTATATTCATCACCAGACTGGAGCCCTGAGGAATCACATACAGAAAACTTCTGGCTTTGGTTTAGCCTAGTTTCTTTTCAACTTGGCTAAAATGTATTTAGGATACTTGATTTAGAGATCAACATTAATGAATTCTCATATTAATTGCTTCCATAGAGGTCTTTCCCACATACTTTTGATCTTTGAGTTATATTGCTGAGCCTTTCAGAATCCCTAGTTTCCCACAGGATTTAGCTATCATTGTAAGAAAAATTGTAGACCATGTATGGACAGGACCTTGGACAAGGCTAACAGGATTAGACTGAGAATCCTCAAATTTCATTCACTTAGTCCTGACTCCATATTCAAACCCAGTTCATAACAAGTAAGCTTGGTTTGTTTTTTTTTTTTATTAAGTGGGGGAAGAAGGAAAGGATGTCTCTATGAAGATCATTATAGAAAGGTCCCAGGGAATAGTCCACATAAACCAAAGAACAAATATATCCAAGAACCATGACATTCACTTGCTGGTCTATAAAAACAATTTAAGAGTAGAGAAGAATATTTACTAATTCAGCTAAAGGCTTTGTAACAAAAAGCAACAGAGAAACATTATTTTAGTCAAAGTCATTATCAGAACTGTTCAACACTCCTACTAATTTCCCAGTAAGTAGCTTCTAACACAATTAGCCCAATTCAAATTGCCCTAAGATGAGGTGTGTATATGTGGTGGCAGGGGATTAGGAGGAGGGGGAGAGAAGGATAACTGGGCAAAGACCAGAATTTTCTACAATAGGATACTTTAAAATAGCTATAATTTATACTGGCAGTGAAAACAAAATCCTTGGTTCATGTTTGCAATAAAAAAAAATCTTCAACAATCTTTTTATGATGCCTCATTTAAGGAGGCAAAAAAGAAATTAATCCAGAAAAGAACACTTCCAGGATATTTAATCATATGGCAAAAGAATAGTAAGCATTAAGCGTCCTGCCCTGGAAAGCTGACTGGTCCCGCTTCTCTTTCCTAGCACAGATAATGTCCTCTAATGACACTTTACTAGCTCATCTGTGTCAATTAAATATTATCTAAAAGTCCCTATGGAGATACTGATCTAAAACTCTCTGATGTTCCAACTTGTTTTCTCACCATCTCTACACACATTAAGTTGCTAGCTACTTTAGCCTGACTAACCCATTCGTTTTAGCAGAAACAAAAATGAAGAAGACAATACTCGCAACAACACATTAACACAAAATGCAAAGGAACAGAAGAATTTAGCCCAGACCTGGTCATTCCTTCCATTTCTTGAAACGTGAACACAAACCGAAGAGACCCACTCAGCCTTAAAAAGGTCGATCATTTTCCTCTCTTAAAATCTCATCTCTAACGTGCTTTCTCTCCTTCTGTCTCCTTGCTTGCTTTCTCTTTCCCCCTCTCTCTCCCTTTCCCCTCCTCTCTCTACTTCTACCGGAGAGCATTTGTTTTTTCTTTCCTGCTTCTGCCGTGGATGAACACAAACTCCACGATTTGAGGTGATTTTTTTTTTAAAGACTAACAGTTGGGAATCTAAAATCCTGCTATTCTGAATGGCTTCATATGCCAGTTGCTAGAAACACAGTGCTTACATAAAGAGTCATGAAGAGACAAGAGTCCTGTAATTTTTAAGCAAAAAGCTAATATCTTAAAAGAACCATCCTTCTCTCCTTTGGTCCTATTTCTATTTACCTTTAGGCTCCACAATTAGCACTTACCCTGAGATGTGCCATAAATGCTCTATTCCAAATGTATAAAAGCCAACCACATCTCATCTGAGAATTAAACAGTTTTAATGTCTTCAAATCCATGTCCCTGCTCCAGCCCCTGACAGAGACAGTCACTGGCAGCAGTACAACAATTCTGAACACCAGACATCTGATTCTTGACATTTAAAAATAACAATATTGGTAAAAAAGAGGAGCCTTTTTAAAATTAACTGCAAACAGCTTGTGAGTGAGGACATATTGCCAATTGTATGTGTTAATCAGAACATGCGATGATTTCAACCTTGCAATACTGGGTTTCTGAATCAATGCCATACAGGAACCATAATACCTATGGAACTGATCAGTTTCCTGTATAGTCACAGTAATGACATTATGCAATTAATTTACTAGAAGTTTATCTAGCAGTTGTATAAAAGAATAAGTCCTGGCAAGTCAAGTAAAAATCTAATAGTTCTTTTATTGATCTGAGAGAATATTTATGTATTTATATCTTATAGACAGATAGCTAGGTCCCAATTAATGTGAATAATGAATCCCCTGAAGTGGTCACATGTATTTAAATTCACACTTTCAGAGTTATAGTTATGTAAAATTTTAGTTCCAGCATAACGGAAAAATGTAGTGTAAATTCAAATAATTCAGCCACTTTGTGGAATTCATTATTTGTACTAAGTGGGATCCAGGCATACGCATATAAAAATAAAACAGAAAGAGAAAACGAACAAATTTATTCATTATTTGTATGCTTTAGTCAAAACAAATGTATTGGTTTTAATGATGAAAGTTAAATATTAGTTTTTTTAAAATAGTGCTCTACAGAGATTTGTCCACATTGCATTGTTGTGTTTATCTCCCTTAGTGTAAAATATAAAACTTGTGAAAAAAAAGATGCTTGTGAAATCTCAACCTGGTCTCAACTAATGATAATAGATAACACAGACCACTTTAAGATTTGCAAAGGGCTTTGTATATATGAATAAAATGATAGACTTGGAGTCAGAAAGACTTGTTTAACACTAGCTGTGTGATCCTGGACAACTCACTAAATCACTCTAAGCCTCAATTTCTTCAACACCCCCTCCCCCAAACAAAACAAACCAGCCCTGTCTCAGAGGAGTGTTGTGAGGACCCACAGAGATAATGAATGTACAGCGTTTTGTTCACTTTAAAAGCACTATCAGTCTATCAAGCCAATAAGCATTTATTAATTTCCTACTATGAGTACACAAACAGAAAGAGTGAAATGAAGTCTACTATAAATGTCAGTTCTTATTTTTGATTCTCACAATTCTCTGATGTAGGGATATGTGGGCATGTGTGAACCAGTAGAAACTAGTTTGACTAGTACAGCCTCAGCCTCCCCAGAATGCATATATGCTAAGGCTAATTAAGCCAGAGATTGTGCATTGTATTCCTCTCCCCCTATTCCTTCTCCTAACCTCTTACTGGATGGCAGTTAGAGTTAAGTTCTCTGCATCCCTGCCCCTCATTCTTCTCCTTTTTTTTAAGGCAAGTCAGGAACTCTCATTCCATTGGTCCTGAGTATATTACTATCTTCCCTATTGATGATAAGGCAGTCTCCTGTTGATGCCCACTGGCTCTTTGCCTAAATCTCTATATAAGTTTTGTCTCAGTGGGGCTCTGGGTCTTTGATCAGAGGGCAAAATTTGTTGCAAGATTCCACACCTGGCACTATGCCACTCTGTCCCTCAATGGCCAAGGGCAATGGTGGCCACATGACAAGATTACTCCCTGTTGGGATCCATTGTCTGCCTCACTTTGTGATCAATAATTCATATTTTTTAAACTGCTATCTCTGTGTGGTGCTGGTGCTATTCATCTGAACAATCCTGCATTATAGTATTATTATTTCTACTTTACAGATGAGTAAAATGAGGGGCTGAGAAAAGTTAAATGACTTGTTTTGAGTTAAACAGCCAGTGAGTATCGGAGGCTAGATTTAAACCCAGATATCTTGCCTGGCTTCAAGTCCAGGCTATTTTCATTATACTACACTGCCTCTCTAATGAATAATTATTTTTGGTAATTGGCAATACATACAGTACGTATTAACTGAAACAAACTAAAGCAGGAAACTTTTCTGTATGCCCGTTCAATATTGTGGGGCTGGCTTTTAGAATGGAATCAGTGCATGGAGATTGATGTATATGGGTTAAAACACCCTTATATATGCCTTGAAATGTCATAGACAGAGCCAGAGATTATCATTGTACCCTTGGGAGAATCCCAGGGGGTGCTAAATTTCCTTCCTTCCTTGTAGTGGAGACCTATTGCTTTCACTGAGGGGAATTCTCGTTCTCCTCCTTACCAGGTAAACACATAGAGCTCAGGAATCCATTCTTCAAGTTTTTGGCTGGAGAATAACACAAAGGAGGTGCTATAAATCACTTAATTTCCATTTATTTCCCTTAAAAGCCTTCCACATCACCTACAATTCTGAAATGTGTAACTAATAAAAATGTTGCTTGCAATTTGATCTCATCAAGAATTATGAAAGTGGGACAGTATACTTTTTTTTTTTCAAATGGTTGGATGTTTTTCTTTTCTATTCAGGTTTGGTTGTTCCCCAAGATGGGATTTGATTGTCAGCATGTTTAATGCCTTTCAACAATTTCAAAATTTTTATGCATACATACATACATACAGATGTGTATATATACATATACATATATGATATGTTTAAATGAGGAAAAAATTTGAAATTGGAAAGTGGAAACTGGAAAAGTTTTGAAAATTTAGAATCTTCATGAGGTTTTTTAAAAATAACACTGAAATACAGAATCTTATACTTGCTCAAATTTCTGAGACCTTCTCATTTTTAAAATAGTACTCCACTTATGTACAAACATTCTTCCCCAAAGCTGCATCTCCTCCTACTTCCCCACCCCAAGATATTTTAATTTTAAAGTGAAAGAAGGGGAGAGGAAGAGGGTGCATAAAATTATGGAGTTATAAATCTACCTAGAAATGTAGAACTCAAATCCACTTCCAATTTTTCATGATCCTATTAGACTATTTCTATCTATCCTTTCATTCATTTACTAAAGCATAGATGGTTATACAAAGTCACACAGAAGCCACAGGTAAAATTATTTATTATTTATGCATATTAATGTTTCTGCCATCCTTTTTCTCTGTCAAAAACTCTTATCTAGATCACTAATTTCAAGGGTGAACCTTACTTAGATTCTCAATGGAATTCTATAGGGGAAGAATCTGACGTAATATTTATTGGTTGTCCTTATATTACATGGAGTGATTTGTAACAATTGTTCTGGCCACCTTATTAGGGCAACTAGGCACTGCCAGAAGGGAGACCCTTCTCCCTTGTCTTTCCTTCACCACCACTCTCTCCAGATGCCCATGTCTTGGTGTGGATGTGTAAGGCTAGGAATGGGAATATTTAAATGGGCGCTCACATTGCTTGGATGAACTGAAAGTCAGTGGCTACAATCCTTCTAGTGAGGTGGAAGACCTTTAGATCTTACCATCTACTCTGCCCTGATGCTACACCTTTCCTACCCTTATGAACTTCTATTTCACTTGACGATATAATGTGGGGGTAGGGAATTTGTGGCCTCAAGGTCACACGTAGTCTTCTAGGTCCTCAAGTGTGGCCCTTCGCCTGAATCCAAACTTCACATAACAAATCCCCTTAATAAAAAGATTTTGTTCTGTAAAACTTGCTTTTATTCAAAAGGTTGTACCTAATGGCATAGTATTATAATCCAAGGGCCCTCGAGTCTTGCCATGTGTATCACAGCTATACATTTAGTACTTCTAGATCACTTCATCTTCTGTGCAGCTATATTTTCTTATGTGTTCTCTCCCAATTAGAACGTGAGTTCCTTTAGAAAACAGACCATCCTGGTTTTCTAGCTGTATACCCAGCACTTTGCACATAATTGAGTGCTTAATAAATGCTTTGTTGATTCATTCATCTTTGGCACTTTCTCTGAACTTCAGAAAGATAGTTTATAATGTTTTCATGATGTGACACTGAGGTTCTGTCGAGTGTCCCTCTGCATAACCTTTCTCTGGGGCATTTTACTCTTGGCTATCATGGAAACTTTCCAAAGCAGATATGGTGCCTGCAGGTGGGCCATGATTTCAAAGCAGAAAAGAGCAGTCGGGGAGAACTCCACAAAAAAGGCACATTTTTCTTGCTTTTACTTTCACAATAGGAGTGTGAAGAAAGGAGAGAGGAATATATAAAAGCACAAAAATGAAGTAAATGCAAAGGCTAGCCATATGGAGGGACGGGCCTCTGGCAAATCCCAGTCTACATGTACACAAGGACATGCACACTCTCCATGCATTCCTGTCTTCCTTTTTCCATATTCCAATGTATGAAATTTGTTAAAAATAAACAAGGATGTTAAGGAAGGGAGAAGCAGCAGGACACCTTCCTTGGGTACTTGTTGGGAAGGTACTATCTGCCTTCAATGAATGTTTGTGATTTGTATATTCACATTTATATATACTGAACATTTCCTTTTATTGTGTTTTATTCTATCGATGCTATCTCCGTAGAGCCTGGCCACATTGAGTTTCTGTGTCTGTGACTGTCTGGTCTCTGTGCACTAGGAAGTCCTTCCACTGAAGCAGGGAGCATAGGATTATAGCATTAAGGCTGGAGTGGACTGCAGAGCTCATCTAGTCCAATCTCTCCATTGTAGATGGAGACTTCTAAAATGTCAGAGAAGTTGCGATGGAGCCTGGGTTCAAATTCAGGATCTTTATACCCCAGTCTCATATTCTTTCCATTGTGCTGCTCTTCCCCAGGTTAGGAATGGTTGCCTCACTTCCCCATGTGCTCAGTATGACTCTGATAAATACAGAGCTACTAATAAAGCACCCCCGAATCTAACAGTTCTCTCCAGAGTTTGACAACATATAGCTCTCATTGAATTTCAAAGTGTCAAATCTTGCATTAAAAACAGGTGGATTTTAGGCTTTTCCCCTGCTCCCGACTCCATCCCATAACTTTTAGGTAAGGAAGAAAGCAAGTATCAATAATGATGCCTTGCATTTACATGGATTTACATGAAATTTTCAGAATTCACTATCTTTCTTATCTCTTTTGATCTTTGTAACAACTAAGATAGACAGATAGCTATATTTTTCTAATTTGACCTGATGAAGAAGCTAAGCCATAGAGATGTTAAGCAATATTCCCTGGGTCACAGAATCAGTTAACAACAGAACCAAGAATAGTATCTATTTCTCTCCACTTAGCCTCATATTCCTTCCACTATTAAACTACAGCAATACCGAAGATGGAGCACCACCACAATTAAATTGGCGTTTCTAAATAGTGGCCATTCCACAAAGACTTTACCTGAAGATATTGGCAGGACCGTTCCTGTTGACAGGTTTCTGACTTCACCAAGGCCTGGTCCACATTAACGGAAGCTTTCTGGTAAACTTCGCGGGCCCTGCTCACTGTCAAGGTTGAGGACCAGGCGCTCTTCTTCAGGAGTGGGGCATCCAGGTTGACAGGAAGATTTGCGCAGGTAGAACACTTGACATCATTATTACTCCTGGAGGCCTTGACTGCATGTTCATTGATTGTGTTGTAGGCCTCCATGAAGTATTGTGAGGCAGAGCGGTCTGGGCATCGGCCCATTGTCATCACTGCAGAGGGGGCATGATAGAGGCAGACATCACCATCCAAATTGTCATCAGAGCTCCACCAACCTGAGGCATTCGAACGGGCTTTGGGTTCTGGTCGTCTTTCTTTGCTCTTGCTTCTCTTGCCATACCTCATTGTCTGTGTGTCATCTGGACTGGCTTTGCCTCCGTTAATGCTGCCCTTGGATGGTCCCTCTAGAGAATGAGACTTGGTAAAAAGCTTCTGGACAGAGTGGACCAGGTGACGAATCCTTCCAGGGCTGTCACTACGGTGCTCCACAGCAGTCCTCTTGTACTGCAAGGTGTGGTAACCATCTCTGTTGAGGGGGAGCTGCCTTTCAAATTGATCCAGGAGGTTGGGAGGAAGGCGGTTTGCCTTGTTAGCTAGGGTGCGGGGAACTAGTGTACATTCTTCTTTCAACTCTTGCTGCGAATTGTAGTGCCTCCTAGGGAAGGTGCTGCTGGCCAGGGGGTCATTGAAGGGGACCACGCACTCAGCTTGGAAGGAGTTCCTCTGAGTGTAGTAAGGGTGGTCAGCGGGGTGAGGCTCCACTGGGCTTAACAAGTATGGCTTCCTGTCCACATGATGGGATAGAGAATCACAGGCAGAATCACAGGTCACTCCATGATGGTGACTACGGCTGCTGGATAATCCTTTCATTGCTGATGCTAAGTGACCGCCAATGTCATCTACACCATGTGGCTATGTTCCAGACGGGTCTCTGGGAAACACCTGGAAAAATAAAGAACAAGATTGATGAGCTATTTAAACTGTTCTTAGTAAATAGCCATTTCTTATCTTAAATGCACTTTCTGTATCTCTAATCTCTTGTGATAATTATTGCCTGATAGTGGTAATAATAGCTCAGATTCATATAGTATTTTGCGACTTGCAAAACATGTTGCCTTTATATCATAATATATGCCTTTATATCATTTGATAAATGTAGAACAAAGGCACATTTCTTTCCATCAACTCCTGGCTACAGCTTAAATTCTTGGTTAAGTAAGTCTTTAACTTCTAAGCTGGTAAGAATAGACTCTAAACCTTCTGGTGGAGATCATAGGCATAGGTGAAGACCTGTGGGGCTCACAGAGTCCAACATGACTGAGAATGACTTAACAACAACACGATTGTCATCTTATTTACAAGTGATCTGGATGAATTTCTTCCTCCCCCAACTACTTTTTATCACTAAGGACATCATAACCTGACTCTGGTCTTACTTTAAGGTCTTATGGTAAATTCCTTATCTTCACTCACTCTAGTTTCTTACCTTGCTACCTAGCTGCCTGAATAATCAATCATTATAAAACAGAAAAAAACCCAAATTAAAAAAAATCATGAAAATGTTGTTATATAATTCACACCTGCTTTTTCAATTCTCTAACAAGGCACAATTGGTATTTAAGCACGACCCAATTCATATTTTCTTTTAACTCTTTAACAAACCATGTGTCCTTTAGTAGTTGACAGAGTTCCAATGGATTGCCTGACTTGTCCTGCTTTTATAGCAGCTTCCTACAATGCAAACAATTTTCTCTTTGAGATGTCTTGTAAAGCTAACAAGACTTTCCAAAATACCACAAATGCCATTTTGGGGTATTCAAAGGAGAGGAGATCAGTGGTTTAATCAAATAAGGGCTTAGCCTAAAGCAGGACAGTGAAGGGAGGTTGAATTTTGTTAGCTACATGGGATTTCAGGATCCAAAAACCTTATAGGATGTTTGAAGCTTTGCCAGTGTTTTGTAACTACATCCTCTCTCTCTGATGGTGAAATAATGTCTTGGGAGAAGTAAGAAATTTGAGTACTTGGGGCTGCTGCTGGGTTGTGGAAAGTACACCGGATTTGGAGATGGGGGAACTGGGGTCACATTTTAGCTCTTTTGTTTGTTGCCTGTGTGATCTTGGGCAATTCAAAGAACCTTCCTGGGCATCAATTTCTTCATCTATAAAATGAGATCTCTAAAGTTTTCTCAAATCTTAAAGTCCTATATTTTTGTTAACTCACAAAATAAATGATTTTCCCAAAAATGAATATTCATATAAGATCCTTGGCAACAAGAAATAGTTCTGGAGTAGGGATGAATTCTGCCGTTTCCTTTCCTTCATAACTGCTTTGTATTCACTTTGTCTACATTTGATGTGTGTGCATAATAGCTGTTTATATACACATGTGTATGTATGTATACACACATACATGTACATATGCACACGACCTTGTAATATATACATGTATACATGTGTTTATACATATATGTATATACACACACATTGCTGTCTCTCCCACTTGAACTTAAGCTATTTAAGTGCAGGGAATGTTTCCTTTTAGTCTGTGTGCTCTCCATAGTTAGATAGGTGCCTGTCCCATAGCAAGTGGTTTATAAAGGCTTGTTCATTGACTCATTCATTGGTTGATTGGAATGGAGAGCAAGGAGGGCCAAATATAAGGTATGGACTGAAGACAAGTGTGTTGATTCAATTCAATAATGGTGACATTACAAGCCTATTATAGCCAGGCATCACTGTGCTTAGCATTGCTGATACAAAGACAAAAGCAAAATAAGACAGTACCAGTCTTCAAAGAGCTTATGATCTATTGAAAGAATAAAACATTCACAGTGTTCCAAACTGTCTTATCTTGCTTCAAGACTCTTATGGCATACTCCACCCTCACTCTCTTAACTAAGGACCTTATTGCACAGAGAAAATTGAGGTAATTTACTGAAAGTTCTCTTTTCTCTCTTCCTTTTCATCTCACATTACCCAAACATCTTCCTCCAATATCTCCTCTTCAGTCTAAAGATAAGAGACAATTCTTCCTTTGCCAAGTTCAATATTTCTATAAGTACCCTCAATCCTATCTCTTCCTGTCTTCTTTAACAGTTTACCTCCACAGTTACCTCCACTCTCTTTTTTATCTTTAGTCTCTCCTGATCTACCTACTGACCACTTCCTCGCTATGTGCAAACATTCCAACAACTTCCTGACCTAAAAAAGAATTTTTACTTGGTATTTCCATCCCAATGAGCCATCATTCTGTACTTCCCCACTTTTGGGGTAAACTCCTTGAGAGAGTAGGCTTCTCTGCTTCCTGTTTTCTCACTCTTTTCTAAACCCTCTGCCATCTGGCATCCAATCTCTTCATTCAGATGAAACTCTTCAAAGTTACCAATGATCTCTTAATTGCCAAATCAGATAATCTTTTTAAAATCCCCATTCTTTTTTATTTCTCTTCAGTAGTTGGTACTTCATGCGCTTGATACTCACCCTTCACTAGATATTTCACTAGATTTTCATGACTTAGTTCTCTCCCAACTCTCCTTCTATTCACCTCATATCTTCTTCCTAGTCTACTTAGCTGAATATTTATCTGTCACACTCACTCAACACAGGTGCCCCCGCAAGGCTATTTTGAGACTTCTCTTTTTTCCTTTCAATTGGTGATTTCATCAGTGACATGGATTCAACTATAATTTCTGTATCTATAGCTACCTACACCTATATATGTATACACATATGTGTATATATATATGTATGTATGTGTATATGTATGTATATACACACATACATACATATACACATATATACCTATATCTTTAGTGCTAACTTCCCTTTTTTCCCTAAAATACCAGCTGTCTTTTAGAAATCTTGAACCAGATGTCCTTTCGGCATCTCAGACTCAACTTGTCCAATAACCCCTCATTATCTACTTTGTTTTTCCCCACCCCTACCCCAATTGTCTCTTCTTTCCCACTTCCCTATCACCACTGATAGCACTCCCACCTCTCAGTAATCCAGGCTCTTGATGCTTCTATTTCTCTAGACCTGGAAGGCACCTTATAAAATGCATAATCTAATCCTATTTATTTAATTTCAAAATCCCTTTCAATGACTTGTAAAACAGCTTTTTCAAGACCTACTTTTCCAGAAAGCTATTCTTAAAGCTAGAATATACATTAGAATACACTCTTCACTCTCACCCCAAATGTCTACTCTATTGCCAAATCTTGTTTCCACAGTATCTCTCATGTAAGTCTTCTCTCTCTTCACACAGCCACCACTATAGTTCAGGTCTTCATCACTTTTCCCTTCATAACTTCTACAAAGTGATTTTTTGGGCAAAATTTAAGTGTACTCATACCACTCCCTTGGTCAAAAAATCTCAGTGACTCCCTATTACTTCCTGGATTAAATATAATCTTCTCTAATTCTCTTCACAATGTGACTCCTTCCTCCCTTTCCAGTCTTCTTATATATTAGTTCCTACCATGTACTCTATGATCCAGTTACACTAGACTGGCCTACTTCCTCTTTTTGTGCCTTTGCTCTGGCTTCTTCCCATTCCTAGAAAACTCTCTCTCCACAGTTTTGCTTCTTAGTTTCCCTCATGTCTTTCAAAACTTGGCTGAAATTCTACCTTCTAAATGTGGCTTTTCCAGGCCCCCCAGGCTGCTAATGACATCTTCTATGAGATTAGTTTCCAGCTACTCTGATTACAGGGTGTCCCCAAAGTTCTGTTGCAGTTTTAACTGCACTATCTTGTCTGTACCTGGTCATCTACATTTTGCCTTCCCTGTGACCCTTACTTCCCCCACCCCAAACCATTAGAATATGAATACCTTGAGTTCAGGGATGGTATTTTTTTTCCTTTTTTATATCCCAGTGCTTTGTATAGACCATTATAGATAAATATATTACAAGGAAAATTGGGAATGGAAGGAATTCTATCAACTGGAGGGATCAGGAAAGGTTTCATGGAGGTGTAACCTTAGCTGTACCTGGAATGAAGACAAAGATTCTGAGAAGGGAAAATGAATAGGTTGTCTGAGGTCACAGAGGGAGAAGATAGGAAATTGAGTTTGGGGGAATCATTGGCAGGGAAACAGTATGAAATAAAATGAAAATGGTGAATGGGAGCCCAAAGACTTTAAAGAGAATTAGAAGACCTTAAATATCAGACTTAAGGAATTTGATTTTATTCTCTATGCAATGGTGAGCCCTTGTAGGAGGGGCTGGAGACAAATGTGTTCTTTCAATTAAATGAATATGTATTAGGGTTAAATAGATTAAATAGGTTAAATTAAATTAGGTTAAATAATCAGGTGACATAGGTGGGAAATACAATGGTGAGACTGAGACCTTAGGACAACTATTTTAGAAACTGTTGTTGTTTAGTCATTTTTCAGACTTGTCCAACTCTCCATGACCCCATTTGGGGTTTTCTTGGAAGAAATCCTAGAGTGGCTTGCCATTTCCTTCTCCAGCTCATCTTGGATGAGGAAACTGAAGCAAGCAGGGTTCAGTGACTTGTCCAGGGTCACACAGCAAATAAGTGTCTGGGCTAGATTTGAACTCAGGAAGTTGAGTCTTCTGAACTGTAGGCCTGGAGCTCTATCCATTGTGTCTCCTATCTGGAAGCTATAGAGTGGGATATATGGGAAAAGAGAGAGACTAGAAGTAGGTAGGTCAGTTAGGATGCTCCTATAGGAAAAAAAAATGTTGATAAGGGCCCAAACTAGGGTAGGATATTTGTAAGTAGAAAGAAGGGATAGAGATAGGACATATTACAGGAGGAGAATTGACAAGATTTGGCAATCAATAACATGGGGGAAGGAATTGAAGTAGAGGGAATAATAACATGACTTTAAGGTGATTAACTTGGGTAGCTAAGAGAATGGTGGTATCCACAATGGGATAAATGGGGAAAAACTTTCAAATAAGGAAGTTGGAGAAAGAGAAGTTTTGGAGAAGAATGATAAGTTTCATTTTTGATATGTTGAATGAGATGTCTGCGGGATATCTGGCAGGCTGTATAAAGTCGGAGTGAAGTTCTGTAAAAAGGTTAGGATTGAATGTAAAGATTGTTAGTTATACAGAATTGTGCTTGAACTCATTGTAGTTGATGAGATTACAGAGAGAGAAGGGAGAAAGGGAAGCCATGTCAGAGACATGGAAATGCCCACACTAAAGGAGGAAACAGGTAAAGATCAGTTAAGGAGACAGAGAAAGAGCAGTCAGACAAGAGAGCCAGGAATGAGCATAAACATGGAAGCTAGGGGAGGAGCTTCCAGGAGAGAGGCTATGGTTCATAGTGTCAAAAAGTTGTGATCAAAGGGCAAAGGAAAGCAAGGACTGAGAAAATACCATCAGACTCAACAGTTAAATTATTGTTGATGACTTTAAATAGACTTTAAATAAACTTTTGTTTAGTAGAGGGGTTAGAATCCAAATGGAAAATGATTGAAAAGTTGCTGGTAAGAAAGTAGAGGCAGGAAGAACACTTTCTAGGAGTTTCACAATGAAAGGGAGGAGAGATAGAAAATAACAGTATGAGGGGATGGCAAAATTAAATGATAATTTTAAGGTGATTTTAGCTTTATCTTGTTTAAAAATTTTTAAAATTACATTTTGTTTTTCTCAATTACATGTGAAGACACTTTAAAATATTCATTAAAAAATTTGAGTTCCAATTTCTCTTTCTCCCTCCCTCAACTCCCCCTTTCCTGAGAGAGTAAGCAATTTGATATAGGTTATGCATGTTCAATCATGTAAAACATATGAACACATTAGTAATGTTGTAGAAGAAAAACAGAGCAAGAGAAAAAAACATGAAAAAAATAAAGTGAAAAATAGTATGCTTGAAACTGCATACAGATTTCCTAAAGTTCTTTCTCTGGAGGTGGATAACATTTTTCACCATGAGTCCTTTGGAATTGTCTCAGATTATTGTATTGCTGAGAATAGCTAAATTATTCACAGTTGATCATTGTACAATATTTCTGTTACTGTATACAATGTTCTTCTGGTTCTGCTCACTTCACTTATTATCAGTTCATGTAAGTCTTTCCATTATTTTCTGGAATTGGCCTGCTTGTCATTTATTATAGCAATTACAGCACATTTCTTTTGGTATTCCATCACAATCATATGCCCCAACTTGTTTAGCCATTCCCCAATTGATGGGCATCCCCTCAATGACCAATTCTTTGCCACCAAAAAAAGCTGTTATAAATGTTTTTGCACAAATAGATCCCATCATCCCTACTCCATAAAAATCCTTTGGGGTTTTGACCGAGTAGTGGTATTGCTGGATCAAAGGGTGTACATAGTTTTCCAGTCCTTTGAGCATAGTTCCAACAAGTGATTTTTTTTTTAGACCTCCACGGTAGCAGGGAAAAAGCTATAAGATGGGGGGGGTGGGAAGAGAGAGAGAGAGAGAAACAAACACACAGAAACACAGAGAATAAAGCAAAGAGGGAGAGAAAGAAACAGAGAGTTAGACACAACAGACTGAGACAGAGAGACGCAGACATACAGAGAGGCACACACCCATAGAGACAGAGAGAGATAAAGAAACAGAGAAAGGCACACACACACACTGATCGATTCATAAATGGGCAAATACAATGAAGAAACAGGTTTAGAAGCACCATCCCTTTTCTTAGACAAGAATAAATAAGATGGCATTGGTAAAGATGTAGAGGGCATATTCAAATAAGTGTCCAGTGACCTGCAGTATTACCTTCACACCTCCTGGTTCTGTTTTCCTGTGAAGGAACAGAGAATGCCAATAGCAAGTTACTGAGTTCTGCCTCTAATTTACTTGTTTTTAGCTCTCTTTTGAGTGACCTCCCAGAGGTACATCATGAATCTCGACAGAAATTCCACCTTCTGCTAATATCATAGGGATTTGTTTGGTTTCCTGAATTCGGGGAGTTTGAGCAGATGGGATTCCCGGACCTGGAAAGAGGACACAACTAGCCTAAAAGTGCTCAGTATCTTCAGTAAATGGGGAAGGGTGGGGGAGGGCAATAGAGATACTGAAGATATTGAGACTCTTTGTAGAGCAGAAAGATAACATAAAGAAAAATGTGTCAAGTTGATGTGCTTAGCAGCTAAAAGAAGCCATTAGTGGTCCAATCACTGTGCTAAAATGATCCCTGGGATTACAAGTACATTGTAGTAGGGAGAGTTAGGAAGTGTTTACATGTAACTTCTGGTACATATCAGCAAAAATAACTTATTTAGATGGAAAAATAGACCATAAAATGCATCACAACAGATCTCATGGAATACAATATAGTTTTCAAAGGAGCTTTTTTTAAAAAAAAGAAATGAATTGCCTAGTAGAGTCACAATCACATGATATGTCTTATGAAGATTACACATAATGGAATCTCAATATGCAAAATACAAAGCGATGCTTGCAAACCTTCATTTGGAGGCAGCTGATGCCTTGGATAGATGCTCTTTTCCAAATAAAATGTAAAACTGGCAGGGGCTGAATACATGAATTATATATATTTGCCCTAAAATGTGCATAATTATTTAAATTATACTCTCAATATTTAATTATCATTGATATGCGAACAGTATTACATGTTGGATGATACCACCTGAGGCCAGACATAGCAAATTAAAAGACATATTAGGTCTATTAATGGTGGGTTAAGTTAAGTGCCCAATGACACATTTTCTGGAAATGAAACATGCAAAAGTGATTTTTACTAAATACTAAATGTGTTGTTTTTCAGCTTAGTGCCAAGCACATGCATTTTATTTTAAAATGGAGCTATTAACTGCATTAAGGAAACTCCTACAGAACATAAATCATTTTGCCTCTTCAATTTACTTTTGTAAGATGATTATGAGCTGCTCATCATACATACATACATACATATATCCGTATGTATATATATGTGTATATATGTGTGTATATATATACTAAAGTATATATACTATATCTCTATCTTTATATATATATACTAAAACTTTTAGGACATCCTATATATTTCTCAGAAATCTGAGAAAACCAAATCATGAGAGCAAGTTTATGATAGCAGCAGACTAGTGATAGTGTAGTAAATGTTCAGTTTTTTATATTAAAGGTAAAAATATATCTCTAATTCTAGCTTCTTCTCCTGAGTCATATCATAGCAGTACAGAGCAGCTAATCTAACCTTCTCCTCCAGATGAGGAAACTAAGTCTCAGAGCACTTAGGTTAAGTTGCTCAAGGCACACAGATATGATCCAAGTGCATCATAACAGATCTCATGGAATACAGTGTGGGAGAGACACAGAGATACAGAGAGGTGGGAGAGACTTTGTAGCTCATCCATTCTGACCCCCTCATTTTACATATGAATAAACTGAGGCTGAGGGAAATGAAGTACCTTCCCCAATATCCCATAGGGAATAAAGCATCAGAGGCAGATTCAACACAGGGTCTCTGGCTTCAGATCTAGCCCTCTTTCCACTGATATGCTGCCTCAAACGCAAATACATCCTTCTCCATGCTTCTGAATCAGAATTTCAGAGCATAAGGGATCTCAGGGGTCAGGAAGTTTAAAATTTATGTTAGTAAGAATTTCCTGCATAACCCATGAGACATGTGACCATTCAGCTTTTGACTGAAGACCTCCAATGAAGGAGAACATTTGCAGCTAAGGTTAGTCTATTTACTTTTGCCCATATTTCATTGTTAAGATTTTTTTCCTTACGTGACACCTAAGTCTATCTCTGAAATTTCTGTCCTTTGTTAACACATGCTTCTGTCTTCCAGAGTAGGCAGAACATTCTTCTTCCACGTGATAGTCCTTGAAATAGTGGGAGGCATCTAGCATGCCTCCCTCTCCTCATCCCTCAAGTCTTCTGTCCAGGCTGAACATTCCCCATTCCTTCAACTGATTGAGTTCTTTATCATCATCTTCTTGATGCTCTCCATCTTGTCTACTTCTCTACTGAAACGCGCAAATATTATACAAGATGTCATCTGATAAGAGTAGAGTTCAGCAGAACTTTCCCTGAGGCATGCTTGGGAACTATAGCTCTCTTAGACTGCATTAGCAGTTCTAGTTCTCAAATTATCCAGCTGTCCACCTCAGCCATTTTCTTGCCATCTGTCCTGTTACTGTACTCTCTGGACCAATGGACCTCCTGAGGACCACCTTCTGGGAGACAATCCATCCACTTTCAAACTCCTTCTCTGGCATCCATTCTGTTCTGATTGCTGAATGCCTTGGTTCAAATTCACTGGCCCACTCTATCTAGCTTGCTTTAGCAATCCCTCATAATCCACCTAGACATCTACCCTGGTCATCTTCTTGCCAATTGCCCTGACAGTACACCTGTACCTTCCCCCCTTCTCTGTTTCAACATCTTGTTCTTGGAACTGTAATCATATCAATGCTATTGTTGCTGCTGGAAAAGACACACCCAATCCTGGAATCAAGAATACCTGAGTTCAAATATGGCCTCAGACACTTACTAGCTGTGGGACCATGGACAAGGCCTGTAACCTCTGTCAGCCTTGGTTTCCTCAATTGTAAAAAGGGGATAATAATAATTCATATCTTGTGGGGTTGTTGTGAGAACCATATGAGATAATACTTTAAAAATGTCTTGTGCAGTGCCTGACACATAGGTGTTTAATAAATGTTTGCTTCCACCTATGTGGCCCCCCCACCCCAATATCTCCCCTCACTAATTCAGTGATTTACAAAGCCAAATCATGCCTCCCTTACCAACACTCCCTTATAGGAACTTTTTTGAGACTGTCTTGCTTTTGTATTTGTGTCCCTGATGCTTAGCATATAGATGAGGACATTTTGTTGCATTTAGTCATGTCTGACTCTATGTCACCCCACCGACATTTGTCCATGGGACTTTCTTGGCAAAGGTACTGGGATAGTTTGCCATTTCCTTCTGTAGTCTGTCTCCATTTTACAGAAGAGGAAATGAGGCAAATAGGGATTAAGTGACTTGCTTAGGGTCACATAACTAGCAAGTATCTGAGGCCATATTTGAACTCAGATCTTCCTGACTCCAGGTTTGGTTTTCTATCCAGTGTACTACCTAGTTGTCCCAAATCAGCACAAAGTAACCACTTAATATGTGCTATTTTTTCATTCATTCATCAATTAGACTATAGACATATTGAACATTTTCCTCTTTCCTTCTTTTTTCCTTTAATTTTTGCATATCCTTTCTTCTGCTCTCTTTCCACTTCTCTATTCATGACCTTCGCCTACAAGTGGCACCCAAGGACGCTTATATTGATAATATTCCTGCTCTCCTTTTCTTTCTCCTTCATTCTCTTCCTTTTCTCCACCAGATATTTACTGGGTACTTATATGGTAATTGAGTGAACCACACTGACTGCATCTTATGACTCAATTCTGTTATTATTTCAGTTCCCTTTCTATTCCATTATGAGTCTAGTTTGAATTCTGTCGTGTGAGGAAACTTTATTCAATTATGGAAATTATAAGAAAACATTATTTTACTGTTTGAACTGAACCCTGCATGACTGGGAAGCCAGAACACTTCTGCTGCTTAGAGACCCTTAACTAAGGACCTAGGTTATCCTGACCAGAATACCCAGTCAGATCTGAAGGATCTGATGGAAGGAATTTTCTCACAATTATACATCTCAAGCAACGCATCTGTCTTTTTTGAAAACTGGTTCTTTACTGGCCAGTGAGTTTCCATGTTCCTTTGATTGAATACAGACACTTGGGGGCAAAGTGAGACACTTTTTGTTCTGATTTCAGGGACTTGCATCACTTTGCTCTCGCCTCTCAACTTGGAAATCCCCTAATCTTTTCTCTAAATAGAAATCAGATCATCTAATTTTGTATCCTGGTTTATATCCTGTTAATTATTTTCTCTTAATGCATAAAGATCTGTCTCCCTTTGTATTCAAGATTTGGTACCAAGCTGAGGAGGTTTGGTCCTGGTTTGTTATGCAATTGGCATGCATGGTTTAATAAATCATTATGCTTGGAAGTTTGAACTTTTGTTTCCTCTGTCATTTCAGACAATCCACATGCCACACCCACTATATGTAAGGCTCTGTGCTGGTGGCTAAGGATATAAAGAGGTACCAAATAAGATCAGTATAGTAGGAGAAAAGAGGCATTTATGTACAAAGATAAGAATACAAGGAAACCTATTTTGATGGACTAAAAAATTCAAAACTATTGACAGAAATTGTGACCAACTTGGTCTTCAGCAGTTTGGAAAACTTAGGTAGCATACTGGAGCACTGCATTTCAGTTCAAAGAGATCTGGGTTAAAATTCTGCTGTCGTCGCATACTATCTACATGCTAGTGCAAGTGATTTCACCTTTCTAGACTCAGAGACTTCATCTATAGGTCTCTTCCAATTCTACATCCTATGGCCTCATGATCCTATTAATGTTTTGACATGTATGAGAGTATACAAACCTATGCTGATTTCAGTGCCTCACCATATATAGGAGGAAGTTTGAAGGAGAAGAAAGAATACTAGATTGTGAGTCAGAGGACCTGAGTTCAAATTCTGTCTTTGCCACTTATTAATTATGTGACTTTAGACAAGTCACTTAACTTCTCAGGACCTCAGTCTCCTCATTTGTAAGATCAGCAGGTTAGACTAGAGACCTTTAAATGCCCCCTAGCTCTACAGATGTGATCTTGTTATCCTATACACCTATTCCCATTGGAGAATGAGTAGCAACTGTGGATAAGTACTTCACCAGGAACATTTCTGTGGACTAAGAATTGGGCCATCTTTTGTCTCAATTCTTACCTAGACCTAATTCATTGAATGGGTATTGCTTTAGACAAACTGAGACTTGGGAAAAAACTTAATTTAGGAAGGCCAAGGCCTCCTACTGCATCCTGGGCCATTACCAGTCATCTTGACTTTTGTGGTATAACTGGACTTCGATGACTCTGGAGGAAAGAATGAGGCTGACAACTTTGAGCAGCTCCACCTTACTTTAATCCAACGTGCATGTAAGTCAAGATATTAGTCTTGTGATGTCATTGGTCCTTTGCAAGAATGAAGGACAAATATCAAAAAGGGATCAGATCAACATGCCACATGCCTACAAGTTTGCACACCTGGAATAGCAAGCTGACAATGCAGATGATGAGTGAAACAAGATTTATCTAACAGTGTGTAAAGAAGATTCTCCACAAAGGGGATTCATTAGACTTAAGAAAGAAAGAAACAAAAAACAAACTAGCATCTTAGAGACACTGACACAGGTGATGTTATCTTGCAAGACTGGCAAGTTCTTATTTCATTTTGTTTTGCATGCAAAAGTTTGAGTAGGAATTTCACAATCCCTCCTTTTATGCAACACATAGAACAAACTGAAGGCACCCACTTGCCTGGTTAGAAAGAATCCCTGTGACTAGTAAACGGTGATCACGATGCTTACTGAGTAGGCCATGTCTAGGAGCCATGTCTTCTGGCTTAGGGGTAACATGAGGCTAATTCTTTTCTTCAACCCCCTCCAACCTTACCAGGCCAGGCCATAGGGCAAAAGAGATTCATTGAAGGCAGTGGTTCTCAACCTGTGGGTTGTGACCCCTTTGGGGGTCAAACAGCCCTTTCACAGGGGTCACAGGGGTGGCCTAAAACCATTGGAAAACACATATTTCCAATGGCCTTAGGAACCAAGATGCAGCTCTTCTATCTGTCTCCAGGCGGGTCTGCCCACATGTGAGTATTAAAGGGTTGTGGCATTAGCAAAGTTGAGAACCACTGATCTAAGGCATGGAGGTGCCCTTCTCACAAAGATGCCTCATTTTCCTCTGTGGGTCCTTAGAGCCTGAACTCTGCCAAACCCACTGGTGGACTAAAAAGAGAACTGATTTTTATTGATGCATCTATTTTTAAAGGTCTCCAGGTTCTTGTTATAATTTAATACAAAAACACACATACAATTCCAGAGAAGCCACATTCTCCATAAGCTACTCAGCACAACTTTATTCTTATTGAAGATACATTATTACAAATGGCATTTTGGCTGTAATGTTCAACAAATACAAATCATGTTTTGAGGCTAACCTGTAATACAAATGAAAATTCAATAAGTGTGAATTAAGTGCCTATTAATAGTTGGAATTTGCATAACACTTTAAAGTTTACAAAAGAATTGTATATATATTATCTCATTTAGTTCTCAAAGCCACCTTGTGAAAATCCTAAAGATATTACCTACATTTTACAGATGAGGAAATTGAAGCTGAGAAGGGCTTAGTGACTCAGGCACAGACACAGAACTCACAAGGATCTGAGGGGATATTTGACCAGGGGCTTCTCCTTGCATCAGGTACAGTGTATTTCCCATTATGTACTCTTCTTTATTATTTGTAGAATACTGAGCTAAGCATCATGGTAGATATAAAAGTTACAAATATTTTCTGCTCTCATGGGGTTTAAAACCTAGTAGGGGAGGTGGATGGTGCAATGGATAGAGTGCTGGGCCTGGAATCAGGAAGACTCAGCCTCATGAGTTCAAATTCAGCCTCAGACACTTATTGGTTGTGTGACACTGAACCCAGTTTGCCTCAGTTTTCTCATCTGTAAAATGAACTGGAGAAGGAAATGGCAAACCACTAGAGTCAGTATCTCTGCCATGAAGCCCCAGATGGAGTCACAAAGAGTCAGACACGACTGAAATGACTCAACAACATGGGAATATTACGCATAGTCAAATAACTATAATATATGCTAAGTACATTGCAGAAATACAAACCACTATGTGAAGTGAAGAAAAAGGGTATCACTGAGATCAGGAACCACTTTGGCGTAGGGGTGGCATTCAAGTTGGGCATTAATGAATGGGTAGCATTTTAATGAAGAATCAAGTGGCTGTGGTGGTGTTGATGGTGGGTGATTCTAGACAAGTGTACTAACAGAAATGCCAGTACAGAGAAAATAAAGGAAAAGGGAGGAAGAATGGGAAATAGAATAGACGCAAGAGGGAAGGAAAGGAGAAAATGAAGAGATGGTTACAGATAGAATTCGCTGACCAGCTGCTGATGCACCAGCTGCTGCCACTCTCCTCTCATCCCCAGAGTCCAGAGATAGAATTAACCCACCTCATATGTAAATAGACCCATTCAATTTCCTGAAGCAGCACAATTTTAAAGGAAAGGAAACATTCTCACTCTGTAATATGGCTGCAGATTTTTACCACCAACCCCTTCTTGAATTCCCCCTGCCAAAAAATAAAAAAAATCCCCAGACCCCAAATCTAATTCCAGAGGAATGAAAAGTGGAGAATGGCACAAAAGTCTGCCAGTGTTCTGATTTTCAATGGAACATCCCCAAATGCACAAAGCAAGATTCCGAAGCAAGAAGTAAACAAAAACCTTAACTTAGATGAGTGGGTGATTTAATACTGCCAAAAACTCTGCTTTAAAAATATTCCTTGACCTGACTAGGACCTAAATTTGCAATTGCAATAGTTACTTAATGTTGTTTTTTTTCCTCCATTTAATTTCTACAGACTAATGCCTAGGTTCTAATGATTGAACATGTTGTATCCCCCCAAATTAAGGCAACTGTACCTTTGGAGGAGCACATTTTAAATGCAACATTTATGTAACTCAAAGAACAAATGCTAAGCAATTTTATACCCACAGAATGCATTTTGGCTTTTCATCAGCATTAATTGCTATCCTAATCATCTGGAGTTTGATTTTTGCTTGAGAACAACTCCTGTAATCAGCTTGCTCCCCATTAGACATGCCATTGGAAGCTTTCCCCTTTCAAAAGATTCAGCACGGTACAAACAAACTGTCTCCAACATGTTCACAGTAGGCAGCACAATTACAATTGTGTGTATCTTCAGACAAAGCCACAAAGAAATGATTTCATGATAGCTTTTCAGGGTAAGAAGATGGAAGGAAGTATTTTTTTAAGAACACATAATAATGTGGGTCAGAATTAATACTGGTGTATCAGTGCCAACTGAAATAAGCTGGATTCCTTACCAGAATACCACAGGATTTGAGGAGATTTCTTATGTGGAGACAGCGAATACAGAAATGTATAAACCATTCCTGCCACCTTTGTGTGATTTATCTGAAGACGGACAAGGCAGCCCATTCAGTCAAAAAGTTTTGTCTAAATGGGTCACCACCTGAGAAGAATACAATCATACATTTTAAAAAAATTAATAGAGATATGGAAAATGACCATGAAATCTGTTGAGAAATGACTTCTATGGAATTACATCAAAATAGAATTGAGGGCACCATCTAAAATAAAGACCAAGCTTAAGGAAAAGGGGTGTGGGGATGGATCAGTTTATAAGGGAGGGGAGCCTGTGGCCTTGAGGCCATATGTAGCCTTATAGGTCCTTGAGTGTGACCTTTTGACTGAGTCCAAGTTTTATAAAGCAAATCTTTTTATTAAGGGGATTTTTCTGTGGAGTTTAGATTCAGTCAAAGGGCAGCACTTGAGGACCTAGATGGTCACGTGTAGCCTCGAGGTCATAGGCTCCCCACCCGTGGATTGCCATATCTGTGGCAACATGTAAAGATAGTTATGCTGGAGAATAGAAAACACCTTGAGGGAATAGCAGAAACATCCTCAGCTGAAATAAACACTGTTATTAGCTTCTCTCCAAAATGGGATTTTAATCTTATGTCCTCCTCCGAGCATCCTCCGAGCTATGATCTGTCCCTTCTTAAATTTCTTATAGCACTTTTAAATGCTCCTGTATATATTTTGCCTTAAATTATCATTTATTATGTACAGAGGCTCATAGATGTCAGAGGTCTAACCACCCCCCTCTTTTTTTTTAAACAGATAGAGATAACCCTTTAGTCACAGGGAAAGATGTTGATGATAACGATGATAATTAGCATTTATTTATAAATCACACTAAAGTTTTAAAAGTGCTTTACCAATATGGTTTCATTTTGTCCTTACAACAACACTGGGAAGTAAGAGCTATTATTGCACCCATTTTACAGACAGAATTTAAGTAACTTACTGAGCATCAAACAGCTAGTAAATATCTAAGACCACATTTGAATTTGGGTCTACTCTTCCTGACTTTAGACCCAGTGCGTAAACTAGCTGCCTCTAAATGATGATTTGTAGTTTGCACGCTCTACAAAGAATGAGGAGAAATGATTACAATGTCTTGGGAACACAGATTTTAAACTTTCTTAAATTTATTAAACTTTCCTTAACCTTCCAGCAAGAGGAGGGGAGAGGATGAGAAATTCATCCCCTACTCCAGTATTCCTCCCCCTCACTTCAGAGACTACTGGTATGGTAGTGATAACATTTGCTTGCCAAGGTGAATCTGAGCCTCGGCATCAAGTCCCTGGTTGTCTGTTCTGTTTTGTGTTTCTTTCTTTGAGCTCAGGTCACTGAACCATAATCCAGAGAGGCATTTTGACCCATGGGGGTCTACTGTGTGAATGTGAGAAGTTGGGAGCTCCTGCGTAAATGTGAATGAATGTGAAATATCCATTCGGCAGTCTGACAAAGCTGGCTTCACCTCCTAGGAGAGCACAATAGGTGATGGATTAGTATTTTATGCTTTACTTATTTGTTAATGTTTACTTCTGTCTTTTGTTTTAAACATTTCTTTTGTGGTAGAGGAACTAAAGAGCTGTTCTGTTTCTAATATCTTCTTTGTACACTCACCCTCATTTTCTAGATAGAACTCTGTTAATTCCTTATGGGGGAATCTTAGAGATACTTAAATTTTTTTGTAGAACCTCAGAATTCCAGGGTGAGGGGAGGGGATGAAGAGCCAGAGCACGTAATGAAACATCCAATATCTTCTCTTTGGGGTCAGGCTACCACAGAATTGGATCCAATCTGTATGACTCCAGTTAGAGCTTTTTGCATTAGGAGTACTCTCTGGGTCAAGGGTAACATACTGCATATAAAACAATACATATCTATCTATCTATCTATCTATCTATCTATCTATCTATCTATCTATCTACACACAAACATGCTGTTTTCTATGTATTTGTCTATAATGAAAAATTATTTGCTTCTTAGGCAGTTAATTTGCTTTTTTTTTTTTGAGGGGAGAAGGCAGGGCAATTGAGGTTAAGTGACTTGCCCAAGGTCAGTTAATTTTCTGAGAATTGCGATAGCATATTCTTTCTTTTTGGCTTGAGGACTAGCATAGCTGGATCCCAAATCTCATTTGTGTTTTGTCATAGTCAGTCCAGTAACCTCACCCATGTAATTGAAAGGATCCCTTGAGGTCCAGGATGGGTTGGGTTGATCTCAAGCATCATGCAATAAAATTATATGAATAGCTCACTGACTCTGACTCAACAGCCCCAGAATAGTGGGATGAGTCAACTGTAACAGTTCTGAGGTCAAAGTTAGCTAAAGTATGGTTCCAAGGAAGGGTATGTAAAGAAATGGAGGTGCAGGAGCCATGGGAAGACAGGGAAGAGCAATAAAAGAACAGTCACAGGGCTATGTACATGAGTACCTCACAAATGTTACGAGAAGCAAAGAAGGTCTAAAGGACAGAGGGCAGTTCCTCCATGAAGTCCTTAAAAAAAGACATAGATAAAAATCGCATATGATGAAATTACATGGACAAGTTTCTGTTTGTGCTAGTGGAAGAAATATCCACATTAATGAGATTACAATTCTTCTAAGAAGCTAAGTGACTCCTATATGACTTGGGAATGAATGACTTTAGGTAAATGCTGTAAATATGGACAGGAACAAGGATGACCCTGTGTAGAAAGATCTTTAAAAAGTAATTTCCTTAGCATTTTTTATTTCCTAGGGGAATCTGGTCTCTTGATAGTAGTTGATTTCAGTCATTTTCAGTCATGTCCTATTCTTTGTGACCCCATTTGGGGTTTTCTTATCAAAGATAAAGAAGTGAGCTGCCATTTACTTCTTTCTCCAGCTCATTTTTTTTTCTCCAGCTCATTTTTACTGATGAGGAAAGTGAGGCAGATGGGGTCAAGTGACTTGCCCAGGGCGACACAGCTAGTTAGTGTTTGAGGCCAGATTTGAACTCAGGTCTTTAGTTGCAAATGATTTAAAATAAGATAAAATGCCAAATGAGATAAAATGCAAAAATGTCATATAAATTTGAGCTTTTATTATTGTTATGGTAGTTGTCATTATTGCTGTTAGTACCTTGCATACAACTCCTTCCAACCTTAGCCTTTCTAAAAATGCCACTGAAATAATTTTGATGTGTGTTATCTTTGAATGCTAAGGTTTGAAACTTTGTTCATTGCCGAAGATAAGCGTTGTGATTATTTTCCTTTGTGTGAAGAAAAAAGATTTCTCTTTCTAGCAATGCTCTTTTAAAGAGGCTTAAATCATTAGGTTTCCAACTGTGGAAACCTAATTTAAAAAGTTTTGATCCCATGTATGATTCCATAATTACAATGTTTTCCATATCGGGTGTATTTTTTAAAAAAGAAATTGATCAACCAACAGATATTAAATGAAAACAGCTGTATGCAAGACAGGCATTATATTTTATGAATAAACTTTGCTCTTCAGCATTTCAAATTTAAAACTTGAAGCATGATTTTTACAAACATGACAAAAGTTGCTTCATCCATAAAATAATCAGAATAAGATAATCTATAAGATGCTTTGCAGTCTTAAATTTCTGTTTTAAGGTTTAAAAAACCCAATTATTTAACTTTTACAGAGAAGTCTTTTGGAAGCCTTCAGGAGCTTTGAAAGTCTGAATATATGTATGTACATAAGGATCAGAATCTTCAAAGCGAGATCATGTGTGTTTACATATCTGGTCTCTTGGTAGTTATTGTCCTTCAGACATTTTCAGTCACGTCCTACTCTCGGTGACCCCATTTGGGGTTTTCTTGGCAAAGATACTGAAATGGACTGCCACTTTCTTCTACAGCTCATTTTTACAGAAGAGGAAACTGAGACAAACTGTTAAGTGACTTGCCCAGAGTCACACAGCTAATAATACATGTTAGAGGCTGAATTTGAACTTAGGTCTTCCTGACTCCAGACCTGGAGCTTGATTCATTATACTAACTAGCTGCCCATACATACATACATATATATATGTATATGTATATGTAAAAATAAATACATATACATGTATTTAAATGGAAGACCTGACTTCAGATGCTATGTATCTACACATATCTGCTGGTGTCTGCATATGTATGTATATGAGTATGTATACTTTTGTATGTACATGCATATATGTATTTACATTAAAAGTTTTTTGGGGGCAGGGGTCTATTATGTGATTTTAGATGCTTTAGAATCATAGTTCTAAGATCTCAAAGATTCTTTCTCTTATGCCTCTTCCTATAGAGTTTGTTAAAGTCTTCCACCTTTTTTTTGTGAGTGGCAGTCTATTAAGATTCAGTCTCTAGACTGCAAGCTCCTTTGGGGGTACCTAGTGATTGTAGGGTCTTGACAGCAATGGCATCAGAATAGGAATTCATTAGTGCTTATGAAGCAAGGAAGGCTTTGTGTGTGGATATGATAGTGGAACATGTGTGTTATACGTGACCTCAAATCTGGAGGAGTTCATCACCAGAAAGCTAGTCTTTGGGTGGAAGGGAGAAAGGGCAAAAGGATGTGGTGAAAAGAGCTCTAAACTTGAGTGTCAAACTTAGAGTCCCAGAACACGCGTTCAAACCTTGGCTCTGCTGCTTACGACTTATATGACCCTGGCCATGTCATTTAACTCTCTGGGTCTCAGTTACCTCTTTTGTAAAAGTGAGGATTAGACTAGAAGGTTTCTAAGATCTCTTCCAGCTCTAAAGCTAGAAATTTAATTACATAGCTATTGTGTTCTTTCAGAAGCTGTGAGAAGAAAAACCCACACATTCAGTAGGATAGGGACTGCACCTGTGATTTCAAAGGTATAGGGAACTGCTGGACAGGAAAAGTTTCCATCAATGCAAGTTGGCACCTCCTCTAAACCATTCCAGGATCTTTGCCAAGAAAACCCCAAATGGGGTCATGGCTGAAACAAATAAAAACAATAATGATGACAACAACAACAACAACAACTTAGAAAAAGTATCGGGAGGATAACTTAATTGTTTAGAGCCACACAGTCAGTATCTACCAAAGGCAGAAGCTGAGTCCGGGTCTTTCTCATTTTAATAACTACTTCCTATTTCATCATTTAACTAGTGTTATATTACATACCCACAACGTTCCAGGTGCCGTCCCAGCACCTCCATTGAGTAACGAGAGAAAGGTCTAATTTTAAGAAGTAAAAGTCAGTGAAAAAGAAATCTTTCAATATCTAGAAAGAATTATATTACAGCAGTTCCTCTACGTACCTGGCCACTTCTTATGGATCTTTCTGTGGTGTAACAGCCCCAGAAACTAGCAGCGGTACAAGTTCAAGTGAGTTGGTAGGTATTTTGATTTCTAGAATAAAAGTAAAGATGCGGCCCAAAAGCCTTAGAAACACAGAAAGCCTCGAGAATGGGAGTATTCTTGGAAAGTTCAGAGAATAAATAAAAAGTTGCAACGTGGCCAGTACTAACAGCCCACCTCTCCCAGTTTTTAGTAGTGTGATACTACAGGTTGGTTTTGGTTGAAGAGTGTCTATGTGTGTGTTGGCGAGAGAGGGTGAAGAGCGTAATACCCTTTTCCCTAAATGTTTTGGGAAGCAGCTGATAATTTGACAAAAACCCATTTTGTTGTCCATGAGGAATCCCAGTGGTCCAAATGTGGGGTGCTGTCCCCCACATCTCTAAACACACAGGGAGAAATGATATTGACAGGGCTGCACTGCTGGGTGAGAGAAGGTGTGAATTGTGGTAAGTCATTGGGAGTCAATGTGGAATTGAGGGGATCTGCCTCACAGGTGCAAGCAGATACAGTTCTCTTGTTCCCTGGGAGAAGTTTTTTTATGTGAGGCTTGGAGTTGGGAATTACAGAGCAAAAGAAGAGGTTAAAACTAGAAGCATTTGAAGCTGTGTTTTTTTTGTGAGCTGTAACAGACTGGCAGTGATCCTAGAGAGGGAAGGAAAGTTGGTTCCCAGGGAATGCTTGACTTACCATCTGGGAAGAACTGTAGGGACAGAAGCTACAGAGGCTGGGAAATTGGGGGGGGCAGTGATAACTGCAGAGAGAGAAGCTACAGAGGCTGGGAGATTGGGGGGGCAGTGATAACTGCAGGGACAGAAGCTACAGAGGCTGGGAGATTGGGGGGCAGTGATAACTGCAGGGAGAGAAGCTACAGAGGCTGGGAGATTGGGGGGCAGTGAATAATTGTTGTCATCTTCTAGAAGCTGAGGAAAACTATTGAAGTAGTAGAATGCAGACAGAATAGTATCAAAACATCAAGTAGTGACCCCCTAGGTTCTCCCCTCCTGGATCCCTTCTCTGGCCCATTTTATTTAGCTAAGCACTTCACATGCATATAATTTACATTTTTGGAAAATATTATTACTTTGGGGAATATGCAGTCAGGTGCTGAGTAAGTGTGGTATGGTGGAAAGTGTTTTGGCTTTGGAGTTTGAGGACCTGGGTTGATATTGCAGCTCTGCCACTTACCAGGTGCTCTGAGCCAAGTCCCTTCCTTTCCCTGGCCTCTGTTTCCTCATTTGTAAATCGAAGCATTGGATGAGATGACCTCTGAGGTCTTGCCTAGCTCTAAATTTATGATCAGTTGACCAATATGTGGTTTGTCCATTGGATTGGTACTAAAAAAAAAACCCCAAACTTGACAATTTGGCAAGACCTGCCAAAGTTCTTGCTTACCTGGCATAACCTTTGAGAACCCAAAGTTGCTTCATACCATATTGAGGCATTAGAACAGTGCTACAGTAATGTATTAAGGAGGAAATAACAGGTTCTCATTTGTCTCTATTATATATCTGTGGGATGATGATTTCCTCTTTCCTTTAGAGGTAAATTAGCAATCTAATGATCAAGAGACACAATCACCTACACTGTCTCCTGTTTGGAAAAGTTCAATGTTCAAAAACCAAGCAAATTATGAAGAAAACATCTGTTTGCCTTTAATTCATGATGGGAATAAGGTTTCACTTAATCCACACGCATATTACCCGTGATGAAACACTAGCAAACATTTAGGAGAAGAATGAAGCCTGCTAACAAAACCTGACATGTTTAGATCCTCGGTCTCACACAAGCCACAGCTGTTCTGTTGTTCATTCATTTTTTATAAGTTCATCAGATAAAAGTCCTCAAAACTCAAAGGTATTCAAAAATCAATCTTGAGGAGGGAAATGAATGAGTGGATATCTAGGTGGTACGAGGGATAGGATCTTGGGCCTGGAATTCAAATCTGGCCTCAGACACTTACTAGCTATGTGACCTTGGGCTCATCTCTGTTTGCCTCAGTTTCCGCATGTGTAAAATGAGCTAGTTCTAGAAGGAAATGGCAAACCATTCTGGTCTCTTTGCCAAGAAAACCCCAAATGGGGTCAGAAAGAAGTGGGCATGACTGAACAACAATAAAAATCCTATGCCAAATTCTTTCCACATCTCTGAGTACAGAGAAACACTTAGCTTGGAATGAGGCTATCAATAAATTCAATATGGAAATTATAACTTTTTTTTTCTGTAAGAGACCACAGGACTACTCATTGTGGAATTCAGTTAACCAGCACTTAGGAAAATGATATGCAAAATGCTACTTTCTAACTATAAGGTCAGTCTGAATTTTTCTGAACCCACTAAAAAAAATGTGGACTCTAGGACATGATTAACAGAGCATATTTATGTATAATAGTCATAGCTACATTTTTAAATACAACTTGAAAACTAAATCATGGATTCTTATCCTGGGGTCCACAAAAAGAGTCTGTGGATAGATTTCAGGGGATCTATGAATTTGGATTGCATGTAAAAAATGAATTCTTTTTTTCACTAACTTCTGAAATTCATAATTTCTTTCAATTATGAATGAAAAAAATTATTATTCTAAAGTGTCCATGGACTTTCCCAGACCACTAAGGGGGTATATGACACAAAAAAAGGCTGCTTAAGAATTCCAAAGCTAGAGGCAGTATGGTATGGAAGGAGCTCTGGACCAGAAATCAGAAGACCTGAGTTCTAATCTTTTTTATGCTGTTAACCAGTGATGTGGATGACATCAGGCAAGACACATCTCCCATATATCTGCTTCTTTTTATGTAAAAGGAAAGGATTAGGCTTTATAAGCCTTAATGCACTGAAGTAATGTGTTGTTATTATATTTATCATTATTACAAGCAATAAAAATACTTTCATACCTATAAAATGAGGTTTGAATAGATTGTCTCTAAGGTTCTTTCTAACTTTAAATTCTGCAGAAGATGAATTAATTAGCCTTATTTAATGGTCTTGGAGATGTACAAGGCATAGGCAGTAGTAAAGAGGCAGATTATGGCTTAATTCAAGGGATAGCTTCCCAATAGAGCTGTCCAAAAGCAAAATAGGTTGCCTTCGATACTCTATCACCTCGTGTCTTTCAACGGAATACAGAAAGAGACGACCAATTATTGGGGTTTTTGTTGAGGGGATTCTGTGGGTTAGACCAAATGATCTCCTAAGTTTCTTCTAATTCTAGGAGTCAATAATTTCAAGTTCCTTCTAGTGCCAATAGTAATAATGACTCATATTTGCACTTACTCTCAGATCCTTTGACCATTAGCCTACAGCTGATGCTTGGCTTTCATTGCTACAGAAAGTAAAATTGAGGCTAACGTACTGAGCTCAATTCGACAGTATCCTCTATCTTGATTATCTTGGGCAAATGTAAAATTCAAGATTGGCTTCTCCCTATTATCTCACATGCACCGGTGTCTTCTTTTATTGTCATCTATAATGGACTCAGAAAGTACACACTTATTTCACTGTTACCTATTGTAAACATAATTACAATGATAAATTTCCCAGAGGAAAAAACCCATGCATTCCAAAGTCAAATGTAAGTAAAATGAAGTTGATCTGCACATCATGATAATTCCTCCATTAGCTTATAAAATTGAAAGACGACTGAATATACTAATATATACATATATATTTTATGTAGGCACATGTATTCTATGCTTATACTCTATACTGTTGAAAGATATATGATGTCTAATAATAATTCCATGACTATGGAGGAAAAAATTGTGAACCTTATCTTGACAAACTGGTTTTCCCATTGCATATGTCAGAAGAATTATGAAATGGATAAAAACTAAATTTATACCAAGCCGTATCTTTTAACTACAACCACTGGCATTTCTTCTCACCATCTGCTTTTGCTGGCATCTCATGCAATCCGAATCATATTGGACAGATATCATGTGTTAGAGTTACAAGTGAAGGCCCCCATGCCAGCAGTAGAAAATGAGTGACTCCCTCTCCCCCAATGGAGTCCCATAATGCATAGATGAATGAATGAATGAATGAGGGTGACCTTTGATCAACAGCAACAATCTTCATTAGTATGTTGGAGCATAATCACTGACCACTGCAATTTTGTCTTTGATCACGGAAGCATAGTTTGTCTTTTAGTTAAATTTGTAGCAATGAAAGATTTCATTTAAGTAGGATTATAAGTTTTGTTTGCTAGCCAACTAAATTGGCAGTGTAAAATTATAAAAGAGAGAAGACAATGTAGGCAGTATGCTTCTGGAGAAATGGAAGATGTCAGAGGAAGGCAGATTATTAGTTACTTCAAATGGGAATATAAATTTCAAAAGGGCATGTGATTGGGGGTTAGTATAGTAAATATTAGACTTGAGGAAGCATTTTGGGTGCAGATTTAAGATGTTAAATTAAACACTGCAGATGTTAATACTCTCTTAGATTATAGGAAAAAACCCTTTCACATCCATTTGAGCTCATGTCTGGCTTCATTTTAACCTTTGGTTTCTTTAAATGAGAAAAAGGCAACCCATTTCTTTTTCTACCCAATTTCTGCTTATGTAAATATATAAACTTGGCATCATTCTCTTTGGAGAACACTTTCTGTATGAATAAACACCTACATATGAACAGTTTTCTTGGCCAGACCTAAGACCTATAGCTGTGATCTCTTGATATTTCAATTATCCTGAACTGGTTTAATAGGAAAGTCCTTACCAAATGTTGCCACTGTTGTCATGCCTGTCCTCACAAAGCTTCAACTTAGTTCCAAAGAATACTCTGTTTAATCTTTGCTTAAAGATGGACACACTAAAAGGTAAATTGTGCTTAAAGAATGTTCAGGAAGATTGAAGAGGAAGTTGACAAAAAGTGCAGGAGATTGGTGACAATCATTAAGAATATCAACCTGGTGATTTTAATAGCAGAAGATAGTTATAGTGGAAATAAAATGTTAGACCAATAAGGACTAATTCCCAGTTAAGGAATAAGAGATCTGTAATATTGTCTCCACTTTCTTTAAAAGATGAATAGGAAGATTTGTATGAACTAGTGCAGAATGAAATGACCAGGAACGGAAAAACAACCACTACTATAACATCAGTATTATAAAAAAGGGACAATTCTGATGTACTTGAGAATTCTGATTGACACAATCAGTCATGACTCTAGAGAGGACTGATAAAAACAAATGTTGCCCACTTTGAGATGGAGACACTAATTTGCATAATGAGAAATGCATTTTTTTGACAGGACTGAAGTGAGAATGTCTTGCTTGGCTATGCTTATATAATATAAAGATTTTGCGCTTCAATTTGAAAGGATTATAGAGTAACCCTTGGACTTTATAATATTTACAATATAGAATAATACTTTGACATTGAGTAAAGACAAATAATCCAACCCACAGGACTCAGAAGCTGTTGGTGTGAACCAGAACATATTACATTATGTCAATGAAAGCATTAGATGATGATTTTAGCCATATGGATCAAGAAAAGACACTAGAACTAATAGTGAATAGATTTTTACTGGCCCAAGATAGCTATGGACATCACTAAGAAGTGTCAGGATTGTGCTGGTCTTGAGGGAAAAACTACTGTTAACTCATGCTGTGAACTTAGAGAACAGAAGCACTAGCAACTTTTAGAACTTGTCTGCACTGGCTTTCTATTTCTAGAAGAAGGTAGTAAGAGCTTCTGTTATAATTTGGTGGTGACTGATCATTTTACAAGGTATTTACTCAAGCAGGAACCAAAAAGCTTCCGTGGTTACCTAAGTATTGTGAGAAGTATTTCCTCAGTGTATGGGTTTCCAGCCAGGATCCATCTAAACCAGAGGCAGAAGGTTGGCTTCTCAACCTTCCTAATGCTGTGACCCTTTAGTACTCCGTATGTGGGCGTATCTTTGTGTGGGCAGACCCACCTGGAGACAGATAGAGGAGGTGTCTGGGTTCCTAAGACCATCAGAAATGTGTTTTCCGATGATCTTAGGTGACCCCTGTGACCCCTGTGAAAGGGTCATTCTACCCCCAAAGAGGTTGTGACCCACAGGTTGAGAACCACTGATCTAAACCATTCAATCAACACACATTAATTGAGTACTTACTATATGTCAGACACAGTGCTAAGTGCTGGGAGTACAAATACAAACAGGAAATAAGCCAGTATCTGCCCATCAGGGAGCTTATAATCGAATGGGGAAGATAATGCACAAAAGGGAATAGAAAGTGGGGGAGGGTCAGAACCAAGAATCATCTTTTTGAATGCATTTGTGGTTGCTCAATTGTTTTAGTAAGGTCTTCAAGACCCCATTTGTTTGTTTGTTTGGTGAAGATACTGGAGGGGTTTGCCATTTCCTTTTCTGGCTTATTTTTATAGATGAGAAAACTTAGTTAAATAGGGTTAAAAGACATGCCCCGGGACCCCCGGGTAGTAAGTGTCTGAACCTGGTCTTCTTGAATCCAGGCCCAGTGCTCTATCCACTGAACCATCTAGCTGCTTGTCCTACTGAAAGCACATGACTAAAAAAAAAAAGTAGGTTTGCTTCACAGCAAGAAGGCTAGAATTACACTTACAGATGTATTCCATGGAGTACTGGGTGAATGGGTATTGGCAACTATCCTTAAAGGAAGGCTTGATTCCATGGTTTTTCTTTTCTCTGTCATTCTTTTTTGACCTTGCTTCTTTGAAGACATAAAACAAATAAACGAAATGTTTTGACCACAAATCAGATCAGAAGGGATATGTCACATAGAATGAGGCACTAGGGAACACATCCTGCCTATTAAACAAATTTAGAGCTAGTGGTTCTTGTAGCAATCCCTGGTCCAATCCATATTTTTATATATAAGAAAACTGGAGTCACAATGACTTGCTCACTTTTATGTAGGTCAACGTAAATTCCAGAGGAGAATTAAACCAAAACAAAATTCTATCTTATGTTTTGCTTGACCCTGTGGCTGGTAATATGCCATGTCCCTTTGGTTTCTCCATTTTCCAGTCTTCCAATTTTAAGATCTAAAGCCACCACTTAAATAAATGATCAGAAAAGTACCAAATGCCTGTGCTGAAAAAAATCTGGTGGACCAAAGGGAGCATCCAGTTCTTAGTGTTTTTCTTTCTTTCTGTCTTTTTTTTAAACATTTTTTTGAGTGCCAATGTTCTAGGCACTGTACCCAACACTGAATCAGACATAGTCTTTGCTAATTTGGTTCACAGATGAAAAATGGTTCACAAACACATGAGTAAAAGTGTTCCATGGGGAAGGGGGGCATCAGTAGGTAACCAAGATAAGAAAATATATCCCATGGTGAAGCACAATTGAATAATATTCATTTTTGTCCATTGTAATAAAAGATCATACTCTAATGTATAATACCATAATGATACTCTTTGCTGTATATGAGCAAAAATAGGAAGCCATATGACCATATTGACAGATATCAGGTAATATGAAACAAAAATGGATATAATCAAAATACTTCAAATGATCAATCTATCAAGAATCTATCAATAAAACACTACATGCAAGGCATTGTGCTAAGTTCTGGGGATACAAACATAGGAACACAAGATGATTCCTACTCTCAAGGAGTTTATATTTTAATGGTGAAAACATATATACATCAGAACATAGAAGTTAAATAAAGAATAGGTAGAAGATTTTCTTAAAGTAGAAAGGATTGTGTTAGCAGGTAGGTAGAACAGGATAAGCCTTTTAGAGAAAGGAAGTGCTTGATATCAATCTTAAAGGAAGCTAGGGATCCAAAGAATTAAAGGTTAAGGGGAAGGTCATTCTAAGCATGAGGAAGAGTCAGTGGGAAGGAACTGGGATGGGATATGGAGCACAGGGGAGAGATGGAGACAAAGAAGATTATAATCAGATAAAGAAAATTCAAAATTCTTCAGTGTGACAGTGGAATACTTCTGGGTGATCACAGGATCAAGGGTATGACCATTCCTTTGTGTAGGTGAGGTGGAGGGAAGAAATAGGTCATGGGAGTTGAGCAGATTGAAGAAAAGGAAAGTTAGTATATTTGAACATCAACATATATATTGACATTCTCTAAAAATAAGAAAAATGTTGGAATGGAGGGGAATACTATAAAGTAGGCACTGAATTCATTGAGATAGAAAGGGAAATGGGTAGATAATAGTTACTACAATTTGTATTGGGTGGTAAATGTGGATTGAATGAACCTAGAAGAGAAGAAGCTGACAAATAATGGTTGTAAAGGAAAAGTCTGAAAGTGTCATGGGTGAGCAAGGAGCATTCTGACTATTACCATAGCCAGGGAGTTGGTATATGAGTAAGAGATTAGTGAAAGTACACCCAGCACTGGAAAGGATGGCCAGGGTAGCAGTGAAATCAAGAGGGAACAAGATCAGAGTAAGTGGTGAAATATGGAAAGAATGAGAAAAGTATAGGTTTAAGATAAAAGCTCATTTATTCATTATGGAATAGATATTATACCGTGCACAGTGTAAGCCTTACACTGTAAGGGGTGGCCATATATAAAGTGGGACATTGGGAAGTTAGGGTTGGGAGGGTTGGGAATCAAGGAACAGATAGCTGAGGTTGTTTTTTGGCAGCTAGGGATTCAGCAATTATGGAAAAGGGGCGAGTAAGGGGGTGGTTATAGGTCACTGCGGAATGAATTCAGGCAGAGTAACAGTGAGACTAGCTCATGAAGGCAGCTGATTTGAAGGTTAAAAATCAATGATTTGTGTCTATCCCTCACCTACCTGACCCATTGTGTTTTTATGAATTGGAGCAAATCTAGGGGTGTTCTGACCCTAGCCTCATTTTTCCATTGGGAAGACAATCAGTGTCATGGGAGGTGGTTTATCTCAGTCTGGAAATGCCAAAGAGCAAAGTCTGGCTGTATTGTACCCTGAAGCTGTTCTGGAAGTCTGGTGAGGAGGCAGAAAATGGAATTATAAAACTATAGCAACCATAGGAGAGGAACTGAAAGGACACTTCATTTAACACCTATCCAAACCATGAATCCCACCTATAAGGTCCCTGATAAATGACCATCCAGTCTTTCTACTTGAGGACCTCTAATGATCAATCAAGAAATCAATCAACAAATTTTTATTAAGTGCCTGCTATGTGCTAGGAAGTATATTAGGCACTGGGAGAAATGTCCCTGTTTAAAAGAGCTTATATTCTCTAGGGGGGAAACATGTATACATACAAATAACTGCAAACTATATACAAATGAAATATGAGGTTTTTTTAGGAGTTGAGAGAAAAACTAGTGTCTGGGAGTAAGGGCAGATCAGACAAGATCTGATAAAGGAAGTAAATCTTGAGCTAAAATTTGAAGGAGGTAAGGGACAAAGCAAAAGGGAGAAGAGGATGTTTTCTAGGCATGAGGAACAGTCTGTACAAAGACACAGAGATGGGAAATAGAACATCATGTATGAGGGATAGAAAGTAAGCCAGATTGCCTGAACCATAGAGGGTTTTTTTTCTTTAGGAAAATCACCTTAGCTGCAGTGTGGAATATGGACTGGAGAGGGGAGAGACTGGAGGCAAGGATTGCAAAGTTCTTGTAATTACTTGAAAAGGAAGCTATCCAGTGTGAGAGGGTACAGAATTTAGGGGTTGTCCAACATTCTAACTTATTTTTCTTTCTTTCTTTTGATAGTGGCAGTCAGCTCACACTACTGGAGCCCCAGGACCTTATGTTCAATTTCGTTTGTATATACCCATAGTATTTTACACATAGCAAGTATTCCAGTAACGGTCCTCACCTACCTAAAAGGAAACCCTCTAGATGCAATTCCCTTCTAACTACAATGCTACTTGCTAGAATTGGAGCTTTTCACACTTAGGGCACTTTTTTTATACAGAACCTGAAGGCTTAAAAAGTGCTTTTCTCACAGCAACCAGGTAGGGGAAGAATTACTGTCCCATTTTATACATAAGGAAGCTGAGGCTTGTGGAGGTGAGTTGATTTGCTAAGGGTCACATGGCTAGCATGTTTCAGAGTCCAGAGCTGAACCTAGGTCTCCCAACTCTAATTCCAATGATCTTTCCATCGGTTTAGAATTTTCTGGTAGAAAACATACATGCTGTTCTGCATTTAAGTCAATTTATAAAGTGATTCCAGTTCTTAAATCAAGGGAAACTATATACCTTCTTAAATCTGGTAGGTAGAGTAGCTAGAAAATGTAGTCAGTTTCAGCTGGTCTGAGAGTAAAATTTGCTAGCTTGCTTTTTTTCTTTCTTTCTCCTCCTTTCATTTAAATGATTCAAATTGTTGGACTCAGGGAATGAATGCTTTTAACCTATCTAATCTTCCTGGTTAATATCACTGAACAGAGTCCATTTCAGAATCACTTTTGCAAAGTAAGATTTTTACTGCACCTAGAGCTGAATTCTAATGACCATGACCCTCAACAATGCATTAGGCATCATACAACTATTGGAGAGCTTCAGAACTGAGATGTGGTGAGAATTTTTCACTGCAGCATAGAAGGACTCTTATTTTTCTGTGTTTCTTAAGGTGAAGGTTAATTTACATTTTAAGAAATAAATGAACATAAGGGAAAATGAAATTTTGATCTATAATTGTAACTTTAACACGCTGAAAAGTCTAGCATTATTACTGCCTATTTACCAAGGTGGGGGTAGTAGTGGTGGTGGGGCATTTAAGTGATGGGAGAGTCTGTAGAGATTAACATAAAGGGTAGTGTCAAGAATGGGAGCAGAATCCAGCAGTTCTGGTTCAGTATGTTCAGCTATTAAATCCTGCTGCTTCCCAAAGACTAAAATTCAATTGCATCAGTGTTTAGGGAGAATGAAGTCTAAATCGTCTACTAAGTGATTCTAGGGTGTGTTACTAGTTTCTTAGTGGGATCTAGTACACATATCTCTAAAAATGATTGGTCTGTATAAGGCCCAAATTGGTGATTGGCAATTGGTGCCATCTGCTTGTGCTTGCCTTAGAAGCATCCGGTGGAAGCGGATTATGTTTCTGTTTTTTGAAGCAGGTTTCAGTGAAGTGACTCACCTCCTCCCCTAGATGAGAAGTCCTGGTTGGGAAGGAAGATGTCATTTTCTAAAAATATGAAAACATGTAAGAAAACCCTAATAAGAATCTTCCTGATGTAACAAAAAATGTCTGAATAAGCATGAGACCCATGGAGGAGTTTAGGAGGGGGTGTGTTGGAGGAGATTTTTATAAAAACAGTAAGGCTGAGTGCACTAAGTATAGATGGAAATCAGAAGGATTCAGAACTCTAGTACTGGTCTTGTCTTGATATTGCTCTAGAATAAGTCATTTAAACTGCACAAGGTCCAATTAATTCTACTAATTGTGAATTCAAGAAACCCTACTTAGAACTGGTTGAGTATGGCTAGGGAAGATGTGTATCTGTTTTTTTTTCTTTTTTTTTCTTTTTGGAGGGCAGTTGGGGGTAAGCGACTTGCCCAAAGTCACACGGCTAGTTTTTGTGTTAAGTGTCTTAGGCTGGATTTGAACTCAGGTCCTCCTGACTCCAGGGCTGGTTCTCTATTCACTGCGCCACCTAGCCACCCCTGTGTGTGTATCTGTTTTTAATGTAGAGCTAGGGAAGAATAATCTCATGGCATCCCCTGAAAGCAAAGTCCCCTTTGCTTTCCCCTTTGGGGACAATAATTATGTGAGGTTGAATTAGTGACAAGCTAGTATTTATTTCTGCATTTCTTTGGAAATGTTTTGACTTCATTCCAGGGATAGCAAAACAACAACAAACAAGCAAAAACAACAAGAAGAACAAAAACCCCTTCCCTCAACAGTATGCACAAATTAGTATAGATTCATTAGAACAATAAGAAAATTAGTTTGCTCACATTTAATTTGTTCAAATTCTTAGACATGATTTATTTGTAGAATATTTGGTGAGATGACTTTTTATAATAAACTAAATTCACCATGCAAGAAAATGATATACATTCTCAATGACAATCTGGGAAAAAATTCTACAGGTTGACAAGTTCAGTCAAACTGCTAATCTCTGAATGATGGCTCCTTTATGAAATATTCTGCAGGAACTGAAATAAACTCTGACAGCCTTACACTGAATCACATCATTTCCCCTTCCTTTTCTATTGCATTCTGGGCTGCCAAAAGGGATGAATAGATTAGACCCCTTTCTCTGTGCCTGAATTAGGCACTGTGGAGAAAATACATCTGGATGAATAATAGTCACTAGTGTTCAATAACTCAGAAGGGGAAAATAAAAACCCAACTCTAAGTCTTGACTCACTTTTAGCTCTTTTTGACTTTGAATAATGGAAGATTCAATGAAATCTGAGTAAAATATTGAACCATCTCTATAAAGATTTCACTGAATTTTATGGAGGAGAAAATTTTCTTGCTCACCTGGCTAATTCCTCTTCTTTTCCTTTCCCTCCAGGACTACTATTAACTAATTCTTATTATTTCTCTGGTTGGTCAGTTTCAATCATTAACCAAAATGGGATAGAATGAAAGTTGGAGAATCCTCACCTCTTTTTTCCCCCCCCAAGAAACATCTTATATGTTTCCTTTTTTTTCCTGATTTAACAGAAGAAAAGGCAACTTGTTCTTTTGCTGAGTTGAGACAGGGGATACTTAGGCCAAAGATTCAAGAAATAAAATATCGTAATTAAAAGAGGAATAGGAAAGTCTTATAGTCCAAGTTATTTATGATCCCATAAGTCTGTTTTTAATTTTTCAACCTTCCCCATATAAGTGTCAGAACTAGAAGAGCTAGTTTCTCTTGACTGCCTGCTGAGACACCTGATTAGTTAATAGCTTTTTTTTCAATAAAAGATCAATTTTAACTTTTCATGGAAGGAATAAGAAATAAAGAAATTGATAATTGAAGACTCAATATGTACTTTAAGTTCTAGTTTAAAAAAAAGTTCATCAAATTAGAAGTTCATCCAATATCTTGCCAACAAATTCTAAAGTTTTCATTCAATACCTAGCACAAGTATCGGCACATAGACATTGACTACGTATTTGCTGAATGAATGAATGACTAAGAGAAGGCTTATACTGTCATGTAAAGGTAACCAATACTTATCTAGGAGCACAAATAACTGTATGTCCCTAAAAATAAGTGTAGCTTCTCAAGCTACATATAGTAATATTAAATGACATAGAAAATTACCTTGGAGAAATCTCAAGAACTAGTGACAATCCTTACCAGCCACAACCCTACCTTGGAAGTGAGATACCTCAAAGTCTCCTGAAAACTAAGGCAGTTTCTCAGTTATGAGGTAAGGAGATAAAGAAAAAGAGGCAGAATCTGAATATGCTGAGGTTAAAAACAAACCGTAGTTTAAAATTCAGCTCCAAACACAAACGGTAATTTAAAAGAGCTGAAGGATCTCTTAAAGATACAGAGATCTTGTTATACTTTTGGTCCCAGAAGAGCTATATCTGATTGACACAGCTGATGACATTGATGCATGTGGCATCACATTCATGCTGAGGGCCTTTCTCTAGTTCATTTGACAATGGATATAAATGGAGAATATAGGCTTCCCTTTGGTTATCCCTTACTCTTGCCATATGACTGGACCGTTCCCCCTAACAATTCATCTCTTTGATAACATCCATTTTTATTTTGGTGTGGTTTTCATTTTAAATAAGATGTATATTTAAACAAGATGTTTGACTCGAAGGGAAACTAGGATCACTTTCTTCTTCTTCTTCTTCTTCTTCTTCTTCTTCTTCTTCTTCTTCTTCTTCTTCTTCTTCTTTTTTGCTTTTTCTGGAGGGGGGGAGGCAGGGCAATTGGGGTTAAGTGACTGGCCCAAGATCACATGGCTGGTAAGTGTTAAGTGTCTGAAGTTGGATTTGAACTCAGGTCCTCTTGAATCCAGAGCCAGTGCTCTTTTTACTGCCCCATCTAGCTACCCCTAGGATCAATTTCTTTATAGTAATTTATCCTTACTGAGAGATTACCCTATATGTAACAGCTACATACAAAAAGTTATAAAATCATCCTTTGTTTTGCAAAGATAAAAGAAAAGCATAAAAATTATCCAATCAAACAAAGCATGCAAAGTTTTTGTTTTTGTTTTGTTAAATAGCGAGAGTAAAATAACACTGAAATATAAAGGTGAAAGTTGAATGAGCGTGTCATTTATAGAGAAAAAGGATATTTTCCCACAACCACTTTGTTTTTCCTCCTCCTCATCTCCATTGAATGCTCATCAAAATTTATCATTGGCCATGGAGTTTAAAAAAATCTGCATTATGCCTGTGCAATATACCAGTTACTTTAAGTACATAAAGGAATGGGGGAAGGGAATCAAAGAAGGGGAAAAAAGGCTATGCTGCAGTGGTCTTGATGTGGATGAACCAAATCTTGGTTTTCTAACTGTGAATGTTTTTTTTTTTTGTGAGGGCGGGGCATTGTTCTGGAGTAGAGTGGCAGGTTCTCTTTTTAGCAAATACCTATCTGCTACTAGAATTCATCAATTGTATCTTCATCCTCCATTTTCGACTGTGCAGGTGTGTCTGTTTCATTAATTGGCTGCCTGTCAAATGAGAATCTGATCTGCCTCACTGACAAACCCTGTCATTCATAGTAGGCTTTTATTAGTTTGCTAAGTGGTATGTGCCACTGAACTACCTTCAAATTGATGTGGTCTTTGTTTTCATTCTTGACTCCTTCCTTAGATTTCTCATCATTAGACAAGCCTGTGTTTGAGACCTGGGGTCTCCTCAGCTACTGCTTCACAAAAAAGGAACCAGGTTGGTCCATGCCAAGGGAATGGAGGGAGAAACAGCAGTGGTGGAAGGAGGAGGAAGAGGAGGAAGAGAAAGAGTAGAAGAAAGGAGGAGGAGGAGAAGGAGGAGTGATAACATTCTTTATAGTATTTCTCTAATTCTTAGTTGGTAATAGATCACAGACTATTCATTCATGCCTCTACCATTGTCCTTTGGATGACTCTCAACTTAACTTCTTCACAGATTGTGTTGTTATATCATTCTGTAGTCACATAGTATCGTTGGAACAATAATGCAATACTTAAAAAACCCAACCATAACAATTCTTTAGAAGATAAGAGACAAAAATGGAGGGGAATCCTTTATTAGCCAGTATGGACTACTTCAAAAATAACTGATAATTGGATCCTAATTTCTTAAAACCTCTCTGTTGGAGAAATGAAGCCCTGAGACCATTTATAAAATATAGGGTATTGTTATATACCACATATTAGACCTTGGGCAAGAGGTAGGGCCTTCAGGTCATAATTCACATTCTTCTTTACCCTTTCAGACTTGTTTCATAATTCTCACCTCCATACGTTCTGACCTTCAGCCAAATTGAATGATTCTCTCTTTCCTGAACATGTTCCATTGCTTTCTTCCTTAGCATCTTTGCTTATGTTGTTCTCTATGCCTAGAACATCCTCCCTCCCCTTGTTGATGATAGGGAAATAGATTTAGAGATAGAAAGACCATCTAGACCAACTTTCTAATTTTACAGGTGAAGTAACTGAGGCCCAGAGGGATTAAGTGATTTGCCCAATAAGTCAGTAAAAGACAGTGTAATGTAATATAGTAGAAGGTTAGGCCTGAGAGTTTATATCCCACATCTGACACGTATCAGCTGTGGGTCACTGGGCAAGTCATTTAACACCTAAAACATAAAGGCAACTCTCTAAGACTGTGAGTTACAGAAAAGTTGTTGTCTTACTGTGGGAGAGAGAATTTCCTAATTTAAAAGTTCCCTATAACAATGAAATTACAGATCCAGGTCCTATTTCTTTCTATACTCCCATTAGGTAAATATTAGATGAAGGATTTGAATCCAGGACCTTTCAATTCAGAACATGTTCTCTTTCCCATAATCCCCACCCTCCCAACCCTTCCCTTTGGTTACTCAATTCCTCCCAATCCTTTCAGGAACATCTTAAGTGCTGCTTTGTGAGTGAAGCCTGTCCTGATCTCTGTCAATAAGGATTTTGCCTTTTAGACTCAACCTATCTTTGTTTTTCCCCCTTGCATGAACTTGTTATATAATATTGTATATCATTATCCTTCCAAAAGACTGCACACTCCATTAGGACAAGGATACTGTTTTATCTATCCTTTTTTTTGGGTATCTTTCCCCAGTCAATAGCACAGAGTTATGCAGGAAATCAACACCCTTAAAAAATTCACTCAATTGAATGGAAAGATCTTCAATAGCAACCCATGGCGTCTTCTGCTAGATGCTGCTAACCTGCAAGAAACCCGTATTTCTATGAAACAGTTGCTTCTTTTTCTCAAGTGAGCTAATCAAATTCCCTGGAGAGATTAATCCATGGACTCATATCTTAATTTGTAGGAGATAAGTTTCTTTTCTTCACTGCCCACCCTGGAACACGTAGACTGCTTCCCAGAACATTGCCTGGTATTGAGGAGCCCAAGGACAGCAATGACGCCCGAGAGACACCCACAAGCACAGCAATGCCAGCCAAAGATTCTAGTGTGCCCATGACTTCCAGAGAACAAATGAGCCATATGGACAGCTTGGGCTCCTTGCCATTAGCCAAGAGTAGGCAGCACTGTATAGCAACTTAGGCCTAATCTACATCTATGTTTCAGCAGAAACCATTTCCATAGTGAATGGTCGGCTGGTCTTAGATAAGTTCTCCTTTCAATTGAGAACTGGACTGTGAGAAGCCACACAAATAGAAGTAATTTCTTTTCAGGGCCACTAACTATTTTGATGTGTTCATTGATAAGCCCCTTTGATGAGAAAAAAAATCCTGGCCCCTATTTCAGTTCATATGACTAGGGTAGCAGAGTTACCTACTTTAAAAGCATCTTTCATATTCAAAAAATTAATCCATTGGTTCTGGCTGAGTAACTCTATCTTTTAACCTCTAAAGAAAAACTTAAGGGGGAAAATCCCAGGACTTTTTCTTCCTGTAGTGCAATTAAGTTTACTGAACTCATTCTAGATCAATAGGAGCAATTTATCCCAAAAGAATTTGTTTAGAAAAAGCAGAAGAGCCAAACTCTTCTCTCTCTGTCTCTCTCTGTTTCTGTCTCTGTCTCTGTCTCTCTCTGTCTCTTTCTCTCTCCTCTATCTTTTCTCTCTCTCTCCCTCCCTTCATCCCTCTGTCTCTATCTGTCTCTTCTTACCTTTCTGTTCCTATCTCTCACTCTGATAAGACTCTGCAAATGTCAGTGGTCAGAAAGCTGAGTAGTTTTTGAATAAAAACATTATATGAGAGGTGGGGTTGGAGGGGCCCTTCATTTGGTCCTAAGGAATTAGCATGAAAATTGAATTATTCTCTCCTGCTCCAAGAGTCTCTAAACTGTATTTTTATTTACTGATTTTGGAAAACCAAATTTCACATTCAGTGGAATCATCCCAATGAATGAAGTTTTCAATAGATTCAGAAATCTTGTCGCTCCACAAATTAAGTTGACTTACATGAGTAACTAATTGGCTAACTTTATGATTTATGGACAGTAATATGGGCACTGATGTCCACGGATAAAATCAGGCATTCATTTATTCAGCAAATATGTTTTTAGAAGAATGTAAACTCCTTGAGGGCAGGGATTTATTCTTTTTTGTCTTTCTGTAGCTCTAGCCTAGGACAGTATCTTGAATGTAGTAGGTACTTAACTGATATTTGTCAAATATCTTGAATTGAATGGTATCTTTTTCCCCCATCCATTTTTAATATTACTTATGAAGCAGGAAAAGGAAAAGGTGCCATGTTTTCATACTTTTTTTCAGTTCCTGAACTCAGAATGGAATCCACAGGGTATTCCTACTTCAACAAGAATAATCAAAGCTAGGCATATTCTGAGATGGGGATATGGGGTTTCTCCTTGTATGATGTAGTCTTTGGGGAATAGTTGAAATATTCAAATGATTACTTGGTTCTAAGAGAAATTCTTAAAGACTGAGTATAGCTGAACTAAGTGGGGACTTAGCTTAGATCATTATTTGATTTGTCAGGTACAGTGTTTAATAGAGTAGCATATATATGAGTGTCTAACCAATGCTCTAGAAAAGCCACAACAATTATAACATTGATAAGGAAGAAAGGAAAACTGTATATGTACTTTGGGAAGCCAGGGACCAGAGGGCAAGAAAAAACTCATATTAAAAACATTCAACCCTAGTGAACACAAAATGCCATGCAACATTACCCTCCACTCACTTATCCAGAAGGTGGGTTGGAGAAATTCGGATTTAGAGAACAAATCAGTCTGGAATGATCTGCTTTTCATTTCCCAACTTCTTAATTGTGTCAAAAAGAAAGGTAGATTTTACTTATTTTTCTCATCTCTCACAGTGGAAACAGAAGTTATGATCAAGAAGGATGGAAATTTTAAGCTAAAGAATCTTTTTTAAGAAAGAGAAGGTTTATAACACATTTGTACCACTTCAGCTGCTTAAAATGGCAGTAGGTGGTAAATTGCCCTCAAACCATTAACATGGGGGCAATGAAGTAGTGTACCTGTTGCCATGGAAACTTGATACTCCAGACTAAGATTTAAAAACACATATACTGATTTTAGTCACTGTATGAAAATATTACTAAATAAATCACTTAACCTCACTGGGTCTCAGTTTCCTCAGCTGTAAAAGGAAGGCATTGAGTTAAATGGTTATTATCAAGAGCTCTGGTTCTAAAATCCTATGAATCTGTAATTCCAAGTTTTTGGTCATGGAAGATAAGCAAAGAAAGTAATAAAACCAAAGATCGAATTCAGAAAAGCCAGGGAGCATCAGTATCATCAGGGAATGCATTTAACAGCTCTTTATAAACAATAGTTGGGGAAAGAGGGAGAAGGTTACTAAATATAGTTCCTCTTCACAGAACAGCCTCCCAGACCAAAAGTCACCATTCTTGGCCTCCATCTTGTGCCTCTTTCTGCCTGAAGCTCACTCCTGGTGAGTTGACTTCCCAAAGTAGTAATTTCTACATCTTGTAAGTTTTGTAAAAGGATGAAAGATGAGGGAGGGAAAAATCAAAAAGAGAACACAATAATAGAATGTAAGTTGTTTGAAGGCAGATATTGGTTTTTATCTTTATCTTTGCATTCCCAGTGAACTGAAGACATCAGAAGGAAGAAACTGTTGGGACTTAGATGAGGATTGAGGATCTCCAAGAAAGCCACGTCTGATAGCACGTCTTCACCATGTACAGAGCCCGCCAAGTACATCCACAGTTCATAGGTTCATGAGGGTCAACAGAATGACAGAAAGATGAAAATAGGTCCATATACTTAGAGGTAGAAGGGGCTTAGGAGGTCAGAGTCCAACCCTCTTATTTTACAAAAAAAGAAACTGAACTCAAGAACAGTGAAGTGATTAGCCCAGTAAGTCTTGGTGGAAGGATTAAAATTAGCCCAGAATCCTATATAATACACAATGATATGGCAATTTGTGAAATATACCAACAACTATCACCTCATATGCAAAATACAACCAGAAGATCCCTGGTAACTGATAGCAGTAACTGATGTCGCAAAATTCTCTTTCCTGGGATATAATTCCTTTAGGTCTCTCCAAAGCCAATGCCTATAGAAGAACACTCAACCTTACATTTCTTTCTGTCTCATTGACAATGAAATATGAGTCTATGTATATATACATAGACATGTATAAAACACATAGACCTCTTCATAGATTACATACATATATATACACATATGTTCAATTGGCAATGATATATGCATTCACACACACACACACATATATATGTATATATATATGTAAAATAAAGACGAAGTTGTACTTATTCCAGACAATATGTAATGAGTTTTCTTATTAGAGCAAGTAGAAAACAAGTGGCAGCTAGAAAGAGGATAGGTTATTTCCTCTTGGGGTCAAGGTCATAGAAGATAGAGACAGAATGGGCCTTAGTCCAGTGAATCAGAAGGCCATTGCTGAGGAGGTACAGTATAACCTAGTGCCTGAAGGATTGGTAGGATGAGCAGAATGCAAAAGAAGCATTTAAAGGTAGAGGAAAAGAGTAGGAAAACATTTGTGGAATAGTTGTGATTGGGTAATGTACAGGATTTGTTAAGAAGTGGGAGATAAGGCTAGAAAGGTAATATATTGAGGATTGTCTTAAAAACCATACTAAGGATAAGTAGGCAATGAACTGTGAAGTTTTACTTTCCTGGCTCTCCTCACCTACATACTGGCTGCCTTGCTCCCTGAGAATAACTCTTCCTCTTCCCTTTTCTCTCTCCATTCCTCCTTCCTTCCCTCTTTTCCTCCTCCTCCTCTTCCTCCTCCTTCCTTTTTCTCTCTCTGTCTCTTTCTCTTCATCTCTGAAAGTGACCCCATCAGAACATCTTGTGATACTGCTCTAGCTGACAAAAGAAGGAAAATGATACATCTGGAAGAAGGGAGATCTCTATAATATAGAATGGGCATGAAGTGGTAGGGGCTACTGAGTGGTACAGTGGACAGAGTGCCAGGTTTGGAGTGAGGGAGACTCATCTTCCTGAGTTCAAATCTGGCCTCAGACACTTACTAGCTGTGTGACCCTGGACAAGTCACTTAACCCTATTTGCCTCCACTCCCTCATCTGTAAAATGAGCTGGAGAAGGAAATGGCAAACTACTCCAGTATCTTGCCAAGAAAACCCCAAAAAGGGGTGATGGAGTCAAACACGGCTGAAATGACTGAACAATAACATGGGATGGGAGCAGTTTAAGCCAGTGTGATGGTAGCAGAAATGAAAAGGAAGGGCCACTTTGGAGTTGTAGCTTAAATAAGAATGCCTCAGAATGCTCGCTCTAATATATGTATTTTCTGCAAAGATTTCTATTGCAGGAAAAAGAATAATTCTCTTTCCCTGCTCAGTGTCAGTGTACCTTTGTCTGATGAAACACTTTGAATTATATCTAGCCAAACAGCGTGGATTTCCAGCTTTGGCTGCTCCCATTCTATCCCTCGCTGGCCGCCATGAAACCTGTGTGGCACAGTGGAAAGGATGCTAGATTTGGAGTCCAAGGATCTGGGTTCAGTTTCTGACTCATAATTTCAATATCAGTATAAACTTAGCCAAGGCACAAAATCAGGGAAATGTATTATATGGCAATTAACAGCCCTTCTAGTTTTCAAGCTATGAACCTCTTTAACAAATCAGTGGCACATTTTCATCTTTCTTGTATCTCTCGGTGACTACACTAACTTGCAGTTGCTGTCACATATCACTTTCTTTTTCTGCAGCTGAATAAAACAACCTATTACTAGTTTCATTCTCTGACTGAGAGAGACTCATTTACATTCCATCACCACTCTCTCTCTTCAACACCCTCTAAGAAAAGTTATACTCCAGTGGTGGGGAATAGTCTCTCTGTCAGGGCGTCTGTGAAGTTGCTTTTCTGGATGCCAAAAGGTCCTGTTGACCAGGTAACTATCAATAGAGCACATCTTGCTTCTATGTATGAAAAGAGCACTTCTCATCATCTGTCTTAGCTACTATCTGTCACTAGTTCTACTCTGCATCTTGAGTGCTACTGACTCCTTTCTGACTCACAGAAAAAAATTATTTGTATTTTATATTTTCCTTTGGAAAATGAGGTGTTTAATTCTGGCAACTGCTAGAAAGGAAGATGAGGGGATTCTTTGAGTTTCCAATAGCTTTCAGTGTTTAGTAAATGGCATAAGGGAGTCCTTTTTATTTACTGATGCTCTGATTCAGCTTGGATAGTTCATTTTGAATCATCATTGCTATTTATAATTAAAGGTAAAGAGGTTTGGTAAAGTGAAGGAAGTCAGTGATGCCAAGAAGACAGCCCCCTAACCAAGGATGAACAAAAGATTGTTGGTGATGTGGCCCATTGTCACAGAAGCCTAAGTAATGTCTGGTAATTATATGCATATCCCAGTGAATGAAGCTCATGCAATCCCTGGCTGAGCACCAGCTGAGAAAAAAATAAGAATCAGTCATAAAAGATTTAGGTGTGGAGGGAATTTGAAGTGCAACTGAACTGATCATCTGGCTTTCTGATATGATGTAACATGGTACAGTGGAAAGTGTAATGGTCTGGGAATTCTGGTCCTTTTCCTGGCACTGGCTTAGCTAGAAGGGCCAATAGGTAATTAGATGAGTACTCAACTATGCCTACTTCCACCTCTAAAATCCCAAGAGAACCTAGCTACTTTCAAAAGATCACCCAAGAAGGAAATTCTCCACACTATCTCTATTTTATCACTTAAATGTCTTCCTTACCTTCAGAAAGGATCTCCCTGCCAACTTAAATGACACTTGAAATTTGGGTCTTTGGATATTCTGTCTCATCCTAAGGAGATAATGACAAAAAGTGAACCCATAGAAACCAAGACAGTTCTTACAGTAGAGAACTTGAAATCAAATTTATTTCTTATGATTGTGTAAATTTTGATGCGTAATTGTTTCTCTTCTGCCTTACTGTAAGTATACATTCACATACATCCTGAATGAACTTCCTTTATATCTTTTTTGCCTCTTCCTTTAGGTATTCAAGTGCAACTACCTCCACGAAACCTTCAATTTTTCAAACTGAAAATCACCATCATCTCTCTCTCTCTTTCTCTTTCTCCTCATTTTTCACACTTTTCACCTCTCCTTTAGCATTATCACTTTCTACATTTTGTAATAATTTCATTCCTCAGAGTAGTACATGGATACCTGTTATCATTTACTAGGTTTGTATGAACTACTCTAGTGTGTTTTTGATGTGTAAATGCACGGCTATTTAAAAAATGGTAACTGATTTGTAGAAAGACTAAAAGCAAGGCAACACACAAAATATTCTCATAGCCACTATTCAGTTGTCCCCTGAAAACTTGATTATAACCCTCCTAATGGCTGTTTCTAATTTATTATACTTATTGATGTTATTCAGCAATTTTTGAGAAAATTATAGATTGAAAATATAAATTACTTTTAAAAAAGCTTTTCAGTAAATTCATATATGATAGATTCATAATAGACCATGAAAGAAAACTGGATTGTTTTATGAGCATCTGACCTTTGAGACTGACTCATGGTAGGACAACCATACTGTTCTACTGCATGGTTCATTCAGTGTTATTGTGGAAACAAAACACAGTGTTAGAATGTATATGGCATTTCTTGTTCAATATGAATGAAATAAGATACTTATTCAGAATTTACCATATTCCAGGTACTGTTAAGTGCTGGAGATACAGATAAAAGCAAGCAGGACTGTCCCTGCCTCAAAGAGCATGAAATGATGAAAAATGAAGTGAGCAGAACCAAGAGAACATTGTATACAATAACAGCGATATTGTTTTAAGAACAACTTTGAGTGATCAAGTCATTTTGACTGTTATAAATGTCCAAGTTAAAAATAAAGGACACATGAAGACAGTTGTTATCTGCATCTAGATAAAAAAACTGATGAATATAAGTGTGTATAGAATAATTATATATATGTTTATGTGTACTTATATACATATATATATATATATATATATAAATGTATATACATATACCTACACCCACCTACACACATACACACACATTTTTCTCTTCATTGGCTTATAGGGAAGTGAAGTCTGCTTACACTAACATTTTCCCCAGAGGATTTCTGGAAGTCAGTACCAATTAGCTAAGCCTCTATGAAGTAGTAAACAGAATATGTAGCAAGAATGAGTGGCACAAATTCAAATGGGAAGATAGGATCTGGGCATTGTGGCACAGCTGCAGCATGCCAACTAGTGTGGTCTTATGTCTTCATTAGGGTGATGAGTCTTGTCATTGTTGTTGTTGTCCCAGGTCATAGCTTTGGATTCTTTAGAATCCTCACAAACAGTACAAACCAGAGTTTTAGGAATAAGTGACAGCCATTTTTTTAAACTTAGTTTTTATTTTTTTTCTTGTTTACATTATTCATTTTCATTACATTTTTTGAATTACACATTTTCTCCCCGTCTTGCTCCTGCCCCAACCCCATTACAGCAATCCCACTGTAAAGCCCCTCCCCGCTCTGCTCTCCTATTTTCTGGTAGGGCAGGAGGGGTCTCCCTATCCCAGCCCCTGTATATCTTAATTCCTAGTTGCAGGTATTGCAGAACTTTAAATTCTAGATTCTGTCTATTCCTCCCTTGTCACCCATCCCTACTAGAAGAACACTCAGTTCAATACAGGCTATGAATGTGTGATTATACAGGACATCTTCATAGTGGCAGATTGTGACAGTGATAGTCTGTCTCTCCTTCCTATCCCTCCTCCCCTCTTGTTCTGTTTTCTGCCCTGTCCTTGTTTACTGAGGT
>CM053594.1:178677703-178688063 GCA_028646575.1 Pseudocheirus occidentalis | reverse complement strand
CTCCCTTCCTTCCTCTCTCCCTCTCTCCCTCCTTTCCTTCCTTCCTTTCTTCTTTCTTCCCTCCCTCCTTCCCTCCCTTTCTTCTTCCTTCCTTGTCTCCCTTTCTCTTTCATTCATTCGTTCGTTCATTCCTTTGTTCTTTTCTTCCTTCCATCAGTCTAAATCTATGTTTCTATACACCTTAAACATGGAACTATTATCAATACCAAAAATTATGTGGAGGGGGGCAAATAAGAATTTTATGTTTTATAAGGAAGACATCATCAATCATAGCACAAATTACTCATCAATGGGAGCAAAGAGGGCTCAGGGTAATGTCTGGTTTCACATATATTTTTTGAAATAAAATTGATGATGAATGAAATGAAATCTCCAACTTGTATTGCTAATGGCACAAACAAGGAAGTTTCTCCTATCAAGAAAAACGATGCTAACTGAGAAGAGAAGATTTGGGATGGTGGGTATGATAACCATCTTCAAGTATCTGAAAGGCTGTCATGTGGAAGAGGAGATTGATTACCTTTGTTCTGCCTGACCCTCAAAGGAAGAATTAGGAATACTGGTTGAACTTTTAGAAAAAGGCTTAATATAATTTAAAAAAACTTCCTAGAAATTAGAGATACAAAAGTAGAATGGGATACTTCCAATTGCAGTGGATGTTCTCTCACAGGAGGGTTTCAATAGAAGGTCAGACAACCACCTGTTAGGGATTTCTCAATTAGGTATGGATTTGCCTATATGGCTTTTGAAGCCTCTTCCAAAGGAGATTCTGAGAGTACTAGCAATTGTCCATTACATTATGGATAAGGCCCCTGATATAGAATGGCTTCTAAATAAGTGAGATAAGCTAAGACTGTTAACAAAGCTCTAAATGCTAGTTTCCCCTCCCAACTTCCCACTTTCCTTATGACTCTTGGGCATTGGTAAATGAAACAACTTTTACCTTTAAAACTGTGAGGGACTGAATATGTGTCTCTTATGACCCCACTCAGAATCCCTATACTTCTGAATTGTAAGATGGCTAGACAAAAGCTCCCTTCTCTGAATGGAGCCCCTTCCTTTCCTTCATACCAATCCATATCAACTAATTTTGCAAAACACATTGTAAATCTTAAAGTGCTCTATAAATGCTAGCTAACGACAACAAAAACAAGAAAGCAGTAACCTGTTGGAAGTCTTTTGGTACTAAAGGGTATTACGACATCCAGAATAACTTGTTCCTCCATATATTTGTTTCATCCTCTATATCAAGGGTTGACGTCCTTCTCTAAGGATTTCTTGCAGCTGGGTGGCATGGTAGACAGAACGCTGCAGATAGAGTCAGGAAGCCCTCAGTTCAAAAATGAACTCAGGTATTAACTAACTATGTGATCATGGGTAAGTCACAACTTCTATTTGTCTCTGTTTCCTCAACTGTAATATAGCACCTACTCTGCAGAGTTGTTGTGGGAATCAATGTGATAATATTTGTGAAGTTCTTAGCAGAGTGTCTGTCCCATAGTAGGTGAGATATAACTGTTTATTCTATTACATTGTTCCCTACCCCCAAGACAAATAGAAATTTATCCTGCAGTTTGGTAGAGTGGCCAGTGTGCTAGATTTGGTATCAGGAATTCTCGGGTTCAAGTCCTGACTCTGAGATTAATAGTTGCATGACTATAAGGAAGCAACTTATTCTTTCAGAGTTTATCTATAAAATAGGGATAGAATATCTACAGAACTTGCTTGATAGTTTTGCTAAAAGACTCTAATGAGATAAAGCTTATAAAGTGCTCTGCAACTTTAAAGTACTATATAAATATCATATTATTAAGAGTCAATGGCTCTTGGGAAGATGCACTGACTATTGGCGATCAAAGAAAATTAATGGGGGCAGCTAGGTGGCACAGTGAACAGAGCACCGGTCCTGGAGTCAGGAGGACGTGAGTTCAAATCCGGCCTCAGACACTTAACACTTACTAGCCGTGTGACCCTGGGCAAGTCACTTGACCCCAATTGCCCTCCAAAAAGCAAAAAAAAAAGCAAATTAAATTATAGTAGAGGCTTGGAGAGTGGTAGAGTTTTTACCTTGTCCTAGAGCAAAATGAAACTGAGTATGTGAAGAAAGATAGAAATAAAGCATTACAATGCTAGACACTGTACTAAGTGCTGGGAAGACACATAGAAGCCAAAAGAAAGATAATTTGTGCTCTCAGAAAGCTTACATTCTAATTGGAGACTGGAAAGCAATAGAAGAGGGAGGAGAAGGCACCTGTTTGAGGGCCTCGTAGAGAAATCCTAAGAATCAGGAGCAGATCCCACGATGGAATGTGCATGCCTGACCTGGGCTATTTCTTCAAAACGGAGCTTCCTGCAAGAACTCATCAATCAGAGAAGAGGGAAGATCATCTAGGATGAGAAGGCATATGGGAAGAGGTGTATTCCAAGGTAAAAAGGCTGCTGAAAAATGATGGAGAAGTCAGGAGTGTCAGGACTAAAGATGGGAGAGAATTGAAGGAGTGAAATCTATACCAGGTGCCTGCATTAGTGGGTAAGTCCGTCATCTGGGCCCTTAGGGTCTGCTTCCTATGGTGTGAATAACCTTAATATTGTATTACATTTCAGATTTGTAAATAGGTTAAAACAAATCTACAAATTCCTCAATTATTACTATTATTACTATTTTTTAAACCACCTGCATCATTTCCCAGCCTTTTCAACTCCTACCCATTTCAGAAAAAATCACATTTGTGAGAAGCAGAGAGTTATTAAAAGTCTGCATTATGCTGTAAAGCACAAGGGCCAAGGATCATTTCTGTGATCTATGTTAAAATATTATTGACTATAATCTGCTATTTTTAAGCTCAAAAAAAATCTTGGAGAGGAAGGAGAGGGAAGGGAACTAACACCATATTCCAGGCACTGTGTTAACCATTTTGCAAATAAATTTTCTCGTTCAATCCTCACAACAGCCCTGTGAGATAGTATATCTTTTATACCTCTGGAATGCAGAATCCTAGGAATATCCATTGAAGTCACATTCCATAAAGATCATGCTCTCCACTTAGTAGCTAAAGCAAACAGTGCCCTCCTTCTTGGACTATAACTCCTGGCATAGACTAGGACCATCGTAGATGCAAACTCTGATCAGCAGCAAAGTGACAGCAGCTATGCCCCTGTGCTGATCGATGTAGAACGTCCCATAAGTCAATTGAGAAATAAATTTTGCTGCAGCTCTTGTGCTGATGGATACGGAGTGCTCAATAACACTCCTGAGAAATAACATGCTCTGCTCTTGTGAGCATCTCAGGCCTTTCCCTCTCAATCATGATTTGTCCCTCAGTGTAGCCATTCAATCAATCAACAAACATTTATTGGATGTTAGTGCATTAGTGAGGCCTTAACTTTTTTCCCTTCTCATCCAGACTAGAAGTTAAAGGGCCTACTCATGGGCCCAGTTACATTCTGACTGGTATTCAAGTTTTGGCCTGTTTCCAACATAGGCTGGATTTAATCCTCCTTAGGCAATCGAGTGCCCCTCCATCTCCTGGTCTTCTTGGGGTTTTACCATACTGATGCTTTGCTTAATGACACTTAATTTTCAGATGTCAATGCAGCTTAGAACTCCATCGCTTTAGAACCACCAGCTTCGGCCTCTCTAATAGTTGGAATAAGGCAAGCACTACCTCATATGGCCCCTCTCTAACCTTACTATATAATCCCTCAGTAGTGAGTTAGATTCCTATTCTATTCCATCATTCCTCTCCACCTTGGATTGCTTTCCTCTCTGTCATCTTTCTTCATGAAGGATGCTAGTGTAGATATGAAATAGCCTCAACCCTAGTCACAGAAGCAGACCATAAGGTTGTATAAGAATGTCCCATGTGCCTTAAATGCCCTAACAGAGAATAGGGGAAGAAATGCTTTTCTGCCCCTCTCTCACATGTAAGAGAAGTCAAATATAGTTGGTGTGTCCATGCTGATGTAGGAAAAACAAACAAACTGCTCAATAGTCATTGTTTTACTCTGAATCATGCAGGTCAGCTTTTTGCTGGTTGCAGGGGCTTATGTGGCCCAAAGAATTCATGCTATTTTGCTTACCACAGAACAAAGCAGCCAAGCCATGACAATGATTCCCTCTTAGATGACTATTTCCTCTCTCTTTCAATGGAAGAAATGACCTTAAAAAGTGTCTGCTAAGTCTCTTGTAAGACTAGGTGGCAGATGGGAAACATCCCCCACATGGTTTGAGCCAGAATGGAACTATGATATCAGCCTGTGAGAGGGATTGTTACAGAAATACCTTTGGGAGGCAAACTCCGCCCTTGCTCACTGATAGAAGTCAATCCCTTAAGACTACAAGGCTACATGAGTGACTGAAGGGAATGAGGTTTTCCATAGGGTTAAAGTATGTAGTAGAAAGTATAAAGATTACAGACAATATCCATACTAAGAAGGACACTTCATTGACTTATGGGTCCCATTGAAACTGGTCTACTAGGGATCCTCCAATCTTGTTCTGCCATCTCCCATCTCTGGGTATTTACCAGCCTTCCCTCAAGCCTGGTATTTATTCCTTTTAGCTTTACTATTGAGACAGGGAGACAAGCTCCGTGGGAAATAGGTATTTTAACTATGGTCTTGCTATCCCTAGAATCTAGCAAGATGCCTTATACGTAGTAAGTATTCAGGAAATGACTGATGGACTGAATTGAACTCAGAATTATGAAAAATGGATGTTGGGATGTTCAGAAAATTAGGTAGTACCTAGAGAAAGTGAGAGATTTGAGTTAGGAAGACCCAAGTTCTAATCCTGACTCATAAATTTTCTAGCTATGTGACCTTGGGCAAGTCATTTAATCTGTCTGCCTTAGTTTTCTTTACTGTAGAATGGGGATAATAATAGCACCTACCTCCCAGAGTTGTTGTGGGAGTCAAATGAGATAATATATGTAAAGTGCTTTGCAAACTTTGAAGCTCTATCTAAATGCTAGCTGATATTATTGTTATTTTTATTATTGCACCTTTGCTGTTTAAAATGCTAACACCTAGAAACACACTGAAATACATTATTTACGTCCTGTATGTATTTGGGGGCACTGAACAAAGCCAGTGCGGTGGGCTCTGAAAAACTGAGTGATGGCGCAGATTCTGTAATTCGATCTTTCCGCTGAAAAGAAGTAACCAGAAGCCCCACAGGCGGTAATGGAATCTGGATAGCTTGAGAGCTGTTAGGCTGACATATTTATGGGGTCACTCTAAGCAGAAACGTATTTACCAGTTGAAAAAATTGGCTAAATAGAAGTCATACAGCATAACATGCTTTCGCTTAATTTAATTAGCATTCCTGCCTATGACATTGTGAAAATGTAATTGAGTTGTCTTACATTTCCAACAAAAAGAGGCGTGATTGTGGGATTGAAAAAACTTTTAAAAATCCCATGTATTATAAGACACTGGTAGACATCTTGCGACATCCGACTTTATTTAATTATTTGCTGTCAATTCATTATTGGCAGTTGGTTAAACAGCTAAATTATATGCATGGAATGTAATAGGTGCCGTGGTCAAGGCAAAAGTATAAGGGACCCTGCTCTGGAGGCACACTATGGAGTTGGGAAGCTGCTATAAATATTCTGTACATACAGCATCTTTTCCTCTTTTAAAAAAAATCTCCTTGGGTATTTGCCTGGGAGTTCTTAAAGGGACATGCACAGTCTGTGAGAAACAGACAAAGGAAGAAGCGGAATATCATTAGCAAGGTGGATGTGACACCCCCAGACCCACTTAGGGCTTAATGAATTGAGTCAGAAGGAATAGGCAGCATAGAGACAACAGGAGGAAAGATAAACTGAAAGAATAAAATAAGAGATGAAAAGGGAAAGGAAAAGGAAGGCTGAAGTGAACCAGAGAAGGAAGCTTGCAGATGGCTACAGGTCTTTGATGGTCATTGTAGATTGAGGCTACCAGGGAAGTTCCCCTCAAAAGATCTATCCTTTTTCAACTTCCCCTAGATGTACCCGTCCAGTGACATGCACTCCCATATGTTTTGCTCACCTATTTTACCTAAATATTTCCTTTAGTTTGATTGTTTGCCTCAAATATAAAGAAGTTAGGGGTTTGCTAGAGAGAAACATAAGTTGATGTTAGGGCAGAGAGCCAAACTTCTGCCGGACTGTTAAGAATTTTTCTAATTGGAGGCTCTGAGTTATTTTGATTGTACTAACTTATTTTAGTCTGATATAAACCCCATAAAACAGCAGAGGAGGGGACCATATGGACCCGCAAAACCATCATATTGCCCTTAGGCTAAGAAGCAAGCTATTGTGGCATTACAGCTGATGGCTGATTAAATCTCTAGAGAAAAAAAAGTGGGTGGGAAGGAGAAAGTCCTGATGAGAGAAAAGATCATACACTAAACTTCCCTCAAATATCGCTCATTTCTTGCCTCCTACCTGGGAGGCAAGAAATGCCTAGAAAGGATTCAGTTTCACTCCTATCCATTAAGGAAGAAGGAGCAGAAAGAATTCACTAATGAGCAACTATATTTTTACCCCACCAGTGTTAAACAAGTATTATTATTCACATTTTATAAATGAGGAAAATGGGCTTTAGAAATATCAAATTACATTATACAGTTACTAAGTGTAAGACCTGGGACTGAAAACCAGGTCTAGATGACTCCAAATTATATCACACCACCCTAGTTCATTGAAGGATGTTAAGGAGAGGTCTTACATAATGCAATATTTACATAACTTAACCTGGTAGCTCTGTGCAGGATAGACGGGAATGAGAAAGGATAAACCTAGATAAACTTCAGCAGTCAGTTGATAAAATATTTATTAAGCACCAGGCACTAGGAAGAATCATGTCATCCCATACAAACATATAAAACAAGTACAACCAACATGGGAGATCCCTATTGACCTCAATGAGATGATGTACTATTAATACAATAGAATAATACCACAACAAGTGCTAATATTCCATAGTACGATTCCAGTATTATACTAGTACCATAATATTAGCTAAGTATACTAGTATGCTAGTACTATAAATATACTAGCACTATTATATTAGCTAAGTGGGGCAGCATCGGGTGCTTAGGCAGCTGGGTCTGAGTAGGGACGACTTGACTTTAGATCCTGCCTCAAACACTTACAGGTTGTGTGACCCTGGGAAATTTACTCAGCCTCTCTCAGTCTTAGTTTCTTCCTGTGACAGGGTTGGTCTCGACAGACCCTTCTAGATTGAAATCCATGATACTAAAATCCTAAGTACTTTGGATCATTTATGTGGGAATGCTTCCTCTTCTTTCTCACTCCTGGTCCTTCCAAGGATAAATGGCACGCCTTGTTAAGATTACTAGACAACGTTCGGAAATAAGGCTTTAACTTTGAAAGGGCATTTTTACAGTATAACGGTAACATATAAAGCTCATTCTTCAGTCTTGGCACCATTAGCCCTATCTTCTAATAAACTAAGCCAAACCAGTTCATAATATCATCTTTAATGCTAAAACCTTAATATAAGATCCATGCAACGGGACTGCCTGAGAGGTATAATTAACTTATAATGTGTTCTTATTGTCAGTCAGTTAATAGACATCTATTAAATACCTATTAGATGCCAGACATCGTGCTAAGCACTGAGGATACAAACACAAAAGAGAAAATCTGCTCTCCAAGTGCTTACAGTCTAACCTGGTGCACAGGGAGAGGAGGAAGGTGAGATAGAGAAGGGAAAATATGATGGGGGGAAAATTAGTGTGCTAATTTTGGTGGGAAATGAAGTGACAGCTGCCTGAAGGTCCTGTTTAAATGGAGGATTCACAGGTTCAATGGGCCTTCTCCTAACTAAAGTCCTTTGAATGCGATGTGATATGGACCTATCTTATAGTAATTCTTCTCTATACTGAATAGTATCATAAAGGGATCCCGGTACTCTAACTCCTATACAATACTGTTTTCCATTTGGAAGCAATACGGAGTAATGCTGTAATGATATAGGTGAGAGAGTGCCAGGCCTGGAGTCAGGAAGCCTCATCTTCATGAGTTCAAATCTGACCTCAGACACTTACTAGCTGTATGACCCTGGGCAAGTCACTTAACCCTGTTTGCCTCACATTACTCATCTATAAAATGATCTGGAGAAGGGAATGGCAGCCCATGCCAGTACATTGGCCAAGAAAACCCCAAATTGGGTCATGAAGAGTCAGATATTACTGACTGACCACAACTGAACAACCACGAATAGTTCATTCAAGTCAAGAGACAGGAATGATAGACCATCATAGAGAATGTTCTGATCAGCATGTTTCTAAAAACCTAGGTGGACAGAAGGATAGAGAAGCATGTATTTTGCCAGGGTTTCTGGTAACTCTTCTGAAGTCAGCCAGTTCTGACTCTCAATATACATTCCAGCGCTCTTATTAAAAACCAATTATGCAGAGAGTGCATGCAGTGAACACATGCAGGGTTTAAAATTATGTAGGGAATGAGTGAGTGGAGAATGAAACAAGGCTGTATCCTGGGAAGGCCAGCTGCTGAAATAAACTTTAGTGTGTGGGCAGGGGAACACTCAGCATTCTCTGCATTAGATCAAGTGAATATGGAACCAGAGATGGAGAGTTATGGCTCCTACTCCCATTACACACCTCAGCTATCTGACAGCTTCACTGAGATGGAACAAATTCAAGAACTAAGAAAGCTAGAGGAGGTGTGAGGTGGCAGAAGCTTTTGAGGAGTCAAAAAAAGAGGTCAGAGTTAACAGCTCATGCGGTATTGGGGGCAGTTAGGTGGCAGAGTTCTGGACTAAAGTCAAGAAAGCTCATCTTCCCATCCTTAGATGTTTCCTAGCTCTGTGACCCTAGGCAAGGCACTTCACTCTATTTGCCTAAGTTTCCTCATCCGTAAAATAAGCTGGAGAAGGACATGGCAAACCACTCCAATACCTTGGTTGGGAAAACCCCAAATGGGGTCACAAAGAGTCAGAAATGACTGAAAAAAAGCAAAATATTGGTTAAGGTAAAGTGATGTGGTGTCAGAAGACACAGGACTGAAGCCTAGATCGGTTCTTTAGTACTTGTCTAGTGACTCCTCTGTTCCTCGGTTTCCTCATCTGCAAAATGAAGGGGTTGAACCAAGTGATCTATAACATCCTTTCCAGCTCCAGGTTCTAGGATTTTATGGATTAGTGTTTGAGTAATGGAACTGGGAATCAGGAGACCCAGGTCATGAGATCAGATATTTAGAACCAGAAAAGATTATTGAGAACATGGAGTATACGCCTCTCATTTTACAAATGAAAGAAAGGAGACCTAGGAAACTCAAGGGATTTGTCCGAGGTCACATAGGCACGAAGAGACAGAGCCAAGATTTGAAACCATATCCTTCAACTGCAAATCTAATGATTTTTCCACAGCATTCTAGCTATGATTTGAACCTGAAATCCAGAGCTCTTTCAACTACAATTGAACCTCAGACTCTTTGTTTACAAATGAAAAAATTAAGACCTAGAGATTGGAAACTGGAAAAGGATTAAGGAGAGACCAAGGGCTCTTCCCGCATTTAAACAGCGAATTAAAGCCATAATCAAACTAGAATGTTGTGGCAAAAATCATTAGATTTGCAGTTGAAGGGTATTACTTGGGTCAGAAAAGTCATTTAGCCTCTCTTGTATCTGTTAAATGTGGAGATTGGACTGACTGAGCTCTGAAGGTTCCTTCCAGCTCTGAATTCTATAGTTCTATGAAAAAGGAGTACGTCAGTGTTGTCAAATTCTTTTTTTTTAATATAAATTATTTATTTATTTTGTTTACATCGTTCATTTCCATGAGATTTTTGAGTTACAATTTTTCTCCCCGTCTTTCCCCTACCCCAAACCCCAAAACAGTGATCCCACTGTAAAGCCCCTCCCCCAATCTGCTCTCTTTTATTTCCTCCTCCTCTAACTTTCTGGTAGGACAGGGAGGGTCTCCCTACCCCAGTCTCTGTATATCTTAATTCCTAGTTGCATGTATTGTAGAGCTTTAATTTCTAGATTCTTTCTTTTTAAAGTCTGTCACAATATGTCCATTGTGAAGATGTCTTGCATAATTACACATGAACAGCCTGTATTGAATTACTTGTCCCTTCTTCCTATCCTGCCCTCCTTGTTCTGTTCTTTACCCTGTCCCTGTCCCTTTACTGAAGTGTGTGCTTCCAGCATCCCTCCCCCAGACTCTGCCCTCCCCTTCATCATCCTCCGTCTCCTCCCCATGCCCCCTACTCTCCTGTGTGGCATGATACCCAGTTTAGAACTTATGTCATTCCTTCCCTAAGCCAAATTCAATGAGAGTAAATGAAAGTAAAGTTGTAACAGTTATCCCTTGCCTCTT
>CM053594.1:178635892-178677203 GCA_028646575.1 Pseudocheirus occidentalis | reverse complement strand
TTGATCATGGCTTTCAGGTAGACCAATAATTTTCAAATTGTCTTTCCTGGATTTATTTTTCCAGGTCAGTGGTTTTTTTTCAAGGAGATATTTCACATTGATTTCTATTTTTTTCATTTGTTTGTAACTGTTTAATAGTATCTTGGTTTCTCATAAAGTCACTAGCTTCCACTTGCTCCACTCTAACTCTGAAGGAATTATTCTCTTCAGAATGCTTTTGAGATTCTTTTTCCATCTGGCAAATTCAACTTTTTGAGGCATTCTTCTCATCATTAGTTTTCTGGGCCTCTTTTTTTTCTTTAAGTGTTGTTAATTTTTTCTTTAAGTGTTGTTTTCTTCAGTCAGATTGTTGACTCTCTTTTCATGATTTTCTCGCATCATTCTCATTTCTCTTCCCAATTTTTCGTCCACTTCTCTTAATTGTTTTTCAAAGTCCTTTTTCAGTTGATCTATTGCTTCTAGGAATTCTTCAGGTGTCTTGGAAGCATTTGGTGTGGGAGTTCTGACTGTGTTGTCTTCCTCCTGTTCCATGATTTGATCCTTTTTGTCCACAAAAAAGGATTCTAGAGTTTTATTCCTGTTCTTATTTTGCTTCCTTTTCCTCATGTTGGCCAGTCAATTAATTGCTTGACTTATTAGCTCTGTGGAACTCTGCTTCTAGCAGGGAAAGCTCTGTCCCAAATTGCTGGTTTTTTTCACAGATGCTGGAGCTATTAGGGGGGTGCTGCAGCCCCCACCAGTTTTGGCTTGCTGCAAGAGCACCCCAGGACCACCACCCAAGACCACAATCTGGATCCAGGCTGCTCAACCCAAGAGCCCTTGGCCCTGATCAAACATCTAGGCTCTCCTGCAATTGGTGGGCCAGGAGCTCTGAAGCAGCCCAGTGGGGGCAGTTGCTGCTTGCAGCCACTTCCTGCTGCTTCCAACTGCTTCCTTGCTGTGGGGGCAGTTTGGCCAGGCTGCTTTTCTCCCCCAAATTTAGCTTGAATTCCACTGACCTTTCTCTTAGCCTTATTTTTCCTGGCTTGATAAATATGGAGGTTGCCCCAGGTGCTGCAGATTGGTTCTCCTGTAGACTTAAGCTGCTGCTCCTCCTCACTACTCTGGGGCCTAGCCGTGGTTTTGGGCTGTGCCGGCTTCGACTCCAAGCCTGCTGCAATGAACCCCACCTGCTGTGCTGTCTTCAGGGAGAGATGTTTTTTTTTGTATTTTTGTGAGATTGGGATCCCTAAATTTTGTTTAGAGTAATATTTTATGGGTATTTAGGGTAGCTGTTTGGGAGCTGCGAAACTTTGCTGCTTCTACGCCACCATCTTGGCTCTGTCCCCCTGTTGTCAAATTCTTATAGAAATATCCCTGTGAAGGGCATATTGACTTTTTCAGTTATTTTCAGTCATGTCCCTATTTGTGATCCCATTTGGGGTTTTCTTGGTAAAAATACTGGATTGGCTTGCCATTTCCTTCTCCAGTTCATTTTACTGATAAGGAAACTGAGGCAAACAGGCAAGCATGACTAGTAAGTATCTGAGGCCTGATTTGAACTCATGAAGATGAGTCTTCCTGATTCCAGGTCCAACACTCTATCCACTGAGCCACCTAGTTGCCTGCATATTGATTTAGAAAACCACAAATTAACATGATCTGTTATATTTTTATTTATTTTGTTAGACATTTTTGCAAGTGTATTTTGGGCCATAGTCCTTCAGGCTGTATGTTTGACAACACTGACACGTCACTCTGGAGTGAATGATCTATAAGCATCCTGCCAGTTTCATAAATCCTTAATCCTGCACCTATTTGACCACTGGAGTGTTTGATATTGTTGATCACCTTCAAATCCCATATATTCTCTCCCCTCTGGCTATTTATAGCATTACTCTTACTAGGTTATTTTCCTACCTGTCTTACTATTTCTTAGTTACTCATATCATATGCACTAGTGGGTATCCGCCAAGGTTCTCTACTCTGCCCCCTTTTCTTTCAACACTTTTTCAGTTGTCAATCTCATCCACTCCCATGGTTTTACTGATTCTTTCTATGTAGATGACTTCCAGATCTATATATTTAGCCCTTAGTCTCTCTGTTGAGCTCCACTCTTGTATGAACAAATTCCTATTTTATATTTCAAACCAGATTTCTTGTAGGCATCTAAAACCCACCCTGTTCAAAACAAAATCCATTGTCCTTCTTCCCAAACCTAAGCTTCTTTCAAACTTCCTTATACTATTGAGGAGATCACAGTCTCTGTAATCACCCAGGGCTGATCATATTCAACTTGTCAGTCTCTTTCCCCCTCCATATCCAATCAGTTGCCAATTATTTTTTCTCAATTTCCACAAAATCTCTCATATTTATGCCTCCATGTCACTGTCCTAGTTTAGATCCTCATTAACTTTCACCTGGACTTATGCAATAGCCTTCTAACTGATCCTACTGACTCAAGTCTCTCTCTGCAGTTCAATTGATCCTCCAAAATGGCAGCCAAGTTGCTTTTCCTAAAACACAGGTCTGACTATGTCACTTTCCTACCCAATAAATTTCAGTAGCTCCCCATTACCTCTGGGATCCAATTAAGCCCTTTTTTGTTGGGACTTTAAGCTCATCACATGTCTTCTTCCTATTTTTCCAATCTTCTTGAATGTTACTACCTTTCCATACTCTACGGACCAGCCAAACTAAGCTACTTGCTGTTCCTCACACATGATGCTCCATTTCCCATCTCCATTCCTTTGTACAGGTTGTCTCAATGTAGCGAATACTTTCCCTTCTGACTTCTTCCTCAGAGAATCTCACTCAGGTTCAGCTCAAGCACTGTTCCACTTCCCTCTGATTTGTCTTCCTTTCTAAGGTGACTTGAAATCTACTTTGTACTTATCTTTTATATGCTTATTTGAGTACATGTCATCTCCTACACTAGAATGTAATTTTCTTGAGGGCAGGGATTGGATTTGCTTCCCATACCAAGTCAACATTCATTTATTAAGTACTTACTAATTGGTGGGTTCCATGTGAAGTGCTAGAGATCCAAATACAAACAAAAAGAAAGACAGTCCCTGCCTTTAAAGGCCTTGGATTCTAAAAGGGGGAGGAGGAAAGGCGGCACATAAAGGCATCTGGAAAGTGAGGGAGCACGGTGAGTGGCACAGGCATCTGGGCCCTTCCTCAAAATGGAGGTTCTAGGGTCAACTTATCAATGGGAGAAGGGGGCCTTAGGTGTGGAAGGAGAAGGAGACTGAGTCATGGTAGACAGGTCTGGAGAAGAAAGGATGACTGATCTGGGCCCTTCCTCAAAATGGAAGTTAAGGCAGGAGAACATTGTACACAGTAGCAGCCACATTGTGCGATGATTAACTATGATGGACTTAGCTCTTCTCAGGAATACAATGATGCAGGACAATTCCAAAAGACTCTTGAAGGAAAATGCTATCCACATCCAGAAAAAGAACCATGGAGTCTGAATGCAGATCAAAACATACTATTTTTACTTTATTTTTGTTTTTTGTGCTTTTCCCCCTTTTGTTCTGATTCTTCTTTCATAACATGACTAATGTAGAAATATGTGTAACATGATTGTACGTGTACAACCTACATCAGATTGCTTGCTGTCTTGGAGAGGGAAAGGAGTGAGAAAAAATTGGAACTCAAAATGTTACAAAGATGAATATTGAAAGCTATTTTTACATGTAATTGGAAAAAATAATAAAATACTATTAAGAAAAAATCAACAGTTCAGGGAAGAGCTCACTCATGGGACTTGTATCCCTAGCATTTGATACAGCACCTGGCATGGAATAAGTACTTCATAAATGCTTATTAATTGATGTCCCATGTTCCTCCTGGTCAAGCCTGAACATTTTCATTCACAGTCTTACTCTCATTTTACATAGCTCTAACAAGTGTAATTATTTGGTTTTATAAAGGCCATGGGAAAGTGAACATTAGGAAGCAGGAGAGAGGTTACCTTAGGCACAGAGCCAGCAACAAGAAATAAAAATTGACAGCAAGGAGAGAAAATAAAAACTATTAAAAAAAAACCAGATATGAGAAAATAGAGCAGTGATGTTTTGTGGGTTCCTCAACATCTCTTCCATTTGTCCCTTCTCACTGCTCATGTAGCTCTGGTTTAGACCCTCATCATCTTGTGTCTAGACTATTATAATACTTTCCTAATTGATCTCCCTGTATCAAGGTTATCTATTCCCATCTGAGCTGATATTCCTAAAGTATATGTTGCCTGACCATGTCACTCCCTTGTTCAAAAAGCGTCAGTAGCTCGTTTTTTTTTTGCCTCTAGGATAAAATAGAAAATGCAAAAAAATCTCTTTTTGGTATTAAAAGCACCTTACGATCAGCCTCTGCCTTACTTTTCTGGGATTATTACATATTTCACTACCTTATGCATTCTACAATCCAGCCAAAGTTGGCTATTTGCTATTCCTCATATATAACATTCCCTCTTCATGCCTCTGCACAGGCTTTCCCCATGTCTAGAATGCAATAATGCACTTGGTTCCAAGAATCCCCAGCTTCCTTAAGAGCTCATTTTCAAAGTCACCTCCTGCTTGTGGCCTTTCTTGACCTTCCCAGATTCTACCCTTACCCCCACACCCCACTCCATTACTTTGTAATGACTATGTTTATTTATTATTTAGCTTCCTTTTCTTCACGACCATTTTTTTGACTTGCCACTTACAGGCTTTATCCTTCAACTTGGACCTCCGTAGACCATACCTGAAAGAAGCTAAGTCACTTTATTATGAACTCTCTAGGACTATAAGACCTTGTTTTCACTGGCCCATATCTTTTTTTGGAGGGCAATTGGGGTTAAGTGACTTGCCCAAAGTCACATGGCTAGTAAGTGTGTCAAGTGTCCGAGGCAGGATTTGAACTCAGCTCCTCCTGACTCCAGGGCCGGTCCTCTCTTCACTGAGCCACCTACTGGCCCATTTTCTATCTTGATGAAACGTTTTACTCTACAAGTTACTCAAATCAGCGCTAACATTGCCTCTGGAAGAAACATGTCAATTGTCTTACTGTTTCACTCATTATTTTTGCAACTTCCAAATCATAACTCCCTTTTCTGGCCACCACTCCCCTATATGTCATACCTCCCCCATTTGAAGGGAAGTTCTTTGAGGGCACAGGCTGTGTTGTTTTGCATTTGTACCTATGTCTCTTTGCGCTGTTCTTAACACATAGTAAACACTAAATATGGGGCAGCTGAGTGGCTAATGGATAGAGCTCAGGGCTTGGAATTAGGAAGACTCAATCTTGAATTCAAGTCTGGTCCCAGGCACTTACTAGTTGTGTGATGCTGAGCAAGTCACTTAACCCTGTTTGCCTCGGTTTCTTCATCTGTAAAATAAGCTGGAGAAAGAAATGGCAAACCACTCCAATATCTTTGCCCCAAATTCCCAAATGTGGTAATGAACGATAAACAGAAAATCTCCACTAAATGCTTTTGATTCATTCTTTCAATGTGTATATGTTATTTTCCTTGATAGAATATAACATCTTTAGGCATACGGACTAATCCCCTTTTGTCTTTGGATCCCCAGTCTCTAGCATAGTGCTTGGTGCATAATAAGCACTCTAAAGTCCCTTGCTGATTGATTGAGAGGCAAACAGCCTTGCAGACTTCAAAAGCAAGTAAGGAAATCATTGTTGTAACTGACATTCATAATGATGACTTGTCATCAAGAAGATGTTAAATTATCTTCTGAATGTCCTGTTTACAACAGGCAGAGACATGTATGATATCTTTTTAAAAAAAGACCTCCTTATGAAATATTTGAAATAAAAAAAACCTATTGCTCAAAGGGATAAATTTTCTGTTATCTGGAAAACTTGGCTTCCTAGAACCAGTAATTCCTCAAAGGGACTAAGGGAGTTAAGATTATACTGAACTTGAATTACCCAACAAATAAAGGGGATCCCAGTTGATCTAATTAAACTTGCAATCTGATGATAAAGATGAAATTTCTGAATGCTCATCAGCCTGGAAGAGTGAAAACTGCAACAGCCTAGAAGCTTTTGAGATCCTCCAGCTAGTTCTGAAACATTCAACATATGACAGTGGACAAGTCACTTAACTTTTTTTATTCTAAGTTTCTTTATGTATAAAAAAGATTTATTAATAATTATTAATTCTTATTATTATTAATAATAATCAATTATTTACATAGTGTCATAAGGTTTGAATACCACTGGTCATGTGTCATTGTCTTTTTTAAACTTTAGAATGATGGTGTAAGGTAGGGACTATAGGGTATCATTGTCTCTGTTTTACAGATAAGGAAACTGAGTTCCAGAAAGATCAAATGATTTACCATTATTGCCAGGACTTCTGTGCCAGACACTGTAGGCTTCAGACTTAGGTTTTTGTCTCTTTAGGTACAATGCTCTATCCATCCTATGGGGTTTCCTTTGATATATGTACTCAAAAATTAGTAGAGTTGTTGTAAGGGAGTAATAAATTTTAATGTGCTATACAAAAGGGGCACAGCAGAGTGCCAGGCCTGGAATTAGGAAGATTCATCTGACCTCAGACACTTATTAGTTACGTGATCTTGGGCAAGTCTCCAATCCCTTTTGCCACAGTTTCCTCATCTGTAAAGTGAGCTGAAGAAGGAAATGGCAAATCATTTTAGCATCTCTACCAAGAAAACCCCAAATGGGGTCATGAAGAGCTGAATGTAACTGAAAAATGACTGAGCAACAAAAATATAGATATGAGATATGCTAAGGAGATAATAATAGATTTAAATAATTTCTGGAATGTTCTTCCTCATTTCTGCCTTCTGGCGTCTCTGGCTAGCTTTCTTCCAGTGCCAACCAAGATCTTACCTTCTACAAGGAGCCTTTCCTTGTCCCCTGAGTACTGGTGACTTCCCTCTGCTGATGATCTCCAATTTACTCTGTTTAAATCTTATTTGTACTTAAGTATTTGCATGTTGTCTCACCTTTTAGACTGTGAGCTCTTTGTGAGTTAGGACTGCTTTTGCCTTTCTTTGTAGCCCCAGAACTTGACACAGTGCTTGGCATATAGTGTCTAATAAGTGTTTGTAGACTGTTTTCATACATTTTTTGAAGCCCACATTAACTCTGTGAAGGAGAGATCATTCCTGTTTTATACATGAGGACGCAGTGTCTCAGAAAGATGAAGAGAATTGCCTAGATAACCGTTTGTAATTGTTAGAAAAAAAATTTAAACTCAGGTCTTCTTGATTTCAAATCCAGCATTCCAGTATGCTGTATCACCACCACCACCACTACCACCATCATCCCCACTACCAACACCACCACTACCACGATCGTTACCATTGTCACCATGGCCATCAGCATCAGCATCAACTACTAGCATCTATTATGTGTTAGGCACTGTACTTTGTGTTTTACAAACATCTCATTTGATATTTACAACAACCCTGGGAGATAGATGCTATTGTTATTTGCCATTTTTCAGATGAGAAAATTGAGGCAAATAGAGGTTAAGTCACTGGTCTAAGATCACGCTGCTAGTAAGTGTCTAAGGTCTAATTCGAACTCAAGTCTATCTGACCCCAGGACCAGTGCTCTATCTGCTGTAAATACATTGAATAATTGACACCCACAGTTCATTCAAGCCTCGCTTTTGACCATAGATAAAAACTCGTTTCCTTGAAAGGGCTTTAATAGTTCTTAATGAGTAATAAATAGTATGGTTGGCCTAGGTTGGGATTCACTGCTTTAACCTATCCACATCACTTCCCAGCCATGAATATAGATGCTAAAAGCAATGAAATCCATACAAGGCCAGGCAACTTAATGGTCTGTATAAGCGTTCCCTAGAAAATCAGCAGTTGGTTGGGCTTAAAGTAATTCACAGAGCACCTTCAGATCAGGGAATTAGTGCTAATGTTACACAGTATTTTTCGTTACAGTCTTTTCAGTTATCTAATTTTTGAAAAATCATCTCTGACTCTGAAATCTTTCCTATATGTTCTTCTTATCATCCAGTCTCTTGAGCACTGATTTTAAAACATTACAAAACACCTGTCATCTTTGGCCAAGCCCTAATGTTTAAGGGTTTTTTAAAAAAGCTTTTAAGGACCTTTACATTTTTTCTCCACCAGTCTAAAATGAGTAGGGTTGAAAGGATGTACATGAAGTGCCCCATACTACCTATTTAAAAAGTTGGCAGGAACAAATCGAAATTGCCATCTATCAAAGTGCATATAGTTGTAGGCTGCTAGTGGATTACCCTTTACCTTCCTTAGTATAAATTATATATGTTACTTTTACCTTATGTTTATGCATGATAAAAATGTAATCATAGGCTTCTGAGAAAGTGTTCACTTACTGGGGAGTACCTGGGTGATGAATCACAGAGAACCTAGAGAAGTTGGTAGAGAAGGTAACAGGAATACAAAAACTTGGTCCTTCATTGAGGCTCTTGATATTATCCCAGGGGAGGCAATGGTGGTAGAAAGTGAACAGGCCTGAGAGCCAGGAGACCAGGGTACCAATCTCCTTTCTGCCCTTTATTAGCTTTGGTGGACTTTGAGCAAATCTGGACTCCAGGTTTCTCTTTTGTAAAATGAGAAGGTTGGGGTAAGATAATTTGTAAGGTCCTTTTCAGCTATAAATTTTTTTTATAAGTACAGGGTTATTCATCGCAGCTTGGCAAATGAGCCAAGAGCTAAAGATGGTCTTTGACAAATATTCAGGAACTGAGTGGGCAACCTCAATAAGAGCAGAAGCTTTTGAAATGGGAGTGGGAGTCTGATTCTGGCCACTGGAAGGAATTCATGTTATATAGACAGGCTCCAGAGATATAGCGGGGAGACCTTCTTTAGAGTCCACATAGCTACTAAAGGGACAAGGCCAGGGGTGTGGCGACATGTGGCCTCGGGGTCACAAATTCTCCAGCACTGGGTCACTAGGCCAAGGTGCTAGGTTAGAACAATGATTCTGGAAGCTGATAGTCACTGAAGGGTCATATTAGTCTTAACAACAAATAGTGGAGTGAACATGTTCTAGGCAAACTAAACAGGTCAAAGAGAAAACAAATCAGGGGAGATATTCTGAAGTCCCGTAGAGAAGCAATTCTGATGAGGAGAATAAAGGAGAATTGTCTGTAGGGACAGGTTATACAGGAAGAAAATTTATCCACCAGCTTGAATTTTTAAAAATCGCTTAGAGAAGAGGGGAATAAACAAACAAAATGGAGGACACTTATAAAAGTGTGGCACAGCCCTGTAAGAATAAAGACAGGAGAACTAAAGCTCAGAATAAACCCAGGATCAAAGCTAATGACAACAAGAAAGAGGGTGGTTGAAAACTGTATCGGGCATTTGAAGAGAAGATCAAAGAAAGGAAAGCATTGCTGTTTGAGAATCAGGAATGGTAATCAAGGATGGCTGGAGGAAGACAGGTCTGTTTTTTTTTTGCTTGTCTGTCCCAGGACAAGACTCCACCACCCAAGAAGGCCTTTGTCTAAGGGTCTTATTTACCAACAACCATAAAGCTGAACCTTGGAGGAAACAGACTAATCACATGTCTCCCTCAAAGAACCTCTCTCAAAACACTGAAATGGAATAATCAATGATTAATGCACTCTCATCCCATTATATTCTCCCTATCCTCAAGTGTCTACTCCTTTATTGCCATTCACATCAACCCTCTTTCTTCCCTTTCCCAGATGTCTCATTCTAGTTCTGCTTGGCTCTTCTACTATGTTCTCTAGAATGCTGATTCCATAAATAACAAATTCCATTCATCTTAAATCTCTATGTTTATCATTTCTTCTATCTCAGGTAATCTCTGAGACCTGGCTCTCTCCTGAATGCACTGCTGCCCTCACCACCTCTTCCAGAACTGGCTTCACTTTCTCCCATATCCTCTGACTCCCTGGTTGTGACTCAGAATACTCCTTGCTCCCCATTGCCCATTCTGGACTCTCCATCTGCCACCATCACTCAGCAGCCTCTCTTCTTTTAAGGGTCACAGCATCTGAATTTACAACTGTATTCAGATCTTGATGGTCATTATTCACCAATACCCAGGATATTTTTCTTCCTTCTTCAATGAGTCCAATCCGTGGCTTTCTCTCTACTCCAATTCCTGCCTTGATATTAGAAAACTTCAGCATACATATTGGTCCGATTCCAGTCCCTCAAGACAGTCTTATGATCTTGACGTCACCCACAATTGTTCTTCTATGGTTTGTACTCTGAAATTCCTTTCTGTCCATGACTTTCTTTAATTCTTTATTGATTTTAAATAAAATTATTTTATTACTTCTTTATTACTTTTTAATTAGTTTATTATTTCTTTACTTTATTAATAATTTTATTAATTATTAATATAAATAATTCTTTATTAATTTTATTAATAAAGACATAAAGATTTAATTAATGAAGATTTAAAGTTAATTAAAATTTAAAATTTAATTTAATATTTAATTTAAAATTTAATTTAAAAATTATTTTAATTAATAATGATTTACTTAATAAAGACTTTATTCATTCTTTACCTAATTTATGATCCCTTACTCTGTTCTTCATCTTCACCATGACCTCCTGAGGTAGGACCAGTGCTCTTGATGCAACTTCCCTGACCATGACACAGTTTTCTTCTCTCATGTAAACTAATTGGTCCCGGGAACACTGATACAGGCTCCTGGTCTGTGGGCACAATCAGTCTCAACCTCATATAGTCTTGGCCTCTCAAGATTGGTGGGCGTCCAAGACCTGACTGACTGATGTCCAGATGAGGATGGAGGGAAATATTTAGCCAGAAGATCTAAGTGTGCCTGCATCTTTGTTGCATATCCTTTCCATATTAGGGCAAAGTAAAATCTTTGTTAAGTGTTCAGCGACTTGAGTTTGCCTCATATCTTCCCAATATTGTACCTGAAGTATGAAAGTGCTGGCTTTAGAGCTGCCTACAGCTCCATTCCTTTGATGCTTTGCTTCAGTCCCAAGCCTTATACTAGCTACAATCTTCTCTTCCCTATTGACCCTCTCGATGAGCTGTTTCACCTCCATACTATCCCTTATTCTCAAGTTCCTTGACCTCCTTTTACTATAGTTCACACCCTGCTACACCTCAACACTGGATTATTTCTATTTTCAGCCTCTAGTTGCTGAATGCAGGTAGGGGAAATCATGAACCTCTGCTAATTAGGCCTACTACAAATTATGTCATTTAATTTCAACTGGTCTATCACTGTAGTAATTAATCTGCCATCCTATCTCCCACAGCGGCTATTTCAAACCTTCTCATCCTTCCTCAACCCTTCGATAGTATCTCTGTCCCCACCTTCTCAGTTAAGGACCTTACCTCAGACTTTACAGAAAAAACTGAGACCATTTGCCAAGAGTTCCACATCCTACCTTCTTTTTACCTAATATTACATAGTATTCAGACATCCTGACCCCTCCCTTCTCTTTACTTCCCCATTTACCTTCAATCTACATCAGATGAAGAAGTGACCCTTCTCCCTGTCAAGGTCAACATGCCTATGTGCATCTCTGACTCCATTCCCTATGGTATAATCTACTAGATTGCTCCTATTTTCATCTTTAAATTTCTCTCTCTCTCTCTAATCTTCAATCTCTCCCTGTCTACTCCCTATTCTCCTGATGCCATCAAATATGCTCATGGTGCACCAAAATTTTAAAACCTCTCACTTGACCCTATCAACTCTACTATCTATAACCCTTCTTGGCTACAACTCTTGAGAAAGTCATCTTTACTAGATGCCTCTAATTTTCCCCCATTCTCTTCTAAAATTTCTGTAATTTGGATTCCAGCCTCATCATTTAACTAAAAGTGTTCTCTCCAAATTTTCCAATGATCTCTTAATTGCCAATTCTAATAGGATTTTCTTAATCTTCACCCTTTTCAGGTGGAGGCTTCCTCCTTTTTGGGCAGCTAGGTGGTATAGTGGATAAAGTGCTGGGTCTGGTGCCAGGAAGACCTGAATTCAAATTTGACCTCAAACACTTACAAGCTATGTGACCCTGGACAAGTAACTTGATCTGTTTGTCTCAGTTTTCTCGACTATAAAATGGAGATGATAACAGCATCAGTCTCTCAGGGTTGTTGTAGGATAAAATGAGATTACATTTGCACATTGCTTAGCACAGTATCTGTCGCATAGTGGCACTATATAAATCTTTATCCCATTCCTTTCTTGACCTCTCAAGCATCTGACACCGTCACCTTCTATATACTCTCTCCTCCCTAGATTTTTGTGATTCTGGTTTTCCTTTTACTTGTCTGACTACTTCCTTTCCTTTTCTTGGATCTTCATTCAGAACATTCCCACTATGGTTCTGTCCAGACTTCAGTTTCTGTCTTATGTCTCTCTGTCTGTCTGGCTGTCTCTTTTATGCCAGGAGTTATTAACCTTTTTTTTTTCTTTTTTGGTATAATGGAACTCTTTGGTGAAAATTATCTTCTCAAAATGTTTTTTAAAATATATGATAAGATATAAAAGATTAAATTATATTGAAATACAGTTATTAAAATATATATTTTTAAATTCACAGGCATCAGATTATAAAACCCTGCTGCTATCTCATTATATTCTATGGATTTACTTATCTCTATTTGGATGGTATTTATAGTTTTAGCCTCTGGGGTCTTTTTCCCTATTCTGTCTACACTTTCATTTGGTGATCTCATTAGCTCCCATGGGTTCACTAATCATGTCTATGAAGATGATTACCAGATCTGTATATCTAGACCTAGTTTTTCTTCTGAACTCCAGTTTCTCCTCGTCAACTGTGTTTTGGGCATCTTAACTGGTGGTTTTGGCAATATCTCAAAATCAAAATGTCCAAAATAGAACTCATTACCTCTTCCCCACAATACCTTCTCCTTTTCCCAATTTCCCTGTAACTCTAGAGTTCTCCATTCTCCTAGTCACCCAGGCTCATAACCCTCGTATCATCCTTCACTCCTCATTCTCACTCACTCTACAAATCCAGTCCCTTGCCAAATCTAAACATTGCTAACTTTTCAACATCTCTCTTACACATCTACTTCTCTACACTCATGTAGTTACTACCCTAGTTTAGCCCCTTATCACTTTTTACCTTACAATTGCTTGTTTTTAATTTCTAGGTCATTTTAGTCATGTACAACCCTTTCAGACCCCATTTGGAATTTTCTTGGCTAAGATAGTCAGCTGTTTCTCTGTCTAGCTCATTTTACAGATGAGGAAACTGAGGCAAACAGGGATAAGTGACTTATCCAGGATCGCATAGCTAATGTGTCTGAGGTCAGATTTGAACTCAGGAAGACAAGTTTCTCTGACTCTAGATCTAGTGTTCTATTCACTTCACCACCTAGCTGCCCTTAAGAATTGGTATTGCCTCCCTGACTTGTTTCTCTCCCCTCCAAACCGCAGGGTGGTCAAAATGATTTTCCTAAAATGTAGATCTGCCTATCTTACCTCCCTAATCATTTTATCTCCAGGGTAAAATATGAAGTTACAATAATAATGAGATTCGGCCAGTTGATAACTGAACAATGGCCTCTAAGCATTTAAGTGAAAAGAAGAGTCAATAGATGAAGCAAACTTCATTATCGTCTTGTTTTAAGAAACTGCCACAGCCATTCCAACCTATAAGCACCACCATCCTGATCAGTCAGCAGCCATCAACATTGAGGCAAGACCTTCCACCAGCAAAAGATTATGACTCTTTGAAAGCTCAGATAATGGTTAGAATATTTTTCCAACAAAGTATTTTTAAATTAAGGTTGGTGTGTTGTTTTTTTATACACAAGACTATCGCACACTTAATAGACTACAGTATATAATATATATATATATATATATATAATGTTAACTTTAATATGTACTGGGAAACAAACCAAAATTTATGATTTACTTATTTGTGATGTTTTCTTAATTGCAGCCATCTAGAACTGAAGTGGCAATAGCATCAGAGACCATGTAAGTAATCCTCTTCTCTCTCCAAGAGCATGCTATTCAGAAAAGTTTTCCCTTTCTGAAACTAGACTTTTCAAAGTCTTGAACTGAGGTTTGTTTTCAACCTCCAAAGATGAAACTGAAAAAAACAACGATATCCTTTCTCTATCTGGAAAGCTAGATTTTGCTATGAGACCTTAGGATGCAATGGTTCAGGAATAACATTTTCCATGAACTTCCCTTTTGGGTCATGTAGGCAAACACATAAAGCCCCTCGGTGCTCCCCTTGGGTGCTGTCAGCTCTTGGACCAAGGAACTTCACTCCCAGCTTTTTGGTTTCTGGCCTTTCTCAGAAGGAGAAGAAAAATGAAACAAAACAAAACAAAACAGAAGGTGGCCAGGAACTCAAGGCATGTAAATGATTCATCTTGTTGGGTTTATTTTGCAAAATCTAAATTACCACTAGAAAGTGAATCTTCTTGAACTGACCTAATAATCCCTGCCTTCCTTGGTGCTTGATGCTTTTGTTACACAATAGGGTGGTGGTTCTCAAAATGTGGTCCTTAGACCACCTGTAGATCCCCAAGACCCTCTCACAAAGTCAAAATGATTTTTGTAATAATACTAAGATGTTATTTGCCTATTAAAATACTCCTACATTTTCCAACTACATATTTGTGTACAGCTAGATTTTCTTCATATACTTCAACCAAAACAACATATCATAACAGAGTGAATTCAGAAGCAGATATGAGAATCAAGCTGTCTTCTGTTAAACCAGACATTAAAAATATTTGCAAAAATATGTGAAACAATAACCATTTTCTCATTATTTTTTGTTTTGGAAATTGTTGTTTTTCATAAATATGTTGTTTTTCTTGACAGGTTTATTGTTATTTTAAAATAAATTAATAAATACATTTTATAATAATTAGTCTTAATTTCTAATATGGTAAATATCATATGTATAAGCCAATAAGCAACAGGGAGGGTCCTCAATAATTTTTAACAGTATAAAAGGGTCTTGAGTCACCCCCCCTTCCAAATTTGAGAATGGAGGTACTAGAGAGAAAGATAAATTATAACTGCTGTGGTGGCTTTTACATCTAAATTCTCCCTGTGGGATCTCAACAAGATGATCTTTTCAAAACCAGATACATGAATTCATTGTTACAAGGAGCCCCAGGTAGAAAACTACCTCTACCAATGGAGACCAGGTCTTGCTCTATAACTTATGGTATAAAACAGGGGTCTGCAAACTGTGGCCCAGGGGCCAAATCTAGCTTGCTACTTTTTTTGTATTGCTCGGTTCTCAGCTACCAGACCATATAAAATCAGGGATCAGTCTGGATTTGGTCCCTGGGCCACAGTTTGCTAATCTCTGATCTAAAGACAGTTGCCTGGGGCCACTGAGAGGTTAAGTGACTTACCTAGAGTCACACAGCCAATAAGTATTAGGGGTGGGATTTGAATCCAGATTTTCTTTCCATTATGCTATGCTGCCTTTCAAGATGAAAGTTAATAAGTGGAAAATGAAAAGTCTTAGGTGCAACACGACTAGTTTAACAAATACAAGGTTTTTGTTGTTGAGTTGTGCGTGACTCTTTTGTCATCCCATATGGGATTTTCTTTGCAGAGAGGCTGGGATGGTTTGCCATTTCCTTCTCTATCTCATTATACAAAAGAGGAAACTGAGGCAAACAGGGTTAAGTGGACTTGTCCAGGGTTACCCAGTTAGTAAGTGTCTGAAGTCAGATTTGAATTCAGGTCTTCCCTACTCTAGACCTGGAGTTCTATCCAACGTACCGCCTAGCTGCTCTCCAAAATATAAGATTGGGGAAGCATAAATAGCTAGAAGTACATTTGTAAAAGATATGGGTTTTTTTTAATGTATTGCTACCCCCAATATAAGTAAGACGTAGGATATAGCTTCCAAGAAAGCTGATGGGATCTCATGCTGTATTGCAATCAGTCAATTAATCAATCAATAATCAAGTATTTATTACATGCTAAATATGGGTGAGGCAATGGAGATACAGGTATGAAGACTGCAATAATCCCTATTTCCAATGAGGTTAATTCTAATGGAGGGACGACAAGCATATAGAAAATAGATGTTGCATAAATATAAAGTTTATAAAGCTGTGTGTGTGTGTGTGTGAGAGAGAGAGAGAGAGAGAGAGACAGAGAGAGACAGAGAGAGAGAAAGAGAGACAGACAGAGAGACAGAGAGACAGAGAGACAGAAAGAGACAGAGAGACAGAAAGAGAGAGAGAGAGAGAGAGAGAGAGACAGAAAGAGACAGAGAGACAGAAAGAGAGAGAGAGAGAGAGAGAGTTTTTATGGTAGTTTGGGAGGGTACTAGAAGTTAAGGGTCATGGAAGGCTTCTTGCAGAAGATGGTGTATGAGCTGTATCTAAAAAAAAGAGAATGGATCAATGAAGTGGAGTTAAGCATTCAGAACGCTAGAATGTGTTCATTTTTTTTTAACAAAGGATATTGATTAGCTGGAGAGTGTCCAAAAGGAGGACAACTAGGATGATGAGGAGCTTCAAGGTTATGGCTTATGAGGATCAGCTGAAACATCAGGGGCCTATAGAACTAGAAGAATAAAAAAATCGCATCATGAAAGTTATTTTAAAGTGTTTAAAGGGTGGTCATGTGGAAGAATACTAGATATACTGTCTACAACCAAGAAACCAGAAGTAGGAACAATGGATAGGAGTTCCAAAGGTCTAAACTTGGGCTTGATCTGAGGAAAAAAGTATCTAAGAGTTAAAAACTATTTAACTATATTAAATTATATATAAAACAATTTATTAAATTATTAAAAATGGAAGAAACTACATTTTACTAGAAGTATCTAAGCAAAGGTTAAATGACCATTTCTCAGATGTGGTGTAGATTCTTGATCGTTTATGGATTAGACCAGATGGGCTCTTTAGTTCTTTTACTCCCAAGATTCTCTGACTTCGTATGGTGGAATCTCTAGGAATAGAGTTATTCAAGGTAAAAGAAGGTAAAATCAAGATCAGTAAGGTATGGTTTCACTGACAACTAGCAAAATGGCTTCCTTATTGAGTTGGCCAAATGGTGCCTGCAAATACCAGGGTAATGACAAAGTAAAGATACAACCACATGGTTTAGAAATGGTACCAATCCCAATCTACAACAAGCTGCAGGTTTGAGCCCCTTTATATTGAAGGACTCCGGGTCCCGGTTCTTATGCTGTGCCAGTCAAGTCAAGTCTAGACTTCAGTTAGGTTAGGATCAGTCTTCTATCTTTTGTAAACTTAGCACTTTCTATACCTTGGTATTTGGAATTGGCAGCAGTTTTTCCAGAGTTTCTTTGGAGAATATTATACTTATTTTGGCTAACCTAAGAAGAAAAGAGATAGTTCCCCTTTTGACTTGGTCAGGACACAAGGGTCTCCTAGAGGTTGGGTATAATGATATTGGTCAGTAGACTAACTTTAGACCACCAACAGATCAGAAGCAGATAGGGAGAAGTCTCAGAGGAAGAGAGTCTGGATAAATGCTAAATCTGGGTCACTTTCCTTCTGAGCCAGTCCCTCATAAAATTTGCTTCAATAATTAAAGGATCATAGATCAGGAACTGGAAGAGGCCTTAGAGGTATTGAGTCTGAGCTCCCTTATTCTTGCAGATAAATCAGTTGAGGCCCAAGGAGATTAGGTGGTTTGCTTCATTAAGTGACTTGCCCACGGTCACACAGGATTTTTCAAAGGACAGATTTGAACCCAGACCTTCTGACTCTAGAATCAGTATTCCTTACATGATACCGTGCTGCCTCCTCAAGGTTTAGTCTCTGCAATGAGATTCCTTCTATGGAGGAAATGCTACCATGACTTTGGTAGATGGTTTAATGAGTTGCTATGGCCCGTGCATATGCATGTATATAGTCTGGTAACCAGACCTCAGATGACATGCTTCTCTGATTGAAACAAAGCTGATTCTCAGACAACCAATACTGCCAGGCTCGTACTTGAAGCTTTCTCAGTTGGAGACATGTTACTCAGACCTATGTTCTCCTGACATGGCTTGCAAGGACCCAGGGTCATCCAAAATTAAAGAATGATAGCCAGTTTTATTCTTTGTATTCATCATGGACTGCCACTTTCCTTTTTGCTCTTAGTTCTTTTTCCTATGTCATACTTTCTTTCTGGTTATTCATTTCCCTTGAGTCAATTTTACGTCTTCATGCCACTAATTTTTTCTCTTTCACATCCTCTCTCCTTTGCCAGATTCCCTACTGTTCCAATGTATATATATATTGCCAAAGAAAAACTTCTAAATGAAGAGATAGGAGGAATCAGATTTTCTTCAGCAATTTGTAATACATGGAGTTATCTTGTTCTCACAGCGTCCAAACTCTATCTAACTTAAAAATACTACTTTCCTTTATAAAATCCAATCTATTATTTCATTTTACAGGGAACTCCTAGGGGGAAAATTCCCTCTACCAGTGCCTGTTCTGTCACTTAGAATCCTAGAGATTTGCCTGGGGACACTAAGAGGTTAAGTGATTTACCTAGGATCATATAGTCTTTACATGTCCATGGCAAGATTTGAACCCATGTCATCTTAATTCTTTGAGGATAGTCCTTTGTCCACCACCTTATGCCATTTTTCCTACTCTAGCTATAGTGCCATTAATATAGATTTAATTAGAATGAGATTTTTAAAAAAAAAAGCAATGAGCTAGAAAGGTGTAGTGTCATCCCAGCAACGAAGGCTTTGACACAGAGGAAAAAATTTAGTATCATGTCTGAATATCAATGTAGGATGTTTTTTTACTCTATGACGGATATCTGCTGTGCAGTCATGAGCTTCTATTCCTGGAGTTACTTCCTTTGTTAATTGCAGGCAAGGTACAATGATCAACTCTTTGAAAAGGGAATTGACCCAGAAACTGCAATTCTCTCTCTTATTTAATTCAAGAAGATTCCTCAGGAAGCCCTGTCTCAGAACAGTCTACTGTGTTGAATACCAGTCCCCCAAGAAACAAAATCATTCTAAGCACAAGTACTCTTGTTTTTTTCTAAACCGTATGGTTTAGAAAACCCACTGCTGGGTTGAGAGCTGTGTTAATTATAAAAAGTACTTAAAGGTGAGATTGGTTCAGTCTTCTGGACTTAATATATATCTCTTCATAGTCAAGGACACTGGGATTCAGTTCTTTCCTATATAGCGGGAGAGACAGTCTGATGTAGATCTAATATGGTCTATTCAAGCACAGGAATACCTGGGTTTGAAAGCTGACCACCTCTGACACCTATGAGCTTTGTGATGAGACAAGTTGCTTATCTTTGCTAAGCCTTAATTTCCCTATCTGAAAATGGGTTTAAATTATCTACATTATGCAGCTCACAGGGTTGTTGTAGGAATCAGTTGAGATAATATCTGTAAAGTACTTCACAAAATTCAAAGTACTCTATAAATGTCAGTTGTTTGCCCTGACAATTCAGCACTTTGTGGCAGAAGGGAGAAGAGTTTTTTTTTTCTTTTTTCTCCCTCCATACCTCCTCAAAGTTCCTGGAATAAGAGGACTCAAAAGAGAAAGAAAATATTCTCGTTGTAAACAAGTGGACTAATTTGTTCATATTCTGAGTCTTTTTCCTAACAGGTTGCGTGATGGATTTAGGCTACCTTGAAAACAAACAAACAAAAATGGTATCCTTCCCTCTCCACCCCTCAACCACACTATTCCCTAGCTTCTGGTAGTCCACTCATGGGTGTTCTACTGCCTTTCCAGTGGTCTAATGTCTGCTAGGGAAGACAAGGATGTGACTGAGACATGGTATGTAAGGGATCATTCAGAATCATCACCATGGGCTCTTGGGCAACTGTTCTGCTAGAGCAGTACTGAAGTAGAGGGATCTCACAGAGTCACCCTCATCAGGCAAACTGGAGAATTGTATTTCTTTCCACCTCCCCCTTCCTCCACAAACCCAAGGGGAGAATTTTCTAAAGAGCAAGTTAACTTTTATTAAACACTTAATCCAGATTTAAAATGCATCTCTTAATACCCCACCCCTGCCTCTCAAACCTTAAATATGCTTTATGAGAAAACTTGATAGGACAAATAACCCACAACACTGTGCATTTGTTTTAGGAGCACATCAGGAAATATCAGCCAGAAAGAGATTCATGCATTAAAGCAGAAACAAATGGCAAAGTATTCTTACTTTCTCTTACTGCTGAATTCTCTTTTCTGCAGAATGGTAACAACATGAACAGCAGGTTGTTCTTTTTTTTTTTTTTTTGAGGTGGTGCTGGTGGTGGGCGGGTCTTAAGTTAGATGACAAAAAATGACAAACCTCACGCACAACCAAAATTTCACATAAGTGTCAAAGAAAAAAATACAACAAAAATAGCAGTTTATAGATAGAATAAAAGTATTTGGTTGTTTCCAACTAAAGATCCAGAGGCTTTTAAGATGAGCATCTTTAGTAAAATAGGGACAGAGAGATACTTTGGCATCTTCCTGTTCCAGAGAATTAATTCAAAAGATGGCTACGAGCATCTTATTACCAGCTACGCACATGGTTTTGACTTGTGGTAGAAAGACATACCACAGAGAGAGCTCTGACCAACACTGGTGCCAATTAAGAATTTGCTACCTTAGAGCATATCGTTCTTGCTCTGTCTTTAAACATATTGTTTGCACAATCTTAAATAAAAAGAAAATACAACTGATTTCTGATTCCTCTCAGCCTCATATGAAAGGTTATAAAACATTAATTTTTTTAGCCATTTCAGTTGTGAATTGACTTTCAAAGGCAATTATGGGAGTAGCTAGGTGGCACAGTGGATAGAGCACCAGCCCTGGAGTCAGGAAGACCTGTATTCAAATCTGACCTCAGTCACTTATCATGTACTAGCCATGTGATCTTGGGCAAGTCACTTATCCCCAATTGCTCTGCCTTCCCCTATGCAAAAAAAGCAAAAAAAAAAGACAATTATTGTCACAGAATCTAAGCTTCAGAAGGGACCCCAGAAATCATCTAATCCATCTTGTACCTGATTAAAAATCTCTTGTACCAAGTCCCCAGATAGTGATCTAACTTCTGCTGGAAGGCCTACAGTGAGAGGAAACCAACTGATTGGTTTCCATTTACTGGAATTCTAAGGGCTCCAAAGACAATGAGTTTCTTTTGAAAAGAAAATGTTAAGACATTTAAAAGGTAAGTTCCTGGAGATCAGAGACTATTTTCTTTTTTCTTTCTTTCTTTCCTTCTTTCTTTCTTTCCTTCTTTCCTTCTTTCCTTCTTTCCTTCTTTCCTTCTTTCTTTCTTTCTTTCTTTCTTTCTTTCTTTCTTTCTTTCTTTCTTTCTTTCTTTCTTTCTTTTTCTTCCGTCCTTCCTCCCTCCCTCCCTTCCTTCCTTCCTTCCTTCCTTCCTTCCTTTCTTTCTTTCTTTCTTTCTTTCTTTCTTTCTTTCTTTCTTTCTTTCTTTCTTTCTTTCTTTCTTTCTTTCTTTCTTTCTTTTTCTTTCTTTCTCTCTTTCTTTCTTTCCTTCCTTTCTTCCTTTCTTTCCTTTCTTTCTCTCTCTTTTTTCTTTCTTTCTCTCTTTTTTCTTTCTTTTGCTCTTTCTTTCTCTCTTTTTTCTTTCTTTCTCTCTTTTTTCTTTCTTTTGCTCTTTCTTTCTTTCTTTTTCTCTTTTTTCTTTCTTTCTTTCTCTCTTTCTTTCTTTTGCTCTTTCCCTCTTTTCTTTCTTTCTTTCCTTCCTTTCTTTCTTTCTTTCTTTCTTTCTTTCTTTCTTTCTTTCTTTCTTTCTTTCTTTCTTTCTTTCTTTCTTTCTTTCTTTCTTTCCATACTTCCTGCCTGATACATAGTAGGCGCTTAATTTCGGGTGGGACAGTTTGGTTCACACAAAGTAGGCATCTCAAATCTCATTCAATTAGAATCTGTCCTAGACTCCCACCTTTTATGCTGGAGGGACTATTTCCTTGAGTTATTGACAGGAGCATAGGATCTGAAATTCATTAACCTAAAGCTAGACAGGACATTAGAGATTATCTAGTACAACCTCTTCATTTCTAAAACGAAGAAACTGAAGCGTAGGAAGATTAAGTGACTTGTTCAAGGCAACACAAGTAATAATTATCAGAGGAAGAATTTGAACCCAGGCCCTGGGACTTCAGAACTAGTGTACTTTCTACTGTACCATATGGTGGTGATTAGCCATCATCTCTGGTGAATGGCTTGATCTGGCAGCACGGCTGACATTATGCCCATTTAGGACTTGAAACCAAATATGTACACACATACAGACATACATACACATATATACATACATACATACATACATACATACATATATATATATATGTATGTATTTATATACCCATCTATTTCCCCCATAAACCTTGATTCAAAGTATCTGTCCAACTCAAGGATAGGTCCAGACAGACTCCTCCTATCAATGATTCTTTTTTTGTAAAATCAAGACAGGTCAGTTTGTTAAGAAATTAAGCCATCTTAAAATTTGAATCAATTCATAGATGATAACATACAGCTAGGTCTCCATTAGTGTGAATAATAAATTCCCTAAACTGGTCTTACTTGCATATTTGAATGCCCATTGAACATTACCATTAGGTTGGAACCAATTGCTATATTTGAAATAATTATAACTTCAATTGTGTGCTTTGGGGGTGGGGAATTCAATACAGTTTTCATATTAATTGGGACCAAGTTGTAGATTTTTAGGATCTGCTTAAACTCCTTACATTGGAGGGCTAGTACACTATTCTCTTGAGAAGTTCTTGAAACTCACTTTTATTATGGTATTATGGACACTGTTGTTTTCTCTGTATAATCATTTGAAGGACAGTTTCTAGATTTGAGTTAATTTGATCATTAACTGGCATGGGTAAAACTGAAAGATTAAAAAAAATCTTCCATTTTCCTTTGTGGAACTCAAGTTATTCATTATTAAAAGCTCTCACTGCTTGCTAATAAAGGACACCAGAAAAAGTCTGAGTCACAGCTAAAATTAAAGCTTAATTTTGATTGAAAGAATAAACCACATAAATCTCACTCAGTTTAGACCATAAAACAGGCAAATTTTAGCATGCAGAGTTCTAATATGCATTTACATTTTAGAATATTTTTCACTAAGCTCTGCAGTGTTCTTAGGTCACTGTTAAATTTTCTTTAGGGGGCCCCTTCTATTATAAACACAGGGTACAAGTTCCTACCTTGTCCATGGGCTAGATCTTAGGTTCACTCTTTGCTAACTTTTCTTAATGTCAAAACCCAGAATATTTTCTTTTAAAATTACTTTGACTGCTCATGCCTGGAAATCATGAATCTTTTTTTTCTTCAAAAAGAGAATCAGAAGGCATTGAACATGGCAAGCAACAAAAACACCACAGAAAATAAGACTTTGATTTAACAGTGAAGATATAACTGCTTCTTCAAGCATGGGGTAATTTTTGAATCCTTCATTAGTGTATAATCACTGTGTTAATAATGCATTGTTGGTGGACTTATGAACTGATCCAGTCGTTCTGGAGAGCAATCTGGAACCATGCACAAAGGGCTATAAATAAGTGCATACCCTTTGACCCAGCAATACCACTTTTAGGGCTGTATCCCAAAGAGATCATAGAAGTGGGAGAAGGACCTGTATGTACAAAAATATTTATAGCAGCTCTTTTTGTGGTGACAAAGAAATGGAAATCAAGGGGACGCCCATCAATTGTGGGATGGCTGAATAAGTTGTGGTATATGAATATAATGGAATACTATTGTGCTATAAGAAATGAGGAGCAGACAGACTTCATAATAATCTGGAGAGACATATATAAACTGATGTTGAGTGAGAAGAGCAGAACCAGGAGAAATGTGTACATAATTACAGATAGAACGTATGTGTGATGACTAACCTCGATAAACTGGACTCCTCTCAGCAATGTAAAGTTATAAAACAACTCCACAACACTAATGATGGAAAGAAATATCCACATCCAGAGAAAGAACTGCAGAGTCTGAATGCAGATTAAGGCAAACTACTTGCTCTCTTTCTTTTTCTTGTTTTGTTTTATTTCCTCTTTCCCATTGTTCATTTCATTGGCTATAATCCTTCTTTACAACCTGACTAATGTTTAATGTAAGGTATTTGTAGATCCTATGTTTGACTGCATGCTACCATGGGGGTTGGGGGTGGGATTTGAAACTCAAGGGATTGTGGAACTGAATGATATAAACTAAAAGCAAGTAAACAAACTAATTAAAAAAATAATCATTGTGTTAAGTTGATCAAAATCAGCACTAATTTAAAATGAATAAAAATGAGAAGATTACAACTAAAAGAGCTCCAAAAATGGCCCACTGATACCGAAAAAAATAGAAAATGGATAAAAGAACAGATATCATTGCAGATTATCACTCTTTCCTATAGAAACAACTGATAATAAAGCAAATTCCTACAAGAAACTATTTTCTCCACTAAGTGGCAGGATAGCTATCGCATTTGGATCCTATCATAGCTCTGGATGGACTGTATCAAGAAATAGAAGTGGTACCCAAGGGGGAAAAAGGAGCAAAGACAGGAAGAGCACCTTAATACCATCAACCAAATATAGAGGAAATCTATACTGTTGGTGACATTTCTGAGGTTATTTAGGGATTGATTCTCAAGTTAGTTGAGGGGTAAAGATACTGATATGTGTCAGGCAATGGAGTCATAAAGACACAAATGAAGCAGTCCTTGCCCTCAAATACTATCTTATTTAGGAGTAGGCAATGTATACATATATAAACATAAATAAAATAAACATGAAATTCCCCTGCCCAGTGATGGATGTAAGAGATGTTGTGGAGGCTGAATGAATAAGAAAAGCAAATGACTAGATATGTGGGATAAGAGAAAAGGAGAAGCTGAGGATGTTGCTTGGATTATAAATTTAGCTAACCACAAGGATGGTTGTGTTCTTGACAGAAATAAAGAAGCTTGAGGAAGGGGGCATGTTTGAAAGACAATATAATGAGTTCTCTTTAGGACATTGCAAGTTTAATATGATTACAAGACATACAGAGGGCGGCTAGGTGGCGCAGTGAATAGAGCACCAGCCCTGGAGTCAGGAGGACCTGAGTTCAAATCTGGCCTCAGACACTTAACACTAACTAGCCGTGTGACCTTGGGCAAGTCACTTAACCCCAACTGCCCCCCCCAAAAAGACATACAGGTTAAAATGTTCAGAATTCAGTAGATAATGTAGGACTAGACCTCAGAAGAGAGACTGAGACTGGATATATAAATCTGAGAATCATCAGTTTAGAGATGATAATTCAACAAGAGAACTTTTCAGTTTGTGAGCTAAACAGAACAGAGCACAGAATGCCGAGGAACAAAGTGGCACAGTGTGCTAGACCTGGAATCAGGAAGACTCCTATTCATGAGTTCAAATCCAGCCTTAGATACTTACAAGCTATGTAACCCTGGGCAAGTTACTCAACCCTGTTCACCACAATTTTCTCCTCTGCAAAATAAGCTAGGAGAAGGGAATAGCAAACCACTTCAGTACTTTTGCCAAGAAAACCCCAAATGGCATTATGGAAAGTCAGACATGACTGAAACAACTCAACCAAGAGAATACTAAGAACACAGAGATAGTAAAATCCTTAGTGGTGTTTCTTTTTAAATCACGTAAACCATACACTTCAATTAATGACCTAGCTTATTCTTTCTAAACGAGATATCTTTTCCAACCCCTCAAAGAAGATTGTGCCATAATAACTGAAGTGTTAGGAATAATTAGACTAAATGTTAGTATAAAATCACAATAGAAAAAGTAGATCTTTTATGAAGGCCACCTGGATATCATTTTGTATGTCCTTGCAATTTGTTTTTCTTAAGGAAAACAAATTCATTTCATAAATTCCCAAAACAAACAGTAGAAAAAATATTTTTTTCTGTAGCTTTGTGAAGTTGCCTTTGTGAAGTTGTGAAGCTGAATGAAGAATGAAAAAGAGCAATTTCTATACCATCATCTATGCATTTACACATGCAAGGAAAGTTCTGATAGGTAAATTTAATTTTCTAATTTTCAAATTAAAAGCATCATTGCATGGTATTTTATAATTGTCAGGCATGTTCAATAATTCAATTCACTAGTACAAACACTGAGCATCTACATGTTTGCTCTGTGCCAATTCTTCAGGGACCTATAATGACAAAATAGTAGAGTTCAGGCAAAAGTAGGCTTTTAATTTTATTAGAACGAATTTCAAGAGTTATGTTGCCATCTCTGTTCTACTCCCAATTTACAGAACCAAATTCTCTGGGCATAGAGATCTGGCTTGAGCTGGAGCTTTCCAGTCAAGAGAAGGATGACAAAAGGGCAAAGGGAATTGTGTTGTGAGCAAGGACAATACCTTGCTTGACATGCACCACTGAGGCATCTATTCACAGTCGACAACAACAACAAAATAAACAAACAGGAACCAAACATTACTTTCCCAATAAAATCTTTACTAACTCTCAAAAGCAATGTCTGGTTCATTAAATATTTTAGTTGTAATGTTGCAGTAAAAGTTGTAAAGGGATTTGTATAGTTCAGCAATTTTAACGTTGCAGATTTACATATTATTGAGGTTTAGATGTGACTGGAATAACAAAGGCATGAAGAATTCACAGAGTAAGAATAATGACTGGTGTTTGTAAAAGCTTTAAGGTTAGCAAAGCACTTTATAGCTTTGTATACATTTTCTCATTTTGATCGGAATGCCCTCTACTCTCACGGAAGATAAAAAGGATACCAGTCTTCTTGGAGGATATATTAGACCTAGTCTTTATTAAGAGACCCAGAGCTGGGAGAATGGAAGAGAAGTCTCTTTAAATAGCAGTAAATGTAAATAAGCATCCTGGAAAGCAGTTTCCTTTCCTGTCCTTCATATAAAACAATCCATTAAGTGTTTTTCAGGTTAGAAGACACTAGACAGTAATCTAGGAGAAGTCACTCAGGGGCTACAGGTGCCCTCTACTTTGTTATAAAGCAAGTGAAATTTATTTGGGGATTATTCAAGCAGTATCACTTCAGTTAGAAGAAAGCCACTGAATTAAAAAAGGTCTGGCAGTTTAAACCCTAAATTGGTTCATGCATTTTTAGCATTAAAGTGCTGTGCACATCCTCAAACATATATGTATATAATGTTTAATTCAACAAATACAATTATTAAGTAGGCATTATCTACAAACACTGAACTTGGAAGAGTCCAGGAGATGGAGGGAAGTTCATTCCATGACTACAGGTGCCCCATGCTTGGGTCTAAGGATACTGTAACTTCACATCTACTGGACATTTCAAACTGGATGTCCTGTAGGTATCTCAAGTTGGACACATCAGAAAACAGAACTCATTATGTATCTTTCTAAACTCTCCTCTCAGACTGTTCCTATTCATTTTGAGAGCATCACCACCCTTCTAGTCACTGAGCAGCAGCATCTTGGCATTATCCTCAGTTCCCTGCTCTCCCGCACCCACTCTCTACCATATCCAATTGCTTGACAAACCTTGTCATTTCTGTCTTTACAACATCTCTTTAATCTGTTCCCTCTATATGCTTACATAAGCACCACTCTAGTTCAGGCCCCCTTCAAACTAGTGCCTGGATTATCACAATAGCCTTTTGATTGGTTTTCCAGCCTCTTTTCTCTCTCTGTTCTCCAATTCATCCTCAGCAAGGCTGCCAAAATGATTTTCCTATAGTATACTCCTGACTGCACTTACTCAATAAACTTCAATGGTTCCCTATTGCCTCTAGGAACAAATATAAACACTTTGGTTTGGCATTTAATGCCCTTTAAAATACACCTTCAACCTATTTTTCCAGCCTTATTGTGGAGCTAGAATCAGCATCTTATTGGATGTGAGGGGAAAGGAGTCAAAGATAACAGAAATTTAGAGATGGAATCCTTGAAGAATTATGATATCTTCAATGGAAATTGAAATCCTGGGAAGAAGGGAGGTTTAGGTGGACAAGTATGATGAATTGAGCTTTATTAATGGTGAATTTGAGATATCAGGAGGACATCCAGGTAGAGGTATCCAGCAGGCATTAAGAAAAGTTTTGGGAATACCTTAAAGCTGAAACCTGAAATTTTTTGGTCAACTTGATAGATGTGATGACTGAAACAATAAAAATAGATTAGATTATCAAGGGAAAGCAGATGTAAGGAAAAGGGCTAAGGATAGAGCTTTCAGAGACACCAGCCATACTTACGGGATGGGAGAAGAATGATGAGTCGGCAAATGCCAGCAAAAAAACCAAAACAAAACAAAGGAGTGTTTATATACGACAGATGAGAACTAGGAGACAATGATCTCTTGAAAGCCAAGAGTATTCAGGAGTAGGAGATGGTTAACAGTGCTAAATGCTACCAAAAGTTCTAGGACAGGAGTGGGGAAACTGTGCCCTCCAGGTTACATGTGGCCATCTAAGTCCTTGGGTTTGATCTTTTAACTGAGTCTAAGTTTTACAGAACAAAACCTTTTATTAAGGGGATTTGTTCTGTGAAGTTTGGATTCAGTCAAAGGGCTGCACTTGAGGACGTAGAGGGCCACATTTGGCCTTGAGGTCACAGGTTCCCCACCCCTGGTCTAGAAGGATGTATAAGGACAAAAGACAACTAGATTTGGCAATGAAGAAGTCATTGGTATCCCTGAACATAGCAATTTAGAAATGCATATACATGGGACAGCTAGGTGGCACCATGCATAGAGCACTGGGCTAGAGTCAGGAAGATCTGAGTTCAAATTCTGCCTTAGACACTGACTGTGTGACCCTAAGCAAGCCACTTATGGCTGTTTGCCTCAGTTTCCTTACCTATAAAATGAGCTGAAGAAGGAAATGACAAAGCAGTCCAGTATCTTTGCCAAGAAAACCCCAAATGGGGTCACAGAGAGTTGGATACAACATGCACATATAAATATATGCATACACTGCTACATCAATGGACGCATACAACTAGGCATATATACATCTTTGTGTATACACACATGACATATAGACACACATAGAGATTTTGTCTATATGTATGTTTATAGAACCCTTTCTGTAGAGGCATTGCCTCTGGATGTAGAATTAGAAGAATTTCCAACTTGCTTATTCCCAGCTAGGTAACCTTGGGCAAATTAATTTACCATCTATAAAAATGGATATAACAATACTTGTATTGCCCTGACAGTGTTATTTAGGGGATCAAATAAGATAACTTTGCAAAGAATTTTAACCATAAAATATTACAGCTGATGAATTTACATCATATACTCACATAAACCTATAGAATTTATATAGGAAAAATGAAGCCAATAATTGTAAAAATTGTGTTGCCACTCCTTTTGATTGTTGATTGTTAGACAATTATAGTGAAAAGTCTCCATCTTTATGCCGCTCTTAATGAACCATGTTATAGAAGTTTAGGAATAGAGGTAACAAACCTCTGTTAGGATTCTGTTCTTGGAATCCTTGTCACCCAAACTTTAGAAATGAACTCTTTTCCAATTGTTTACTGTTATAAAACCTGTTCTAGTTTTTAGAATCTGGTTTTAGAATACAAAATAGGGAGTCTCATTAAGAATGATTCTTATTTGTGTAGTCTTTTACAGCGATGGGGTCAAACTCAAATTGAAATAAGAGGCCACTAACCTGTCTGTAGAGATCCTTCTGGGTCACATTTTGACTTAGTATTAAAATATAATGTTATCTATGTTTTAATGAATTTTTAATGTATTTTGATAGATATCTCCCCAATTATATTTTAATCTGGTTCAGACTGTACTCAGGAATGTCACGGGCTTCCTAAGTATATCCGTTTGTTGCCCTTGAAAAGAGGGTAACCTCACCTTGAGAAAGAGACGACAAAGAACTGTTTAGAACCACAGACACAATCACATAATGGTAGTGATTGAAGGGATCTTTGAGATCACTAATCTAAGCCCCTCACATCATAGCTAAGAACACTGAAAAGCAAAAAGAGGAAGAGATGAGTTTAGAACAAGATAAATTTTAATGTGACACAAATAAGAATTTGTCTTATTGTGTCAGGGTGACACAAACAAAGTACTGGAATACTCAAACACAGAAAGGATGTTATCTTTGCTGAAACCACTCAGGACAGAAGTTTTTTTTTGTTTTTTTTGGGATATGTAATTGTCTGAAGACACAAAAATGCCCAAATGATCTCTACATGGTCCATCCTGCGCCATCAGCCTGTGATTCAAAGGAATGACACAGAACACTTCTTTGCTAAATCTCTTAAAGGTAATGACTTTAGGATAGTGATTTAGCTCTGCCAACCTTTTGGGGTTGAGCCCTTCAAATCTCCTGGTGAATGCCAGTACGTCTTCATCTATGTTTGCATTGACCTCTGACTAAAGCAGTGGTACTTTATGTTATATTTACTTCCTTTCAGTCACTTTTTAGAATAGCTACTCCATTAGCACCGCTCAAGTGAGTCTCCAGATATTCTTTTCTGCCCTGGAATTTCCTAACTGGAACACCACTGATGTTATTGGTGAGCTATCTGAATTTTCATCCATAGGAACACAATTATACATTTTTTTACACATAGTTGCTTACTAAAGCTTTCATTTCGGCTCCTTATAATTCTCATGAACTCCAGTTCCAGTAAGCTGGGGGGAAAATGGAAGTGTGCGCAATACAGCACACATAGATAATAAAAAGCTTTTGCCCTTTTCCCCTCCTTCTTAGCTAAATTGTCTTCAGAGCACTCTGAAGAAAAACAAGTGTTACTTACTAGCTTTGCCCTTATACAAGGACACCAGCCTTCTTTGACTTTATGGATTCATTTTTAGTTAGTGAATAATATTTGTTTCATATCTTATAATTCATTAGGCATTTAAAGCAATTAAATTAAATTAAAACAATGGCCAGCTAGGTGGCACAGTAGATAGAATGTCAGCCCTGGAGTCAGGAAGATTCATCTTCCTGAGTTCAAATCTGGCTTCAGACACTAACTAGCTGTGTGACCCTGGGAAAATCACTTAACCCTGTTTGCCTCAATTTCTTCATCTGTAAAATGAAGTGGAGAAGAGAAAGGCAAGTCATTTTAGCATCTTGGTCAAGAAAACTCCAAATGAGGTCACAAAGAGTTGGGAAAAGACTGAACAATAATTTGCAGGACTATTCCTGCTATGGAAAAGTAGGAACTCTTAAGAATGGTGCTTCACTCAACCTGGGATATGGGACTTGTGAGTCTTATGCTAACTTGAACTCTTCATTATAATGTTTCCCTTCCTTTTGGGATCATGAGGATGGTGAATAGATTCTGCAAGGAAAAATCTACCACTGCCACCGTTGGCCCTAGCATCCTCTTTTGACTGTTCTGTAGCTTTCTCACATTACTTCCCAGGTCAGCCTCCTCCGTTGTTTTTTGTTCCTAGCCTTTTGTCCCTAGCCCTTTGCTGCTCCTCCCAACTGATGGTGGGGTGATTGTAGAGCAAGAAAGTTACATTGCTAACAAATATCATTCCTCCCTGTAAGATTATTGAGGGCAGGAATTGTGTTCTTGTATTGCCATTGCTTCCTTTGTGCCTGTCTTATATTAGACACTTGATAAACAGTTGTCAAACTTAAAGTCAGTTGATAAGCATTTATTAAGTACCTATGGTATGTCAGGCACTGTGCTAAGTGTTGGGGATTAAAAGGAAGGTGGATAACAATGATGGTGTTTACCCTTGAGGAGATTAAAATCTAATGAGAGACAGACAAAAAGCAAAAACATAAATACAAAGAAGCTATAAAAGTGATAAAAGTGGAATAAAAGTGATAAAAGTGATAAACAGGGAATAATAAACATTAGAGAAGGCACTAGAATTAAGAGGAATTAGGAAAGGCTTCCTGCAGAACTTAAAGAATGCCAGGGAAGCTGGGAGGTTGAGGCAAGGAGGGAGGGCATTCCAGGAATGGGGGACAGCAAGGAAAATGCCCAGAGCCCAGAGACAAAGTTGTCTGCTTTGTGGAACACTAAGAAAACTCTGGACAGTCTCAATTGAGGATAGACAAGACAAGGTTTGATAAAATATTAGCATTTTAACTGAAGCATTGCAAAGTGAAACAGAATCCAAGAGTCAGAAATGGCTTCAAGCCCATTTAGTAGCTACATGACCTTGGCATCACAGATTTAGAGTTGGAAGGGAATGCAGAGGCCATTCATTACAGGTGAGGAGATAATGGGGTGTTTAGTGACTAGTCCAAGGTTGAAGAGGTAGTATCTGAGGACAGATATGAGCCCAGGTACTCTGAGTCTTCAGACACTGTTTTCAACTCACTATGTTACCTGTACCACAGGTACCCCTGGTGCCTCTCCCCATCCCTTTCCAGCTGTCTTTTGTTTATGTCTCCCCATTAGATTGTAGGCTCCTTGAGGGCAGGGACTGCCTTTCTTTTTTAAAATTTCTATCCCTAGGGCTTAGTATAGTGACTGGCACATAGTAGGCAGCAATTTTTTTCTCTGTGAAAGGGAGGTAATAATAATTACACTATCTCCTCAAACGGTAGGTACCTGTTTTGAGGCTCAAACCAGATAATGTAGAAAAACCACGTTGTGACCATAAAATGCTATAAAAATGCAAGCAATGATTATTAAATTATACCACCTATTTGTCTTTGTGTTTGGAGTAGTTTCTCAGGGGAGAAAATGTCTAGTAGGCCTTTTCCTCTAGCCAATTACACAGATAACTGTTGATACAAAAAAACCCCAAAAAACGAAAACTAATGTTATCTTCCAAGTCAAAGCATGTCAATGAACTTGCTTCATTCTACACATTTAGAAAAGGGGAGTGGACCCTATAGGGTTGTGCCAATGACTTATCTTTATTGAAAATGAAATAGAAGGGTTTAATAATCTGAAAATTAGAATGACAACTTAAGTTCAAAAACCTGTGATTTACCTTTGTATGCAACTGTGTTGAAGTCAGTTGGTGGTGTGCTATCTAGGAGCTCTGTGAGATTATTAATAAATAAAAGATTGTGAATCTTTGAAACAAGTACCATCTTGTGATTTAAAGTGTAGCAAAATGAAGAAAAGAAATTCTAAGATATAGGGTGGCATTAGACTGAGTTTTTAAATAGGAAGAATTGCTTTGATAATCACATTTATGGGTCATTGGGCACTTTTGATATGAAATCACTTTTGACATTAAAAAATGCTACTCCTATGGCATCAGGGAGCTAAAGGAAAGGAAGGGCAGTGTCTGCTAACATAATTAAAAATATATTTTTTTTCTTCACAGGTTTCTTTGCATGATTACAGGCAAATGAAATCACAAATGGGAAGGAGGTTTAAGAAAGCAAGGGAAAACACTTAAAATTGTATTAAATGTTAGTTTGAATGGTGGCTTTTAAGTTTAAAGTTATTAAAACCATACGAGTATCTAGAAACCAGAGAAGAATTGCATTTTCAATTTAGTGCACTTAGACAAAAAAGGGACACTCGAGTAGCAGGCAGTCTGTCAAAAACTGGTAGCTGAGCTGATAATCCTGCAGGGAGAAATCCGGAGGACTTCCAGATCAGAGGTGCAAACGTTTTCCTGAGCTTTTGAGGATTTAGGAAACAGCTACTTTTAAAAAACCATATGCTTTTGATATGAGAAAAGAGCAGCTATCTAATGCACAGGTGATCCATGTGTCTTTATTTGGCTCTAAATTCTCATGGGCATCATAGAATTTTAGAGTTAGAAGAGACCTTTGAGATCTAGTCCAATCTCGTTGTTATGAAACTGAGACTCAGTAGGATTAATTGATTTGGAGGAATCACAAAGTGGAAAGAAATCACCTAGTCCAGGGTTGGGAAACCTGTGGCTTTCTAGATCCTTGGGTGCACTATTTTGGCTGAGTTTTACAGAACAAATTTTTTAATAAGGGAATTTGTTCTGTGAAGTTTGGATTCAGTCAAAGGGCTGCACTTGAGGACCTAGAGAGCCACAGGTTCCCCACCCCTGTCCAACTAACTGGTTCCTATATAGGAATGCCCTTTACAGTATATTCAACCAATGCCTTCAGTGAGAGAGAACTCATAACCTCCTGAGACAGCCCATTGCATTCCTGGTCATTTTGAATGCTTTTAAATATGATGATCAATGTCTGAGTCATTCAGATTCGTATATAGAAATGCAATTCAGGATCAGGTCATAAATACCAGAAATTACAGACTACTACCCTTAAGGACCCCACAATGTGCAATATGTATGGACATTATAGAAACTATGTCACCCTGCCAGGTTTCAACTCCAGAAACAAGATTCTCCTCCCAGGATAAGCTCATCACACAAGCCTTGATATCACCTCCCTTAGCCTCCTTTTCCCTCTGAACTCAGGGCCAAAGCCTGGAATACTAAACTCCACCCACAGCTTTCCTTATTGGGGACAGAAACTGGACTTTCAGCTCACCCCACTTTATATTTGCAGCTCTGTTTGGTTTCAGTTCCACAGAATATAATGTCCTCTACTCTGGCTACCCTCTAGTAACTCCCTTCCCAGCTTCCTTTTGTGTGATGTCTTCCGCCACTAAATGGTAATCTCCTTGAGGGCAGGAACTGTCTTTCTTCTTATTAATATCCCTAGCATTTAACCTAGTGACTGGCACATAGTAGGCACTTAATAAATGTTTATTGAATTGAATCAGTATAGGCTACAAAAATGTAACCCCTACTGAATACTTAGAAGACACAATCTAGGAACCAGAATTATGTATCAGAAGCTTACAACCTTTCATAAACTACAAAAAGAAAAATTTCCATACTCCAAATAGAGACTTCACTATATTCTTGAGAATTCAATAAATAAAGTACACTGGGACTAGACCATTATCACAGACAGAATTTGTAACTCATAATTATCTTAAGATAGCATTGATTCATAGACATAAAGAAAATATAGTCAATAAATATCACCAAGCCAAATACGCTTAATATCTAAGATGCACGAAGTAAAAAGCTTTGAAAATATAGACGCTTAGCAGAAGAAATAAAAAACACAGAAAAATAGGGTGAGGTGTATCTCAGCTCTAAAGACTGGAGTTGTACTAAAGATGCTTTCAGTAAGCCAATAGATGAGCACATATTCTAGTAAGGAGGCATTTAGGTGCCACAGGGGAGTGCTGAGTCTGGAATAAGTGAAACTTGAGTTCAAACCCAGTCTCAGATACTTACTGGCTGTGTGACCTTGGGTAAGTTATTTAACCTCTATCAGCCTTCATCTGTAAAAGGGGGATAATAATGGCATCTACCTCCCAGTATTATTGTAGGATAAAATAATATTTGTAAAGTGCTATATAAATGCTAGCTATTCTTATCCAAAATTTTTATTTAATTACAAAAAAATCTAGCTTTTAAAAATTTATCCATGCAGCAATCTGTAGAACATTAACTACAAAAGAACAATGGGAGCATAGCCATTTCTCTCAGTCTACAATTCATTGAAAACTAGTGCAAAAATTGAGATAAGTAACAACACTAAAGTCAATGTTAATGGTGTTTGACAGCAGAACCTTAAGGGGAAAGTTCAGAAGCCAAAAGGGTTAAAATCTCCATGTCATAGTCTTCAGTCTAGGCAGCAAGTTGGTTGCTAAGAAGATGGGCAGAGAATACAGAATAAATAAGATAACAAATTCTACGAACAGCCCAATAAGCTCCTCCATTGCTCTTAGTCTAGTCATTGATCTGTGAGCTCTTTGATTTGAATGTTCCTTCAACTGATGCAGATTAGTTCATAACTCTTCCATGTCTACTTAGCCGGTGTGACACCGTTGGCCCACATGTTCCCATAAGTTCACCACAGAGTGCTAGGGCTCTTTCTTGCTTTCTCCTGACATGATGAAGTCAGCAGAGCAGGTGGATTGTTCAACTATTATTTCGTCATCTTACCATGTGATCAAATAATTATTTTGACACTACATCTCCCTGACAACATCCTTTCTCCTGTTTTCTTCTGAAATTCTTTATTTGTTTTCTGTTGTCACCTGTTCATATCTATGATGTACCTCTTTCTATTGTCACCTATTTATTATCCATTTTTTAATTTTTGGAGATTCTGGTGTTGCACATCTTGTAGATATATCACAATACTATTAGAATATTGTTATTCAAGAGATAGGTCTTTGTTTTTAAAATTTATCTTATTTAGTATTTAATTTTTTTCCCAGTTATGTGCAAAATTTTATTTTTTCCTCCAGTCACATGCAATTTTTAACATTTGTTCTTAAAACTTTCCAAATTTTCTTCCTTTCTCCCTCTACATCCCTCCCCCCCCCCCCATTGAGAAGACATGATTCAATATAGGTTATACATGTATAGTCATGCAAAGGAATTCCATAATAGTCATGTTGTGAAAGAAAACAGACCAAAAAAAACTCTCAAGAAAAAGAAAGTAAAAAAATATGCTCCACAAAAGAAAATTCGCAAGGAAGCAAAGAAAAGATGAACAATTCTCAACACAAGGAGTATTATTCATCATATAGGCTTTCCTGAAATGAAAACTTGTTGTTTCATATTTTGAATCCTCCCATGTTCTGCTATGAACACAACATGCTTTTTTCTTTCTAACTTTGTATTTAAGTTCCAATATTTAAGTTTATGATATGCTTTTGTTTCTTTTCTCTATTCTATATTTGTGTTCTTGCATTTGAGTCTAAAATAAAATTTTGGGAAAATATGCCTCAATCTGTATTCAGAGATAAGATGGGCTTTTATTTCTGTGAAGAGTTGTTTGGAGTTATTAAGGGGGCCCTGAAAATTCCTGAATGCAATTCAATCCACTTACTTCCTCCTGTTTAATTCTGGGACCAACTTGTTAATTTATTTTGTCTGCCCAAGATGTAGCTATATCTGTAGATTATATGTATATATATATATATATATATATATATATATATATGTATATATATATATATATATATGCATATGGGCCATGTCTCTAAGTTGTTCATATAACTGAATGACATACTCTTGTCAAGAGACATATTTCAAACATTCGTCTTTTTTGTGCATGCGCTCGCGCGCGTGCTCGTGTGTGTGTGTGCATGTGTGTGTGTGTGTGTGTATGTGTGTGTGTGTGTGTGTGTATGGTTAGATGAAACCACCACAGAAAGGAAACTAATTCCTTCTTAATTGATCAGGAATTTACTGGTTAGCAATGTGAAACTCATTCTTGCATCAGCTTTTTACAAACATCAAGAAAAAGAAAAGTCAAAATCAATGCAACCATCAAGAAAAGGAAAAGTTAAAATCAATTAGAAGAATAAACATTTTTTTAAGGACATTGAGTGCAAAAACTCAAACTTGATCTAGTTAAATAAGTTATTTTATTGAAAATGGGAAATGGATAAAGGAAAAGACACTGATACTAACTTTTACCATTTCCTACAAGTTTAAGTTTCATAAAGCAATTGCCACAAAAAAGAGGTCAAAAGATCTCAGAAATCACTTTAGTCAAGAAATATTTGGTCTCGTTGCTACATTATGAGACATGGCAGAAAAAGTCAACACCAGTTTAGAGAATAACCTCATTTCTAAAGTGTCATAGAGAAAGAAGTTGCCAAATTATACACAGGATTACTTCATAAAATAGCAAAGAATGAAGGAGAAGGAAAAAAAGTCTACAGAAGATTTACTATTATTCCAAACCTAGTCAGATCATCCAAGATTTCTAGATGAAACTGGAAGGGGAAAACCACTGGGATGATGAATTGAACAGATACACAAGATTTTTTTCTAATAAACTACCTTCATTTTCAATGAAAATGGAACTACCACTCATAAACTCTTAAGAACTTACTACCTGATGTGCTTGTTATATGATGTAGTGGAAATTACAATGCAGAAGATGAATGTGGAAAGAATACGTGAGCCAGAGTAAATAAACATAGGAGAAATCTGTGCCATAGGTGATACAATTTTGAAAGCATCGAGCAGGATTGATTCTCAACTTATTTTAAACAAACATTTTGGGAGAAAGCATTGGTTTGTTTGTGTTGCATTATCTCTCCCAAAAGACAACTAGGGGAATATATGTATGTATGCATGTGTACTCACACACATACCCATATATGTCAACATATATACAATGCACTGAAACCACATATGCATATAAATGTATGCATGTGTGCACATGTATGTATGTATGTGTGTGCTAGTCTGTTTTAGCACCAAAAGTTCAGCAATGGGGAATGAGCAAGGTCTTTTCCCTCCTTCCTCAAGGTGGTGGATTAGCTTCTGCAGCCATGTAGAATATATATGACTTTTCACACATGGCTGTAGTCACTAATTACAATTGTTCAGGCGAGACCATTAGGCTTTACTATATTATCCACTGCTATGTTCTTCAGTGCCATTTGCCTTATTGATGAACACCAGGAACATCTGAGCTTCCCATTTGCCTTTCTGCCATCCCCTAAGCACCTCTGAGTTTTTATGTCTGCCATGCAGCTGAGCCCTCCTAAATGTACTATCTTCTTCAATTAGAGTATGAGATCCTTGTGGTCAGGGATTTTTCTAGTTGTAACCTAAGCACTCATTAAAGTACTTGGCAAATAATCATCACTTTATAAATGCTTTTTCATTCATTGAGGTTATTTTTTATGAAAATATGAAGAGAAGGGTCGTTTTCACAAACTATTTTCAATAATAGACCACATCTTCCTTGTTACCTATCTGTCTACAATGTGTAAAGAATCCTGCTATATTTACTATTTATAGATTGTAAAAGAGCTTTTCTCTCAGTCAAGCAAAATACAGCTCTAAAGACTCTTCTTTTTAAATTTAAATTTTATTTTTTACATCAAAAATATTTACTTTTTCTCCCTCACCACAGGGGACACAAGCAACCCTTGAAGACTCTTCCAACCAGGTGTCTCCTATGTATATTTCATCTTCATTTGAGATTTCTTGATATGCTTAGTCACAGAGAAAACTATATTCAATGATCCTTCAATTACCAACATAAAGGGAGGCATAAAACAGGAGGAGAGATTCACAAGATGTTTGTAATCATCATGAGGAATATCCACATGGAGTTCAAATGGAGCAATATAGGGATTGGTTATCATTAGCAACACGGTGTACCAATATTGTGGATCCATTGAATTGTGAGTTTTTTCCAATGTGGAGTCTCCTGCATGGATAGTCCCAGGCAGCATAACTCCCTTATGATTGTGCCCAGCTCCCACTAATTATCTAATCTCTTTCTTGAAATAGGGCTGGTTGCACTGCATGTCATTTTTCAAGCCTGATATCACTTTTCTCTACTTCACTTTTGTTTTATATCCTCCACTAGGAAGAGAAAAGATAGAAACATTATGCCTCCTCTCTTTTCTGTTTTATGTGACATCTATGTACAAATGATTGATGATTTACTTTCTTTCAATCATGAAGAAGTTACCTTAACAATAAAGTAATCAATTAATTAGCTCCCTAGACTTTTTTGTCAATTAGCAGTGAATCCCTTCTGTGCTAAACCCTTACTTTTTTTTAATTGATCAGGCCTTAAAGGTAGTAATTCTCCTCTCCTTCCTTACATCTTTCCCCCACCCCCATGCCATTCACATCTAAAAACAGGGTTTGGAAACAAAAAATAGCTCATAACTAAAGTCATACAGTAGAGTTCTCTCAGATGGTTATTTTCACCCAACATATTACTGTCACTATTTCTAGGTTTATCTTTTTTCCTTTTAGACTCTTCTATTCCCTCTCAAAGGAAAAGGTAAAAAGGTTAGCCTCCTAATGCTAACTTGTTTTCCCTCACTTGTGTTCTAGAACCCATATACTATATATTTTAAAGAGATCTTCCTTCTATTCCTCCCCACTCCAGAATCTTTTCATCTTTTGGAACTTTCTCTTCTAATTTCTCATGATATAAAAGTCTTCCTTTCTTGAAAATCCCTAACCTTACCATCCCTCTAGAGAAGTTCTCTTTTCTCACCTTCACAGTACAACTTGATTGAATTAAACAAAAAGTGTACAACTCTATTTTTCATCATTCATATTCTCTTCTCAACAATGGTCATCATTGAGAATGAAGCATGTCAGAACCCACAAAGTGACAGAGAGAAACACATTTCCCGCTGAAGACAGCCTGGCAGGGGGACAGGAAGGGTCCATCTCAGCATGCTGGGAGCCATGCCCTGCCTCCATGTGAGCCTGGGGTCAGGTAGCCCCAGGGCAGCCCTGACCAGCAGCGGCTAGAAAGGACTTTCTCAGAATGGATAACCAGCAGCTGTGGCAGTTTCCAGAATTATCAACCCATAAATGCCAAAGGCAAAGTAAAAGGTCAGTGTAGAACTCTGTTAGAACTGGAGGGGATGGAGTGGGTCCAGCTGCTGCCCCCAAGGCGAGAAGGCAAGAAGTGGCAGAGGCAATGTGGCCATGCAGCCGCCTCCATGTGGAAGCTTCAGAGCTCCTGGCCTGCAGATTGTAGGGCAACCAAGTGAACATAAAAAGGAGAATTGCCCCTGCTTTAACTTGCTTGGATCTGAATGGCTGTCTTGCGTAGAGGTCCTGGGGTATGTGACCAGTGAGCCAGAGCTTGTGGGGGCTATAGAGAGGGCACACAACTAATAGCTTTGGCATCTGTGAAAACCCCAGCTATTTGGGACAAAGCTCTCCTCTCCGGAAGCAGAGTTCTACTGTGACAAAGTGCACAAAAGCTAAGTAATTGAGTGGCAACATGAGCAAGTAAAGGAAGCAAAGCAAGCACAGCAATTAAACCTTAGATTCCTTTTTTGGGGGACAAAAAGGATCAAAGCATGGAATGGGAGGAAGGCAACAGTTAGAACTACTCACCAAAAGCTTCCAAGAAAAATACAAACTGATTATAGGTCATGGAGGAGCTTAAGGAGGATTTTGAAAATCAAGTAAGAGAAGTGGAGGAAAAATTGGGAAGATAAATGAGAATGATGCAAGAAAATCATAAAAAGTGAGTCAACAACCTGACTTAAGAAAATAACACCTTAAAAAACAGACTAACTCAAATGGCAAAAGAAGCCCAAAAAACCAACGAGGAGAAGAATGTCTTAAAAAGGTGAATTTGCCAGATGGAAAAAAATTTCAAAAGCTCACTGAAGACAATAATTCCTTCAGAATTAGAGTGGAGCAAATGGAAGATAATGACTTTATGAGAAATCAAAATACTATTAAACAGATCCAAACAAATGAAAAAATAGATAGCAATGTGAAATATCTCCTTGAAAAAACCACTGACCTAGAAAATAGATCCAGATGAGATAATTTAAAAATTATTGGACTACCTGAAAGCCATGATCAAAAAAAGAACCTAGAAACCATTCTTCAAGAAATTCTCAAGGAAAATTTCCCTGATATTTTAGAAGCAGAGGGCAAAA
>CM053594.1:178605592-178635392 GCA_028646575.1 Pseudocheirus occidentalis | reverse complement strand
CAAAAAAAGAACCTAGAAACCATTCTTCAAGAAATTCTCAAGGAAAATTTCCCTGATATTTTAGAAGCAGAGGGCAAAATAGAAATCCAGTTTCTGGAGTTCCCAGATCAAGGAGAAAATATTACAAGCAGCCAAGAAGAAACAATTTGAATATTGTGGAAACACAATCAGAATAACATAAGATCTAGCAGCTTCTACACTAAGGTATCGAAGGGCTTGGCATATGATATTCCAGAGGTGAAAGGAGCTAGGATTAAAACCAAGAATCACCTACCCAGCAAAACTGAGTATAATGTTCCAGGGCAAAATTTGGTTATTTGATGAAATAGAGGACTTTCAAGTATTCTTGATGAAAAAAACAGAATTGAATAGAAAATTTGACACTCAAATACAAGAAGCAAGAGAAGCATGAGAAGGTAAATAAAGGAAAAGAAGTCATAAGAAACTTATCAAAGTCGAACTATTTACATTCCTACATGGAAAAATGATAATTGAACCTTATGAAACTTTTCTCAGTATGAGGATAATTGAAGAGAATATAAATGCATATTTGAATGTATACATACATACATATGTTTATATAGGAGGGTATATGTGTGTGTATGAATGCATATGTGAATGTGTGTATATATGTGTACAGGTATACATAGACAGAGGGCACAGAATCAATTGAATAGGAAGAGACAATATATGAAAAAATAAAATTAAGAGGTGAGAGAGGAATATAATGAAAGGAGATAGGGAGAGACAGAATAGGGTAAATTATTTCATGTAAAAGAGGAAAGGGAAAACTGTTACAATGGTGGGGAAGAACAGGAAGGCAAAAGGGAACGGGTTAACCTTACTCTCATTGAATTCAGCTTAAGGAGGGAATAACATACACACTAAATTGGGTATCTTACCTTACAGGAAAGTAGGGGGGCAGGTGATAAGAGGGGGGATGATAGAAGGGAGGGCAGATTCTGGGGGAGGGTAGTTAGAAGCAAACACTTTTGAAAAGTGACAGGGACGAAGTAGAAAAATAGAGAATGAAGGAGAAACAACAACTCCCCTTCTCCCTCCAAATCTAGCTTCCTTCCTCACTACTCTACTGAAATTACTCACTTAAAGGTCAGCCATCTCTCTTTTTCATCAGAACCCATGACTTGTTCCTCTATTCTTACTGATTTTTCAGCTGCACTTGACACTTTTGACCACCTCATCATTCTTGAAACCTTTCCACGCCATGGTTTCTATCACATTTCATTACTTTAATCTTCTCTTCTCAATTCCCGTTCACTTTCTTCTTTCTTGATTCTTTTTCCTCATATTGCTCCCAAATTGTTGGCATTACCCAAGGCTTAATCTTTGGCACTCTCTCTACGCTCTACACAATAATTTCCATACTCCTGGTCTCCCCTTTCTACATTCTCAATGAGTAATTCTTTGCTGATAGTTCCTAATTTAATATCTCCATTTAATTCTCAGCTTGTCTCTAAAAAGTTTCTACTTCATGATTAAATGCCATCTCAGAGTGAATATCGCCAAAATAGAGCCAGCTTATCATTGCTCACCAAACACATACTCTCCCAAATTCCCTGTTCCATTAGTGGGATTATAATTCTCTGGGTGTTCAGGTTCCAAACCTAGTATTCATTCTCTTTCCTATCCTTTGCCTTCTTATATAATAACTATAGCTGAAATTTATTTCTTTAAAATTTACTATTTTACATATATCATCATATTTTAGTTTTACAACCACCTGTTTGATAGTTACTATAGATATTTCCATTCCCATTTTACAGATAAGAACGCTGAGACCTAGGTTTATTAACTTGCCTTTGGTCAGAAAGCTAGTATGTAAGGATAGAATGAGATAATATTTGTAAAGTGCTTTGCAAACTTTAGAGTCTTACATAAATGTTAGTTATTATTGTTGTTATTTCTTTTAAATGTATCTCATATCCATCCTTTCTTCTTCATTCTCATTGCTCTCACTCCACTCAAGGTCACAATTACATGGATATTTACGGTAGCTATTTTCCCTGCCTCTGGTCTCTCTGCCCCCTAAATCATTTCTCTGCTTAGCTGCCAGACCAATCTTTCTAAAATACCTCTGTCATTTTATCATTCTCCTGTTCAACAAATGTACCTTACTTCATTATATATTCAATAAAGTCCAAATTCCTTATCTCTATATTCCAAGCCCCAATGACCTGGCCTCATTTCACCCGTCCGTTGTTATCTGGAGGACTTGCCAACAACATCTCCTCCAGTCAGGTCAGTCTCCTCACTGTTCTAGACATTCCCAGATAAATACCTGTCTGATTCTATTTCACCAGTTTGGAATAAGTTTTTTTTTTCCTATCTAAAGACTACTATCTTTCAGGGGCCATCTCAAGCCCCCTTCTTTTCCAGCCTTTTCCAACAATTTCTTCCCTAAACTTTATGCTGCCTAGCACAGTGGTAGGCACAGATAACAACAATGATGGTGATAATAATAAACAATAGCATTAATATAGCACTTTTAAAGGTTTGTAAAGTGCTTTATGGATAGTACCTTGGTTTATCCTCACAACAACCCTGGGGATCCTTTGCGTTTCTCATCTGGTTCCATTGTCTTGGGCTTCTCTGACTGACTTCACCATGCCCCAAGAAGCTCATTATTGGGATAATGTCATCATCCTGCAACATCCCTTCAGCCTTAGATCTCCTTCTCATCACTATTCTCTGTGCATCTGAGGGAAGGGTGGAGCCATGAACTACCAAACCTCCATTTAAAGAGGGAGTTCCACTCAAAATTCACCTAGTTTCTCATCTGATTGCACTACTTTGGGACTTCTCTGGGTGACTTCTCCAGAAGCTCATTATAGGGGAAACCTCATTGTCCTGCAAGGTACTATCAGCCTTGGTATTCTACCTCATCATCACACTCTGTCCCTCTTATTAGAGAGGTTCCCAAACTTATTTGGCCTACCACCTCCTTTTAAAAAAAGAAATTCCTCTGGAAATTACTTTCTTTAACCCATTAATGTTTTTTAAGTTTGCATCATTAAAAAACCATAAATACATACATATATATTTAAATGGTACACCTTAAATTTAATAGTTTATTATAAATTTGTAGGGGTTTTCCTGCATTGAAAATTTGAAGATGCAAGATTTTGTCATGTAACTATATAGTATCATTTCGTAAACAAGTCATTACATGCACATATTCCTGCCCGGGTACACTGGACTTCCTGACAGTGTGCAACACACTCACCTGACCACAAGCGCTGGCAGAAGACCCGTCAGTGGACTTGACTACTGATTGGTTAAAATGACTTTTGTGTGTTTATTTGGAAAATAATGTAACCACTATGACTTTAACTCTGTACACCACAAATGAAATGTATAGTTTTTCAAAATTTTCTCCTCTTTTTTCCTTCTGCTTCCACTGCCCCCTTATTTTTATTTGCCCCCACTTGCACCTGAGGCTATAACCACCCCCTGGATCATTACAGCATCTGGCAGTATCTTCCACTTTGGAAACCTCTGGTAGAGGATGGAACCATGAACTCCCAAACCTCCATTTAAGAAAGGAGCTCATCTCAGAGCATCTTATTTTTCTCAAGGTTGCCCTACTTTGAGACTTGTCTGCCTTTTCCACTATGACCCTGAGTAAGTTGCCTTCCCTCTCCTCTCCTCACCTCATTCCATCTTCCCCTACTCCTTTTGAGCTTCCTTTTCTATGTTGTCTTTCCCTATTAAATTATAAGCTCCTTGAGGGTAGGGACTGTCTTTTTCCTTTATTTGCCTCCTCACTACTTAGCACAGTGCCTGGCACACAGGGAGTACTTAATAAATATTTATTGACTGACTCACAGAGATGCTCATATTGTGTCCATTTGGCAGATGAGGAAACTAAGGCAGAGAGATTAAGTCACTTGCCTACCACCATATGGCTAGTAAAGTAAATGGGAAGATCTTTCTGATCCCATTAATAGGCCCATGTGACCTGCTTGACTCACCTGGAAGCCTGAGTTATATGAGTCTGTGGTGGGAGGAGCTTGCCAGGTAGGTAGAGCAGGAAGAGGGGAGCAGGAAGGGTGGAACAGATCCCAGAGGAAGTTGGTCAGAGAAGTTAGAGCTGAGGGAGAGAGAGGAAGCAGGCAGTTTGTGGGAAGGCCCTAGCAGGGGGAAGATTTGGGGATGGTGGTACCCTCTGCATTGTTATTGTGTATAGATTTCTTTGTTGCTATGATAGATTTGGCTTTCTGGTGTTGGGATTTGGCTTTCTAGTGTTCGAGTAAATGTTTTGGTTCTTTCTTCCATGTGGAGAGTCTGTTATATTTTGAGATTCAGAATTATACTGTTATATTCATAGCCACCGTAAGCACTGTGAATATCATGTTGGCACTACAAGGGGTCAAACAGGACCAAAACTGAGGAAAGATTATGAAGAATGTGGAGAAACAATGTGGTAGCTTGTTGGTTATACCCATGAGATTATAAGCTCTTCCAGCAATGTGTGTAAACTATTTAGGTGCAGTATGAGGGAAATGTACTGCCAGTGGTCCAGAACAGCTTTCTTGTAACTGCAGCTTCAGGGTCATGATAAAGGATAAAACTTGAGTTTGGGGATGCCTGAATTGAATGAGAGAACAGCTGCGTCCAGAAGTTGTGCTAGGATATTGCTACCTGAGATTCTTTTTTGCCTTTTTAAGATCATTTGAATGAATGAATGGAAGAACAAATCACTTATTAGGCACTTACTGTGTGCCAAGCACTACATAGAGCACTGGGGACACAAACAGAAAAGCAAAACAGTCTCTACTCTCCAGAAGCTCATACCGTCATTGAGGGAGATGACATGTACAAGAAAGTTTAGAGTCAGGACAAGTGGAAGAGACAAGAATCCTAAGAGTATATATCAGGAGTAGGGAGCAAGACCCAGAGATATTTTTCAGATGACAGTGTTGAAAGGATTATAGGATACAGAGACAGGGTAGATGGTAAGGCCTGGTGGTTCTCCATCTCACTGGGAGAAATGGACTTGTTGACTTCTATTGAGCAAACAGCTGGGATGACAAGAAAAATAAGGGGTTTGGGGAATTCCTGTTGTGATGCATCTTGCCTCTGGCTGTCTGTCTAGAATGGATTCTGTGATGACCTAGTGTCTGGGAAGGGACTTGGTTTAGGGACTTGTGGATAAACTGATCCCTGGGTTTATGGAAGGAGGTCTAATTCACAGACTGCTGAGTTATTGCTGGGATTTCTGTGATAAAGTTAGAAGGGTATCAAGCATATGGTATATGCTTAATAAATGATTACAGATTCATTGCTGATTTGAGAGATAGAACAGATGATCTTGAGAATTGGTTGGTGTAAGGGAATTTCTATAACTCAGCCGGGGAGGTTTGTGTGAAAGAATTAGCATCTGTCAAGGCTGGAGTTTCCAGCATAACTAGATGCCTTAGGTTTCTATGTGAGGGTAAACATCGCAACAGGGAGACGTGCATTGTTCTGTATCATAGCAACACTATCTTTAGGAAGCTGGGATATGATATCCAGTCAGATTCTGTCTTATATAGCATATCTGAATGGCAAATCTGAACCTCCAGTCATTTAGATTTAGGAAAAGTTTGTAACTAGGTTGGGGTAAGAGAGGGACAAGAGAATTCAGGGCATGAGGCATATGTGGTAGCATGTGCTAGAAAGTATGTAGAACAGCAGGACAGAATCTTGCTGATGTTGGTGAGGGTTAGACTAGCTCTTTTGTGCTGCTGAGGTTGAACATACTGGAGCATCATCATGGTACACTTAAGTACCATTACTTCCATACATTAAGAACAATGTAGCGAAACTGAGTCAAAGGTTCAATATGGCTTTTATGCCTATTCTCCCTTTCTTGCCTCTTGTGTGACCTGAGTCTCCTTGAGATATGAACTAAAGAGGGGATGGGGAGGATAGTTCTATGTGTGTCTCAAGAGAACAGGATTCTATAGGGAGCTTCTACTGTTCTTGCCTGTCTGTAGATTGCAGGAATTGCATAGGAGGTCAGAGTACCTGTGTATTAAACACTTGAACAGGAGCTTGAGGCTAGCAACTTCTAATTACTTCCTAGCCTTTTGTGATCAAAAGAAAGTTTATCTCTCCCAGTGTCAGAATATCCTCTGGTGCTATTGACTTTGATGGGACTGGCTGACTTGTTCTAGAAGAGGACAGGTAGACTTAGAGTGACCAATTATTTACAATAGGTTGGAGCAAGGTCACAGAATATGAGGGTTTCCAAGGGTTTCCATTCCTGCACTTTGTTGGCTGTGAATCATTATATATGCTTGGGGTTTCCCTTGAAAACATTTGGAAACCCAAAGATTCGTGTTTTAGTTATGTATATTCCAGAATAACCTGGGTCCTTTGTGGGATACTCTTTATTTTGATAAGTTTGCAGACTTGTTTCAGAAATGAAGTTGCCAGATGCCCAATGTGAGCTCATGGCATTACAGTACAATTAGTCTTTAATGACACCTGGTACTGGGGCTTCAATGTCTCAGTGTGTGTCAAAGAATAACAATTCAATTCAACTCAACAAATATTTTTAAAGCACCCACTATGTATAAGGCACTTGTAGAGGCACGAGCACCTGTGCCTCTTGTACCCAAGAGCCTTTTTTGATGCACATACTACTGTTTGCACTCCTGCATCCCTTCAGCCAGGAAATGCCTCTCTCCCCAGCACTGCTCTGCCTAAACCACTAAACCATTGAGTATACAGGTATACATACTCTCAGAATCAAAGGAGAATGCAAGAAGGCTTCAGATCCCACATGTCTGTCTGAAAAGGAGATCCAGGTTGTTCCTGTGACTATTTTTAAAAGAATTTAAACAAGGAGTCACCTCTTTCCACTTTCCAGATTTCCAGAAACACTAATTATTTCTCTCCTGCGGCCTAAGTTTGGAACACAGCTAGCTGAACAATTTGCAAGAAGCCACAAAGTATATAATTAATCGCTGTCAAGAGCCTGTGAGATGCATCTTTATGTTAACATTTGTACTTTACTCCTCCTCAATTAAAGTGACAACAGAATAATCTCGAGATTTATTTAAATTGTTAAAAAATCACTTTGCTTCTAGCTTTCTAGAAACTATTCCATAGAACTAGATTACATTGAATTAGACACAATGTAGGAATTACATCTGAAATAAACCTTTAAAGTGAGGGTGAAGACATGAGGTTCCTGGCAAGAAATCTGAGCAATCGGTTTCCTAAAGGCTGCCCATCCTGATTCCTGAGCTGACAAAGACCAGTAGATTATGAGTCTTTCATGAGGGACAATACCATTATCCAAATATAAATAAAGTTCTGGTCAAATTATGGAGTGCTAAGGAATCTTGGATGGGTATACAGGGAAGAGCATTAGACTAGGAGCCTGAAAACCTGCGTTCCAGTTCTGGACATGTCATTATCTAGTAGGGTAACTTTGGGGCAAGTTACATATACTCCTGTGCCTTAGTGTCCTCATAGGGACAATAATACCTTTCTGTCTACTTCCCAGGGCCAAATAAATAACATATTTCGAAGCACACTGGGAAGTATCAATTTCTACTGAAGGATAAAGTGTTCTTTAAGTGTTTAAACTCTCAATTCACAGTGAACTCTTGAGAGAATGGCACAATGGAAAGATCACTGTACTTAATATCATGAGGCTTGGGCTCACATTCTGATTCTGATTCTTAATGACTAAGTAATCTTAGGCTGGTCCCTTCATTGTACTTGGCTAAAGTTTTTTTTTATCCATACAATGAAGGAATTGTGAAATGATTTAAGTTACTTCTACCTCTAACATTCTAGGGAACTCTGGGCTTGTTTTTGTTTTTGCTTTTTAAAAGCTTTTTAAAAGCAAAAATTCAGATCATAGTCTGAAGGATCTCTAGTTGCTTAGGAAATTAGAAAATGATGCCATAGGCTATAACTGGCTAGGACCAAAAGGCACCAGCATATTCTTTTTTAGCTCTAGAGCTAATAGAGTATGTGGCTTTACTTGGACATGGAACTTCTTTATATTGAAAATTCCTACTATGCAAAAGGGGAATAACATTATGAATTAAGTAGAAAGGATATAGTCATTTCTGGGGGATGAAGTTAAGTAAAATTATGGTGAAATGAAATCTAGAGATAACAAAATCTCATTCATTTTAGCCATGATTTTTGATCACTTCCAAAAGAAAACTCTCGTAAGAGAAGCTAAAGAGTAACACTATGATCCAGTTCTTTCCTTCCTCCTTTCTTCCTACTCAACTTCTGATACAGATGTTCATAGTTGAAGCATTGTGGGAAACTTATGTATCTGAAAGAAGAAGAATAGAGATTTACTGGCTTAACACTGGATAAATAAAAATTCAAGCATATAAAAACGTGCTAGATGAAGTGTGGGACACTTCTGCACACTTTTCGTGTGTGTGTGTGTGTGTGTGTGTGTGTGTGTGTACACATCACAGAATGGATTGAATTGGGTAGATTGTTGTTGTTATTCAGTCATTCAGTTGTGTTTGACTCTTCAAGACCCCTTTTGGGGGTTTTCTTGGTAAGCATACTGGAGAAATTTGTCATTTCCTTCTCCACTCATTTTACAAAGGAGGAAACAGGCAAAGAGGGTTAAGTAACTTGCTCAGGGTAACACAGCTAATGTCTGAGACCAGATTCAAATTCAAGTCTTCCCGACTCCTGGCCTGGCACTCTATCTGCTGTGCCCTAGATAGTCTTTAGTATTCTAAAATTCTAGCAAAATAGAGTCCTTTGAAGGCAGGGCCTGTTGTTTCTTTGTAACCCAGCACTTGGAATAGTCTTGTACATAGTAGGTGTTAATGGGTATTTGTTGGATTGAAAGTAAAACAACTCTTTTACAGTTAGAACTGTTAAAAAAACCCCTTCAGTTTCTTAATTTTGTTACTATGTCATGGGATATGACTGAAAACTATTTATTGGAAAAGTAAAATGTTTTAATTACCCAAATCAAAGGATTTTAATTTGCACATGCTAAATTTTATAGGATGCCAACTTTATGTAGGCATGCCATAAATCGCACTAATTATCACCTGACTTATAAAAACACCTAATAATTCTCACCTAAACAAAATTCTGATCTCACTTCATCTTCTTAGCAAAGACATGATGCAGAGAACTAAAGAGAGATCCCCTATTAGACAGGCATCATTAGCTTAAAAAAATCCTCTTCCACATTCCACTCAATTAGGACTCAATACTGTCACATCACTGATAATTCAGTCTTTATTAAATGACAGAGAAATAAAGGAAGCATGGGAAAAATACACACAGAGAAAGGGAAGATACAAAGATCAAAGCAGAAAGATGCACAAAGGGAAGAGAGAGGGGTACTCATAATAAGGAAGCACACAAACATGAACACTACTTGAAAATGTCTGGGAGAATATAAATATATACTCACACACCCAAGTGGATTAAGTAAGGATTCAAATGATAGGTCATTAAGGGTCTGTTATTTCTCCAAAGAATTGTGCATAAGTGCTTAAATGAAAATTTTAGCCAGATGTTATTCATGTTATTCTGGAATCATAGAATTATTGAACTAGAGAGTTAAAAAAAAGTTTTCAGATGTCAGCTAGCCCGACCTCCACCCAAAGCATAACTTTTATTGTACATCATTACTGACAAATTATCATAGAATCAAAGATTTAGAGTTGAAAGGCACCATAGATGTCCTCTAATCCATTCCCTTTCCCACCCTCCTCACATATTTTATGGATAAGGAAATTGAGTCTCACCCTCCAGACTAGCAAACAGTTCTCTCTAATTGCAGTTTTAGTTTCCAAAGCAGCTGATTTGCATGATCATATTTGCTTACATACCAATGGACGTTTTATAGCACTTTCAAAATTGCAAAGTGCTTTACATACAATTATTTCTTTTGAGCCTTATAATAAAATTTGAAGTGTTTCAATATTATTATTCTAATTTTACAAATAAGGAAATGTAGGCTCAGAAAAGTCCCATAGATAACCTGTCCAAGATAGGATTTCAAATTGGACCTTCCCAAGTCTAGCACTCTTTTGATTGCTGACACCTTGTGAGGCAGATAATACAATTGTAAAGGTGAAGGTTTTTATCCTCTCCCCAAATAATGCAAACAAAGGACCTGTATGCGTCTTAACTGAATCAATCAAAGTTGTCAATTAGATGTGCACAATTCTTAGTTTGGGAGGAGTGGAGTGCTTGGATCATTGGATAAAGAAAGTTGATGCCATATGGGAAATATCTTGGGATTGCCTGAAAGAATTAGACATACCTCTGGGCCACCACACAACCCAGTAAGCCAATTTGTACTCCCACATTCTCCGGGTACTCAGGTACTCTAGTGGTAGAGCAGCTCTTGCCAAGCATCGGAGAGGAAATCACCAGACAACTGTGTAAGTTGGGAGGATCCATCAGAGTCAACCTACCATCAACCAGAAATAGCAGTAGTGTTACCACATTAAGGAAAATCAGTTTTAGGGTCAACAGCTCTTGGAACCCAGCAGAGTGCTATGCCTAAGAAGAACTTCATAAGGATTTCACAAAATGAGAAAAAGATTTCCAATAATCAGGAACTGTAAGCATATTTATTTTCTGGCCACATGAGCTCTCCACATTTGAGCTCACTTTTCCCAGGGACCTTTTATGCAAATGTGAGAGTGTGTCCCCAGTCTGGGAAGGGGTAGGGAGTGTACTCTGTTTCTATATATACTCTCCTTGCTATACATGTGTAGTAATATCCTTTCTAAAAGCTAATTCATTCTGGCTGATGATCAATAGGGAGTATGCTGGATGGGACTTGTGAATGATAGTATTAGAAAATCCTACAACCCTTTAGATTCATACCTAGAACCCTATGTGGAGTCAGAGATCCTCTGAGGATCCTTGTCTGTCAATGTGAGTGGGAGCTGGAAAAGCTCCAGAGGGAGTGCCCCACAAATATCTTCATCCCTAACACAATGGAATGTTATTGACCTTTATAAGCCTGTGTAGCACCAACATGAAACCCATCTGCTCATGAATCAGTGAATATATGCCACTGTCCTCCTTGTTCTGTTGTAATGATTTGATGTACTGCCATCAGTTCAGCCTACTGACTACTTCCACCTGTCCCAGGACTATCCAAAGTCTGCCTAGGGCTTGTGTTATAGGCTACTGTCTATAACATATAAATGTCTTTTTTGGCCCAAATATTTTGCTGTCCCGTCAGTTTACCATGCATTTTTCTTTTGTTCTTCAGTCAATCCATCATATCCCTCACTTCATTTTACCAAGGACTTTACCAACTGTTGCTTTGATTCAAGGGATGTATTATTTCCATCAGTATCTATGTTTGCTATAGATTCATGTAGAGCAGAAACTCCACTTTTGCCTGTTTTAGTTCCATTTTGAATATACCATTTCCATTTAATTATGCTAGCCTTTTGTGAATATTCAATTCTGTGAGAAGCTGGGTTCTCATTACCCAGGTCATAATTGGGATTCCAGGCTTTAATATTACTTCATGCCCCAGATTAAGTTGTTCAGCCTCTACCAAAGCCCAATATGCAGCTAACAACTGCTTTTCAAAAGGGGTATATTGAGGAACAGGTGAAGGGAGTTTTCTAGATCAAAATGTTTTTTTTTTTGCCACATATGCATCCTGTACATTCACTTGTAATTCCACCAGGCCATTCTACATAGGCCATAAATCTGGGCCAATTGTATAGCAGCCTTGGCTTCTTCAAAAGTTTTGCTCTGCTCAAGTCCCCAATAAAATTCATATTTCTTCTTAGTCCCTTTATATAAGGGTTTCAAAATCTGTCCCAGATGTGGAATGTGGCGCCTCCAATATCCAAATAATCCTATAAACCTTGGGGCCTTTTTCTAATTGGTAGGGATAGGAAAGTCCTGAATCTTTTTTCAGGCTTGTAGGAGAATCTCTCATAGTCCCTTATACCTGAAATTTTTATGGATTGAGCTGCCCTTGAATCTTTACAGGGTTAATTTCCCACTCTTTGCTTTTCATATGCTCAATTAAAAGAGTCAAACTCTTCTCCATTTCTTTTACATTTTTCCCTTGTATCATATGATCATCTCTGTAGTGGGTAAGTTGTACACCAGGTAGCTTTAATTCATCCAAATGTTCAGCCACAATCCTATGCCAAATAGTGGGGCTATGCAGATATCCTTGTGGCAAGTGGATAAAAGTATATTGTCTCCCCTGCCAAGTGAAAGCAAACAGGTCCCACTGTTCATAACCTGTTGAAATAGTAAAGAAAGCATTGGCCAGATCCATAACTGGGTACCAAGTCCCATCATATTTGTAGATCCTTTCTATTAATGTAATATCTGGAACAGCAGCATACAAGGGGGGAGTTGTCTATAATCCACCGCCATTCTCCACATCCCATCTGACATTTGTACTAGCCAGACAGGATTATTCCATTGAGCAGTTGTAGGGACTAGCACTCCTGCCTTAACATATTCCTTTATAGCAGTGGTTCTCAACCTTCCTAATGCCGCAACCCTTTAATACATGTATGTGGGTGTATCTGCATGTGGGTGGAGCCTCCAGAAGACAGATAGAGGAACAGCATTTTGGTTCCTAAGACGATTGGAAACATGTGTTTTCCGATGGTCTTAGGTAACCCTGTGAAAGGGTTGTTTGATGCCCAAAGGGGGCACAACCCACAAGTTGAGAACCACTGCTTTATAGTATTGGTAATTTCATCTTGCCCACCTGGCATACAATACTGCTTTAAAGTAATTACTTCAGAAGGTTCAGGTAAAGTGTTAGGGTCCATTTTTGTTTTTCCCACTAAAACTGTATAAATTCCTACCTTCCTTACTGCAAATTGGTATGTCTCCTCAGGTAAATTTACAGTCATACTTCTCAATATATCCATTCTAATGATGTATTCAGGAATTGATACAATTACCATGGCATATTCTTTCTTAAGTAATTGTCCAATTTTCAACATTAGTTTGATTTGTCTGGCTGATATTTCAGCCCCTCCCAGTCCTGTGATGGTAATAGGAGTTCCATGTTTGAATTTGTCCAAGTTCCCATATATAAGGGAGGCTTCTACCCCAGTATCTATTAATGCCCTGGTTACAGTATTTGATCCCGTTTTCCAATATATTGTCAAATTTATATGGCGCCTATAATCTTGTACGTATATTTCTTTAATTTGACCTGGGGCTTGGCCAATTTCGTATTCTCCCTGAAGGTGTGACAGACTTGGATATGAGGATTCACTAGGATCTCTATGTAGGGTTAGTTTTTACTTCAATATCCCATCTAATATTAAGCCCCATTTCTTGGTATATTTGTATAGTTCATTAGTTGGAATGTCATCTGTTCTTCCAAAATCTACTCCTACTCTTGATGGAGCAATAAACAATTCTTTTTCTTGTCAATCTATTCTGACTTTGAATCTGTTGGCCATTTACTCTTCTCTCTCAAGGAAATTTGTCTTTTTCCCATTCCCCTAAGTCACCGAACTGTGAAATCTTATCCAGCACCTCTGAAAGAGAATGCCTTATCTCCCCAATTAGTAGAGTCAGAATTAGGTGCTTATAAGCAGGAACAGCCGTCTTCACTATGGTACTTATATGAGAAATCGCTGGAGGGGTATCATGATTTGCATTTGCATCTCTGGTCATTATTGCTGTCTTCATTACCTCCTCCTTTAACTTTCTCATACAGTCTCTAAGCAAGTACCAGGGTCCATTTCCACTAGACCACATAGAGTCATTAGCATATTTTCTATTGCATCTATCTGCTGCTAAAGCTAACAGACTGGTCATATTGTTACCTCCTAGTATATGATAATCCTTAAAAACCTGATTCTGACTAACACCTTTAAATTTCAAGCACTCCATGTTATCTACCAATACTCCTCTGGCCCCTTCACCCTGATTCTCACTATCCAAGATACTAACAATTCTCCCATCCTTTGGGTGAATTGATTTAATGTATCAGTGACCTCCTTCTGAATGAAATCCTCAATTATCTCACTGAACACATTTTTGCCCCCCTGGTTCTCCTGCTTTTTTCTTAGTATGAGATGAACTGAGAAGCCTCATCTTACATTGTTTCATTTTCTTCCCACAAATTTTTCCGGCAGTTGTCATTGTGGCAGCTAGGCTTAGCCTGTGCCAGAGTTGCATGCACCTTCCTTTTGCTGTTGTTTTTTTGCTTCTTTCTAGCTAAACGAACAGAGATTCTCATATAAGTCAGCCAACTCCTGAACAGTAATTTATTCTCTTACCACCTGAGACCATCCAGCTTGCTCTTCTGAAGGAGAGTCCCACACTGTAACACAGAAAGTTTCTCATGCAAATCAGCTAACTTCCTTTCCATCTGAGCTTTTTCTTACAGCAGTTTGTGCTTTTACATATAATACAGCAATCTGTTAGTAAAGCCCAGTTTCTTCTACACACTCCTGCCAGTTCTTTCACAGGATTTATTGGTGTTCCTTGCAAACATATTTTTAAATCTCTAGAGTATCCCTTGTGTAGCCTCAGTCCCCAGTTTTCACAGGGTCTGGTGCTTTTAGCCCCTTTTCTTGCTAGGGAGGAATAAAGTAATTCTTTCCATCCTGGGATATCCATTTCTTCCTTTAAAGTCCTTCTGCCTCCAAATAGAGATCTGATACCTTGAAATCCCATCCTCATCACCAAATGTAGCACCAATGTGATATTCACAGAACCGATGCCAGCATAATCCTGAATTTTAAAATATAACAGACTCTCCATATAGAAGACAGAAGTAAAACATTTATTCAGGCACCAGAAAGCCAAATCCCAACAGCAGAAACCTGAATCCATCTTAGTGATAAAGAAGTTATTAAACAATAACACTGCAGAGAGCAACACCATCCCAAAACCTTCCCACAAACACTCACAAGTTTAGTTATCTGCTTATCTTCACCCTTTCCCCTCCCCCTGTTCTAACTGCTCTGACTCCCAGTTTCCTCTGGGCTCTGCTCCACCCATTCAGCATCCTCTTCCCACCACAGGCTCCATGTGACTACATTTGGCCAATTAAGGGGGAGGGAAGATCTTCAAATTCCCTTAGGCCTATTAAGGGGCAGGGAGGATTTTCAAATTCCTCTCATCATTAAAACCTGATGCTCTTTCCACTATATTGCTTTTGTCTATCCAATTAAAATTTTTTAATGGATTATGATATAAAAGAGAGGAGAAAAAGATCTTTTGGGATTAATACCATCCCCATTAATAGGTGATAAGTACATATCAATCTATCTGTCTTTTCTAGTGATTAAGATAGAAAGCACATGTAGAAAAGAGCCAAGCAGAGGTGGGGAACCTGCAGCCTGTGAAGTATGGATTCAGTCAATGGGCCACATTTGAGGAGCTAGAGGGCCACATGCGGCTTTGAGGCCACATGTTTCCACCCCTGGCCCAGACTGTGTGATATGCATTTAAACACCAAGCATTTAACTGTTGCTTAATAATAGTAAATTTGACTAAGATTTCTTCTTTTGGTAAATAGTATACAGTCTTTCAGAGCAAATATAAAAGAATTTAAGTTGGATTAAATACTTGTGAATTTACAGTATAGGACTAGATCCTCTTTATTTACTAAGAATTCTAGAGGACTTTTTTTAGGGTCAAGTTATTAAGTTCTCAAGAGTACTCTTACAATAGAAAGACAACTGGAATTAGAATCTGAAGCCCCAAGTTCTAACACCAGAATTGCCACTTGTTAATTGTATGAGTTAGGTAGGACAAGAGGCAACCTCTGAGTCTCAGTTACTTCATCCTGAAAATTGAGATAATAATATCTGACTATCTTATCACGAGGAAATTGTTAGGAACCTTTTGTAATGTATTTTGTAAACCAATGATCTCTCTTTAAATGTCAATTATCATCATCCTCATTATCTTATGTTGAGTCCTATTCAAATCCTATGATTTTAGAAAAAGTTGGTAACTTCAAAAGCAGACTACCCTCAAATTTTTACTTATAGCAATTTGGAACACACAAATATCCAAATGTAACAATACCAAAATCAATAAATGATATAACATTTAGAACTGGAAGAAATCTTTAGTAGTTATCTAGTCCAATCTTCTCAGATAAGGAAATTGAGACATAGAGAAATTGTCTTGTCCAAGGTCATATGGGTAGCAGAACTGAAATTCAAAACTAGTTCCTTTGACCTTTGACTCTCAAGTAGGCATGCAATCCACTATTCTTGTTATCCTCAAAAATAAAAAGTTGTCTTGGTACATATATATATATATATATATATATATATATATATATATGTAGGATACAAAAATGGGCAGTGGGGGATTGAGTCAAGATGGCAGAGTGAAAGGTCACAACTGCCAAACCTCCCCCCAAAATTTCTCCTACAAAACAACCACAGAAAACACCAAAGAGAATTCTAAGTGGGAAACTCACAAGAAAAGAAGCACAGTGAGTTATTTTTCCAGCCTAGGGCAGCTTAGGAAGAAAGAAAGAGATATGCAAACATTAGGGGGAAGGTTAGCTAGAAGCATGGAAGAAGTAGTACCTGCTGTGGACTATGGGACAGCAGCACTCAGGGGAGGTAAGGGGACTGAACACGTCAGAAAAGAGATCCCAGGGGACCCATGTACTGACACTAGGCACAGGATCAGGTGCCATCTGGCAGTTATGTCACCCATCAACCAATTCCAGGGTCACAGTTTCAAGGCAGAGAGAAAGGAAGCAATAGCTTGGCAAAAAGAGGCACAAAAGTACTGAAGAAAATAATTCCTTAAAAAGCAGAATTAGCCAAATGATAAAAGAGATACAGAAATTCACTGAAGAAAATGACTTGTTAAAAAGAAAAATGAGAAACGCTTACACATAATGCTCTTCATCATTGTTTGAGTACTTGGGATCAGGTCCAATTTGCATTTACTTTTCTATTAAATAGCCTAGTTCCAATGAACAGCAAAGAAGGATATAGACAATATAATTTAACAGGGGTCAAGAAAAAACATCAGATACAATATTAGGTGAGACTGAGCAATGTACTTTTTAGATAATCCTTTCAATATGTATAAAAGAAATTAATAAGAAGTAGTTAATAAACTTGACCTATCATCATATTCTCAAGTTCTCTGAATTTCTTTTATTTCCTAATGAGAAACCCAAAATAAAGTCAATACTAGCTCTGCAATTGGCTGTCTAGAACCAAGAAAACCTTATTTCTAAATCATCACAGTAGGTCCCTGTGAAATGTAAAATGGTGTTAAAATAAATAATCATTGCTTAATTTAATTTAATGGCATCCAAATTCAAAACCAATAGGATTTATATTTGAATGAATTCACCTGGGATTAAAGAATAGAATACTGTGAGGGGAAGTCAATCAAGGGCCTACTACTCTACCCTTAGAAATCAGGTTATTTTGAGCCTAGTGGTTTGCATAAAATATGGAGGTTCCCACTTTAGTTTTTAGGAGTTTTGTATTTTCTAGTCCATTTTCAGGTTATCTGTGATCCAAGGGTTGTTAGTAAGTAGTTTTACGACCTAAGCAAGTCTTTGGGTATCCATAACAACCTAGAGCAGGATTAATCTTTCTTGTTTTAGAGATGACTTGGGACCAGGCCAGACCTTCACATAGTCACTGATGACTGACTAGTGCATACCAGTAAGGTCATCCTGATGACAAATTATATGCTTGGGTCAGAAACCAGATCAATACTTAAGGGCACAGAATTGAATTAATGATCATCCTCTTGGCTAGCTGGACTCTAGATAAGACAGAAAATTATCAACCTGTATTTCAGAAAACCTTATTGACTAATTGTTTGGGAGCACCAGATGACTAAGAACTGTAATAAGAGCCTCATAAGCATCAATAAAAATAAAATCTGGTAAATGGTCATTAAGATATCCTTCATTAAGCAACATATGAGGATTTAAATATCTGTAATTAGTTATGTGGGACATTGTGGTTGTGGATTATTTTAGAGAGCTTTGGGAATAAAAATAATTCGAGAACTATGGTTTTACACAATTTAAAAAGTAATGTTCAGTTGATCATAGGTCCTGGGAGACAATTAAACAATTCTCTTTCCTTTGTCCTCAGTGCAATGAGGCTGCTAATTGTTTTGGTAATTTTAAAATTGAGGAGATCTCCCCCTATTTAGTCATGAAAATCTTGTGCTATGAAATGTACTTTCAACTCTCAAGGAACAAATTAGGAACTGGGAATACTAACCCTGGTTTTAGATCACATGAGGGTGTCGCCAATTATTTCAAGAAAAGTCATGAAATTCACAAAAGATTTGCAAAATAAATTAATTTTGGTGCCCTTTAATTTATGCATAAATACCTTACCTATTTACTGGGTGGTCACATGTTTATAGTAGTAAAATATCAAGCCCCAAATTGGGCTGTGGTAATAACATCAAAACAAAACACTGACATTGTGTATCCATAAAGGGCAAATATGTCAGTCATGGCCCAGAGAATCCTCTGATGGAAAATGCAGATCTTTCCTTCCAAAATTTACTAAGTTGTGATCCCTGCTTTTTGTGGTTAGCTACAGTCCCTACCTTTAGAAGTGGTTCTAGGTCCAAGGATGTTGAGCAGCCCTGAAAAGAGGCTTGAAGATCATAGAGGTTGATGGAGAGTGTCAAGCAGCTGACGATTAAATTTCTTGGCTCATGCCTTCCCTTCCCTTGGGAGGAGGGAGCAGGGATTAAATGAAAGTTGCAATTTATGATATGAGAGATTAATGCTCTCTGTTATTAATATGCTTCTATTTTCCTCTGACTGTTCCAAATGCTTTCTAATGACTTGACTTTGATAGAGATGATATGATGAAGCAGGTAGCCCATGAAAGGAATGGGAGCTGACAAATAATTAGAGGTATGGGTTGCATGATTTGACGTGTTGAAAACTACATGGCTAGACTAACATCAGAAATTGGTGTAGTCAACCAGAGGGCAGAGTCCCTGGATGAGGCTGAGTTGAATGAGATTCTAATCGAAACAGGCAGTTTAGCTAATACCCACAGTGTCCTCTGGTGGCCACATTGGTCAAATTGTTTTTCTGAATTAATTTTCTAAAAATCTTGAATTTTAACACATGGAACATCATGATTAGGAAAAAAAAAACCCAAAATGGCTTAATTAAGAGAAGTATTTCTTTTCTTCAACCTACTCTCACAAGCTTATTTCAGTGACAGGTTGTTTTTGTATCATACTATGAAAGGCCCTAAATGGCTACTCCAGAATGAAAAAGTCGTGCCACCCCATAGCTTATAACATTTTCAAATAATAGTAGCTCATATTTGCATAGCATTTTAATGTTTAAAAATGCTTTACCTATATTAACTCATTTTATCTTCAACCAGTTTTTTGAGATGGGTTTTACAGCCCTACCTTTCAGAACTACACAGATAAAAATCAAAGGACAGCTAGGTATTTTTTGGCAAACACTTCTAGGACATACGGCTGTACTACAAGTGGTTATATTATAAATGGCTTAGAGCTCCAAAGGGAAAATAACACTATATGGAAAACATTATCATCATCATTAATATCATTAATATTTTTCGCAATAACTTTGTAGAGGTATACAATACTTAAAAATTTTGTTTCCTTTTTAGCAAAGAGGAAATGGAATCTCAGAGAGGCTAAGTGACCTGACCTTTGTCACAGAATGAGAAAGGGTCAGTGCCTTGCAAATGGTAGAAGCTTAATAAATGCTTGTTGACTGAAGGGTCAACAGGCATATTACCTTTGACATTTTGTCAGAGAAGTGACAAAATAGACTTCTGAAGGGGAGTCTCAATTATGATTCCACTAAATCTCTAGCACCTTGTTCCCTTTATGCAAATCAAATCAACATACATTTGGTGAATATATTCTATGTAAAAGTAACATGCCAAGTATTAAGGTAGAGGAAGAGAGAAAGGCAAGGTCCTAGATCTGAATGAGTTGAAAACAGTAACAACAAAAACAAGAACAACAACAATGAATCCATTTGGGGAAATCTATTTTTCAGTAAAAGAGAATCATTAAACTCTTGTTTGGATTAATATTCTCTAATTCTGTGATTTTGCAATACAATTTCATAGTCCTCTATGTCATCACTTTAAAAATATTATTTGAATCAATTCAGTTCATATTAATTTTAAAAATACTGTGCTAAAGATGAAGAGAGATATAATGTTTAGAGATGTCTTAGATGAAACTTGTTCCACATGGAACTCAAATTCTAATAATTTCATCAGTATTTTAATGATCTGTGATTTCATTGATATAGATTTTCCCTCCACCTGTCCTGACCCTTCTGAGACTTAGTGAGGCTTAGTAGATGGCTTAATGAGTTTTTATAGTCAAAAGATATATAAAATTAAATAAAGCAATACAAAATCTTTACCAGTGACTAATCCTCTATAGATAAGTCATTGAGAATTTAACTTAGCTGGTACTCATGTAATGGACTCAATTCATTACTGGTCTAGCATTCAGAGCTTTTCCAGCTTGGTGGGACATACCAGAGTCTACATTTTGCTGGCCTAACTTTTGAGAGCCCAAGATCACTCACGTACCATGATGACATCTGATAGTGCCTGTAATGCAGGTTTCAGTATAATAAAATGATTTAAAATATTTTCAGCAATTGATACAAAGTATTAGAAGAATCTTGGAAAAACTACAAGGGTATGTATTTCAATATATATAAGAAAAAACTTTCTTAAAATTAGAGTTGTCCCCAAATGGAAAGGGCTGCCTGAGAAGGTAGTGAGAAACTTGATATTCATTTGTCAAAATGGTAGAAAAGATTCTTGTTTATATATTGGATAGAAATTGACAGCTTCCTTTCAGCATGATTCTTTGATTCTAAGATTCATGAGCTTTTTTTCTGCTTTCCAAATTGATTCAGTGACTTTGTTTTTGGCCAAGAGTAAGAAATTGATTCAAGAGCTAATTACAAGTGAATCTGAGTTCCCTACCAATTCTATCACTGGACTTGAAGTACTCATTCTTACAAGCAGCAACTTATCTCAGTTAGCTTCCAGCAGTTTAGTTAGGAGTGACGTTGTACTCTTGGAATCCAGAGTCAACGTAGCCTGATTTGAAGCTTTATATCATTCTGTAGTGCTAGAACTAGAATTTTACTGGCCCTGAATCAGAGAAGGATTGAGCCTTCCTCATGTACTTTTATCTGGAGCTTCCTGGATTTCATGCTACCTAGGGAACATAATGATCCTAGATTTTTATTCCATTTCATTCCCACCCACCTTCCACCCCACCCTTTGTTGTTAGCAGTCCAAATTCAACTCTGATTCTTGGCCAAATTGCCTGCCAATTAGCTCTTTTCCCCATTTTTTCAAGTTCAGAAAATTTTGTTCTTTCTGAAAATGGAAAGCTGAGCCTAGGCTGAAATGTTCCTGATGAAAGCTCTATGTACCAACAATGCTGCTAAACAACAGTGAGCCTATATGCAGAACACAGGAGAAAATAATTCATGAGGATTTATCTATTCCAGATATTTTTTCCCTCAGACTTTTCTACTTTCCAATGGAGCTTTCACATTTCAATTAGTCCACCTAAAGCATTAATAAAAAACAGTTCGCTTGCATAGGATAGAAACAGTCGCTCATTCTCCAAGTGCATCTTGAACATGGTCGACTGTCACCAAAGCCACTGATTCTTCTTTCTTCTCCTAATGGATATTTCTTTAGGCCTTGGTTTCATTAAAAAATAAAAATGAAACCCTAAGGTTATACATTCATTCCTTGACTCTCCTTGGGTAGGCTGGTAAACAGGAACAGAACATCAAGCCTTGAGCTGAGTTATTTTAAGTAATTATAGAACCCCAGAATTGGAAGGGGCCTCTGATCTAACCCATACCAGAACAAGAATCTCTCCAATGATACATTAGGCAAATAATCATATGGCCTTTGTAGACTTCTGGTAAGTGGGAATCCACTACTGCCAGAGGCAGCTCATTCTACTGTTGCATAATTGTATTTTTATAATGAGATTTTCTTACATTTAGCCTAAATTTACCTCTGCTTCTCCCATTTATTGTCTCTCATTCTGCCCTCTGGGGTTATGGAGAAAAAGCCTCATCCTTCATTCTCATGGCAACTTTTCAAACATAAGAAGACCCCTTTGACCTAGAGATCTCTGGCTAAGCATTTACCACAAAGAGTTCAGTAACAAAAAGAAAAAGGCCACGTTGAAAAGTTTATAACTATTTTTTGTGGAGGCAAAGAATTGGAAATAGAGGAGATGCCTATCCATTTGTGAGTGGTTAAACAAACTGTGATATGTGACTAGAAAGGAATATATAACCTAGCATATGACAAATATGATAATATAACGTATCTATTATAAGATATAAAAAATGTGACAAACACAAAGGCATGGGAAGACTTACATAAACTGATGCAAAGTGGAATAAATAGAATCAGGAAAATAATATACACAATGATTAAAATAATGCAAATGCAAAAGAAGATAGCAGCAAATTATTAGAAAATAAATGTTGTCAAACTATAACATTCAAGCTTGGTCCAAAGAAGATGAACGAAAAGGTAACTCTTTCTTTTCTTCTTTGGGGATTTTCCTGTCATCATTGCAAATAAAATGCTCAAATGGATACCCTGGCACTTTGATGACTCGATGTACTCATCAATAAGGGTACTCTTTTCAATGACAGCAAATATAACTCTATCTATAGCGATTATATCCACTCTTATTCTAAGAGATTTTTGTCTGTAGACTCCACGAGAGTGAAATGAATGTACTCAAGTCACTCCTCTGTTTCTTTTGACGTTGCGCAGATACCAGTGAAACAAGTAACCTAAGTGTTATCCTTTGTTTTAATCACATAACTAGATCACTTTTTCCAGTTTTACTTAATTGCACTATGGTCTAGGATAGCCATAGTCACAATGGAAGAATTAAATTAAAATAGAATTGATAAATGTTTAAGAAAATAAATAAAAATACATCATAGATAATGTCAATTTGTGGTTTTCTAAGTCAGTATGAAGCCTGCAGGGATCTGATTCTTCCAGGGCTTAAGCAGGTGCTTAGCAGATGTTTATTGAGTAATTGATTGTTTCTATTTGAGTCTGACACCACTGGTCTAGGAAATGTCTCCATCATACACAGAAACAAAAGTTGGACTTGTCATCATAGTCATATTCACCTTTATGTTTCCCTGATTATGTTCTTTATGTTGCTTTTCTTGAATAATTTTTGCTTGTAATGTGTTGCAGAATATTCATATTCAACAAGATATGACTCTTAACTGCCCTTTGGATGACCCTCAATTTTACTTTCATTAACTCTGGACACCGTGGTATTCCATTATGCACAGCCTCATAGCATCATCAGAAGAATACTGGAATTTTTTAAAAAAAGGCTTTCCTCAGGAAGAATCTTAGAGTCATAAAAAGCATTATGTGATTCTACAAAAGCAATACAGCTTGTAGTTTTCCTCCTGCTCAGTTCTGGGTCGATCTCATTATTTATTTGTACTGTCTGTATGAGAAATATGATGGGGTACACTGGAGCCAGCTTGAACTGATTTTCCAGAGTTGCTTATCAAACGTTTATTGTGAGCATTTATAGAAAATAGTCAAATGCTGCAAATCAGGCCTTGAACTATTGTTTTGTTGATTAGGCTCAAAAAAGCAGTTGGAGAAAATATTAATACATATTAAACTTGAAAATGTGTTGTGCACATAATTTGTTTTCTAGAGAGCTAGCTGTTAAGCAATTTACATATCCCTAGATATGTGTACTGAGAGACCAACTCTATGAGCTGGCTATCCAACTGCATGTGATATTCTAGAAACAGCAGGCATGTTTCATCCACTTTGTAACTATTAATATTCATTAGGTCACCTTTTTGATAATAGTAAGATACAGTAATTTTTTTTATAAGGCTTCCCCCCTCCTCCCCTTTCTCAGAAATTTAAAGAAACAATCTCTTACCATCCTTCAAAGTTGGAGCATTGGCAGCATAGACTTCCTCTGTGTATACTTTGCCTATTCCAGCTTATCTTTCTTTCTTTCTTTGTTTTACTTAGTGCCATTTCTACTTCATGTAGCACATATGGAATTTTGGTATCCAAATGTGGTACTCCACTGTTACTAATGATAAAGAATTTGTAATTAAAATTTTTATGACTCTTTTCCATTTTGATCTGTTTTTTTGTTTTTCCAGTTACATATATCTTCCATTTACATATATATTATATGTCCCCAATGAAACTCATTATTACTCTCACTATTATTCAAATCATTGTTTCTCAACATTTTCTTATTTCTGCTTAGTATCACCATCCTTCTAGTTCCCCAAGATTGAAACCTTGGAGTCATTTTTGACTCTTTCCTCTTCCTCACCACACTGATGTATCACCCTGGTTTATATTCAAGTCTAATCACTTGCCAAATCTTGTCAATTCTATTTCCACAGTATTTCTAATATTTTTTTCTCTGGTCTCATAGTATTGCTGTGGTAGTTCACCTTTCATCTGGCATAATATAATAGTATCATAACTGGTCACTTTTCTTCCTTTATCTCCCTCTCAATCCATTTTCCATGTAGCTTCCAATTTACTATTCCTGAGACACTAATATGGATGTGACTTTGTCTCATCCAAAAAAAATGCTAGTGCCTTCATATCGGTGCTAGGATAAAATACAAACTCCTCTGTCCTGTGTTTAGAGCCTCCCACAATCCAGTTCCCAGACTTATTTAATATTATTTCCCTTCATGTATCTCAGTGGTTCTCAACCTTCCTAATGCCGCAACCCTTTAATAGAGTTCTTCATGTTGTGGTGACTCCCAACCATAAAATTATTTTCATTGCTACTTCATGACTGTAATTTTGCTACTGTTATGAATCATAATGTAAATATCTGATATGCAGGATGTATTTTCATTGTTACAAATTGAATATAATCCACAGGTTGACAACAGCTTATGTATCTTATCTTACAGCCAAAATGATATATTAAATTTTCCTTCCTCTAGACATGCTCTCTCCTTCTTTCATGCACTTGCATGGACTACCCCCAAGCTTGGAAAATATTTCTTTATCTCTGCCTCTTGGAATTCCAAGCTTCCTTCAAGGGTCAGCCAAGTGTCACTTCCTATATGAAGATTTTCCTGATCCTCCCAGTTATTCATGTTCTAACCTTCCTACATTTGCCTATTTTGAATTGCCAAGTCAGACAAATGACATCCAAAAATACTGAAAGGACTGACAGATCTGATAGATTTTGGTAAACTTTGGTAAATTTTTGGAGTAAAGGAGAGGTGACATAGGACTTGTGAAGGTAAAGTTACTTATTATCCCAATTTCCAAAAAAAAAAAGGAGAGGGAAAGAGAAGAATGTGCTTGACTTCTGTTCTTAGAAATACATTTTTAAGGCACAGGTTTGTTAGCACTTAGAAATGGAAGCAAAAATCACTAAAAACCGTCATTGGCAATCTGTGGATAAAGCACAAGACCTTTATAAAATTAAGAAGACCTGTGTTTAACTCCGATCTCAGACCCTTACTAGTTGTGTGACCTTGAAGACATCACTTAACCTCTCTCTGCCTCAGTTTTCCCATCCACAAAATGGGGACAATAATAGCACCTATCCCCCAGGGTTGTTGTGATTATTAAATAAGGGAATATTTGTAAAGTGCTTATTATAATGCCTGACACATAGTAGGTGCCATATAAATGTTAACTTATTAATATCATTGCTTTGTCAAGTACAGACAATGCTAGAAAAAGGTCCTTCTTTGGCAGAATGAGTAGCCTAGCGGATTAAGGGAAAGATGAAAACGTATTGTACTTAGATTTCCCTGGATAGAGTGATGAACTTGGAGACAAGAAGTTCCAGGTTCAAATCCTTTCTCAGACAAGTCAAGTCTGGGCAATCATTTGACTTTTCAGCCTTAGTTTCCTTATCTAGAAAACAAGGATGATAACAACACAGGAGGGTGGTGGGCAATGTTGAAAAACTAGGGCTGTTAAAGAAGAAAAGACTTCTCTAGGAACATTGTAACTGTCCAGAAGCATTTGAAAGGCTTTCATGGGCACTATATTTGTCCTCCTTTGACTCAGAGGACTGAACTGGAAGAATACATGGAATCTTCAGAGGAACAGATTTAGGCTTGATAAAAGGAAAAACTTCATAATGATTTGAACTAACCAAAAATGAAATGGGTTATCTCAGGAAACAGTGGATTCCTTTTCATTGGAGATCTTTGAAGAAGTGTTTGATGGTAACTAGTTGAGACTATCACAGGAAGAATTCTTGCTCTGGTAAGGATTGAATTTGATGGTCCCCGAGCTTCCTTCCAATTCCTAGATTCTGTGAATTGATCCCAGGGTAAGCTCAAAGGCTGGACTGACTCTCTTTCTTCCCAAAATCATTATATTTACCACCATTTCCTGAAGTTTCATCAATTAGGAATGTGTACTAAAAATACAAATGTTAGAAAGATCACCTCATTCATGTATGCTTTTGCTTTCTTCCTATCATTTACTAGAGATAGTGATGCTGAAGGAGCAGGAACTTTGGGCGTGGTGGTGGTGGAATAATTTCTGAGTATAACCTTGGATAAAGCATGACTATGAAAATGAAAGATGTTTCTATCTAGAATCCACCAGCATTCTAATTTGCAAACTGGGTGTCTCTGCGATTGTTTTGTGGAGACTTCTAAGAGAAAGATCTTGGAAGAGAACTTAGATAGGGAGAACGCTGTATTTGGGAGGCTTATCCTCCATCTTGACTTTTCCAGAGCCTGCCTCCAGATTTGTATTTTTTTGTTGTTGTCCCCTATAAAGACTATAGGAGGCACCACTGCTTCTGTTGTAGTTAATAATGAAATTGATATGTGGTCAAAAGAGATTGTGACCAAGGTATGCTACAATGATTGGATCATATTTGGTGAGATGAACTAACTGTCCCTTAGAGACAAGTCCCCTCTACTATTATAGAATGAGACAAAGAAGCAACTGTTCTAACTCCTTTTCATGAAACAGGAGTTTAGAGTGGCCAATCCTCAGTTGCATGGCAGTGCCCTGTGCTGGTTGTGTATGCCCACAAACTGGCTTTCTCCTCGCTACACTTCTGTTCTTTCCCTTGTTACTGTCCCTTCCCATTGTTATATAAAGAATTTAGCAGCTGCTAAGTTTTGTTACATGGTGAATGTTGCCAATATTGTTGGTGATTAGGAGGAAGAGACAATCTGAAAAAACCAGAGAATGTGTCCAGCATTTAGTATGGAACACTGGGAGGTGGCAGGTAATGCTGTTAAATTTGGGGGATAAGTTTCTCATTGCATACTGATGCCAATGTAGGGCTATAGAAGCATGGGAATTTTCAGGGGGGTGGTCAAGTTTATTCTATATCATGCTCCATGTTGGGTTATCAAGTTATTAAGCTAAGGTCAGCAAGGGAGCAATAAGAGGCAGAAAAAGAGAGGTATTATTAGAAGGAAAAAGAGTGAAGACAGGTGCCATGCTTCCCCAAAGCAAATTTTACTTTATTTTATTTTTTTGGAACTCTGTCTAGAAAAGAGGATGAAAATTTTTTCCTTTTCCCTCTCCCATACCACACAGTATCTTATTCCTAGCTCTATAAATTTTAAATAAATAATTTATAAAATTATAAAACTAAAAACTATAAATATAAATAAATAATATAAGTTCATCTAAATTATGGTTTAAGTAGTTTTTTACGGTCATAGTTAATTACATTAATCTTATGAGGAAAATGACATTTGATTTCCAAGCAGTCAATTTATAAAAAAAAACTTCGTAATGTAACTCATGTGTAAACTGGAGATTGTGAGTGATAGCAAGTTTTTGGACCCCTCCAATGTTGCTATCATGTCCTTTCTTGTGCTGTCTGGGACAACAAATGTAGCAACTTTAAATAATCAAATAATACATAATTTAATAATTAACAATAAATAATTAAATAATAAATAAATAAAAAGCAGTTCTAATACGACTTTACTGAGATAATGAATTTTTCCTTCACTAAAGTCCAACACTGATACTTTAGCATGATGTGGTGATGACCCTCTAAGACCTTGACATTGAGGTCCAAGCTCTTTTTTTTTCTCTTGAGCTAAAAAGACTTTGAGGGGGGCGGCTAGGTGGCACAATGAATAGAGCACCGGCCCTGGGGTCAGGAGGACCTGAGTTCAAATCCAGCCTCTGACACTTGACATATTTACTAGCTGTGTGACTTTGGGCAAGTCACTTAGCCCCAATTGCCCTCCAAAAAGCAAAAAAACAAAAGACTTTGAGGGTAGGCCCAGACACAGGGTTGATTTCTGTTATGTGTCAACCAGTCTTGGTCTTCAACAGCTTAGTAGGTGATGAGTATTTTGGTCACACACCTTCATTAAGATAGTTATGGAGAGCAGTCAGGTACAACATCTGGGATCTTAAATGGTGCCTTAAGAAAGAGAATAGTCTTGTATTAATTGCACAGATATATAGTGTAGGTTGTGTCATATTTCTTCTCTGGACCTTAATTTCTTCATGTACAAAATAAGGATATCAATGAAGATGATTTCTAAGGCCCCTTCCAACTCTAAAATCTTAGAACTTATCAATGACTATTGTCAGCACATACTCATCTTGTTGCTGAGACATCTTTTTACTCTGAAGCTGACGGCTCAGAAAGACTGTGGTCCATGAGATTTCCCATGGAATGTGGAGATGTGAACAGACAACTGCTGTATAGCATTCACACATAATAATAACCTCAGCTTTCTTTTCAGTAGGTCATCACCCAAAACATCTATTGAAGAGAATGGTTTTGTGGGTTATCCATATAGCTGCAGGTAAACTCTTCTTGATGCTCTAAAGGTTAACTCGGGCCAGTTCTTATTTCCATTGCAAAAAGAATTCTGCCCAGTGGCAACAGAGTTATGGCCTACCTTACAGTCATGGACAGTAACAGCCACCCTCCCTTCTCCTTCTATGTCCTAGATAAATTCTTCTTTTGCCCACTTGAAGGCTGGACAATTACTTGCCCTTCACTGTAGATGCTCCTCTCATTTGTTTCCACTTGGTTCCCCTTTCTTCCCCTCTCTGGGAATTACAATTTAGCCTCCTTACACATATCTGGGGAAAATGTCTCATGTCCAAAAGGACATGGACACCCTCCCTCTTTCTCTTACCTTGTAGTGTTATCACCAATGTACCTACAGTCAGCCACCTTCCCTAATCACCCCTGCTTCAGTGCTCCAGCATTAAACAATACCTAAACCTTCTTTACATGGATGGTTCTTCTTGCCTTGCTTTGGAAGAGCTGTTTCATAATAATGCTTAGCCCACCTCTCTCCCCTTGTTGCCTAAAGTGAGAAAGACTCATCTTCCTGAGTTCACACTTGGCCTTAGACACTTACTAGCTGTGTGACTCTGGGCAAGTCACTTAACTCTGTTTGCCTCAGTTTCTCATCTGTTAAATGAGATGGAGGAAGAAATGGCAAACTACATTAGTATATTTTTCAAGAACCCCCCCACCCCCATTGTAGTCACAAAGAGTTGGACAAGACTAACTGACTAACTAAACAACAATAATTCCCCTTTGTACCTATAGTCTTCTTCCATGTAGGGCAAATTTCTGGCTCTAGTACATTTTCTTCTTCAGGACACCTGTATCAATAATGAGATATTCACAACACCCATGATGGTTATGAATATGCTGGTGTAGTTTTGGATCACAAAATATAGCAAACTCTCCACATGGAAGGCAGAACCAAGGTCTTTATTCAGAAACCATAACACTG
>CM053594.1:178559078-178605092 GCA_028646575.1 Pseudocheirus occidentalis | reverse complement strand
GAGAGAGAGAGAGAAAGAGAAAGGGAGAAAGAGAGTGAGAGAGACAGAGATAGAGAGAGATAGAGAGAGACAGAGAGAGTAAGTTTCTCTCCCAGCATCTGGAAGCTGACTGACAAAAGAGATAAAGTTTTCCTGAGACCAGAATCTGGTGAAGGCCACCTAGAAGGCTGATATTCCCTCTGGGTCCTAGGGCCAGCTGAACTGCTAGAGGACTGAACAAGCATGACCGGGATGAGATTTTGTTTGTTCATGGCCTGGCTGATCCTTGAGTTCCAGGCAAGAGAAGTGGTGAAGGGTTTGAGATGTGCTGGACCCTGTCAACTTCAGTGTGTGCCAGGGATTACCCCGAGGACTGGACGAGAACCTGGCAGCTGTCTGCTTCTGAATCCGAGTGACTGTCTGGTGGATTCAGGAGGGAGCTGGGACCATGGAAGGGGATCCAGGGAATCAGAGAGACCACCCAGAGTCAAGATGAAGAAAAGGCCTCCCCTTGGAGGAAAATGAGGTTTCCTGGACACCAAGGGGTGGAGGGCTTGTGTGGTTTTTATAATGACTGTACTAGTGATTAATGATATTTAGTAATTGTGAATCTAGATGACTGACTGATTAAGTTAATCATTGCCCCATGAGTAGAAGTTTGATATATTGTGAATTGATTGAATGATTAAGCGAGGAGGGTTTCCCCCTTAGGGAAATCAGGTGATTATTCTTTTGTTCCTTGTCCTAAATATTGTGGCCACTGTAGTGAAAACTGTGTTGCCATTCTAATGTTAAGCTGTTATGAACACTATATTGTGATTTTCTGTGATAAGATGTAATGTTGTGAATATTATATTGTGAATGTTTGCCTTGATTTGTAATGGAATAAACAGAGTGTTCACTATACTGTATAATCTGAACCTTAAAAGCTGTTCATAATAACATTCTTTTGGGAATCTGCTGGTGCATGCATTACCGTGTATCAGCATTTGTTCAATCAGACTGAAAATGAACTGGACCAGAGTGGGTAGACAGAACAATTCAAATTCTTCAGTAGTATTAGAAATCCAAATCAGAGTGTCTCCTCTACTGACAATGGGTCAGTAGCACCATCTTTATATGAAGTTCAATGCACTCATTTTCCTCCCTTTAAAGGCTTCATTTTAAGCTCCTTGTAAGGTTTCCTTCTTAACTTTTAAAGTTTCACTTAACCTTTAACATTTGTGTTATAATTTGGTTATTTTCTGTATTTCTTATTGGTAATTAACATGCTTTTTGGAAAAAAAAAGCTTTATGGTGTTAATCTAACTCATCTTTCTGTCCAAGACAGTAATGGAGCTGTTTTAAGTGACATTTTAAATTGTAAAGTACATCAATTGCAAATATTTTTAGAAAATGGTTACTTTGATTTGGAACAAGCATGATAAAAGTACACGTCTCTAAAATAGCAACTAAGAGAAGAAAATCATCGAATGATTACGGCAGAATTCTATTCCCAGAAGTACATAGGTCAGAATATTGACAGTTGTGTTCATTATGTTCCCACATGTGCACACGTGGTATGAACAAACCTATATCCAAACATTTTCTGTTTTTGGAGTGGTAATTGTATTTCCATTTATAAGAGGTAAAGAAAATATTCAAATCGATACCTTTTAACCTCTGCCATCACCAATCAAGAAGAATGAGGTTTAATTTAACCAGAGAGATTGGCAAAAGCTTCAAACTTTGGAGGCCCTCTACTAAAGTTAGTGGCTCTACCTCTAAAGGATTAATGTGAACAAGGTAGTAGCATTTAGACCTTTCAAATTCTCTCAGTCTGAGGTAAATTGTACTTCATCTACAATACTGGGAGAAAAAAAACCCCAATATTAAATTTATATTAAGGATTCTAATACTTAAAATTATTTCTGTTGCATTTGAAAATAGTTTTTGGACACATCGGTATTATATAACTTGGGCACAGCCTAAGTCACAGGACGGCAGTCATAGAATCAGAAGGGAGCTTGGAGATCATTTACTTCAACACCTTCATTTTAGAGGTAATGAAACTGAAAATAATGGTTCTTAGGTGACTTCCTTAAAGTTACATAGCTAGGGAGTAGAGAACTAGAGCCCCAGATCTTCTGAGCCTCAGTTCAGCAAAATTCAATTAATTATTTTTTATTTACACTAAAATGTCTAATTTATAGTCTATCAGTGACCATTGAGAGGTGCAATTTACTAAAGATTTGACAAAGAATCTTAGAACTTGTCAATGTCTGTTCTTTCCATCAAGGAGCCCATGTTACTTAACATTTCCATGTGGAAATAAGTCTAACTGCATGAACCATAACTTTAGAATGCCTCACTAACATTTACCTTTTGGAAATGAAGTAATAACACATTTTACTAGTTATTCCTGCCTGGGATTGCTTTCCTGTAAGATAAGATGTAAATAAATCTGAATTACGCCCCAGAGTATGAACAATAACAGCAACAACAAAATCGAATTCCTCACCAAGCTTTGTTAGGGCTGCTCTGTCTACTCTAACTTCAGTTATTCAGGTAGAGGTCAAATATAATATTTTTATTCAGTAGAGTCTTACTCTTAGTGACCCCATTTGGGGTTTTCTTGGCAAAGATATGGCAGTGGTTCTCCATGTCCTTCTCCAGCTCATTTTACAGATGAAAAAACTGAGGCAAACAGGGTTAAGTGACTTGCTAAGGGTCACATAGCTAGTAAGTGTCTGAGGCCAGATTTGAACTCTGGAAGAGGAGTCTTTCTGACTTGAGGTCCAGCACTTTATCCACTGTGCCATCTACTGCCCAAATATAATAAAAATTGCTTAATTTTTAACCAGGCACACGGTCATGGAGAAGTCAAGTAGCTTCTTTTAAAAATATTTCCTTATTTGTAAAATGGAGATAATAATGTCTTTGTACCCATCCTAGTTTTGAGGGGTTTTGAAACTCAAATATCTTGAGATAATATATGCAAATTGCATTGCAGACTCTAAAAACATTACATAGTCGATTGTTCTTATTGTTCTCATTTTTCTTTCCTTAAAAAATTCAAATACTCCTTTGAAAATTTCTATCCCACTATTGTTCTTTTATGTTTAATGTTCATCAGATTCCAACAAGAGAGAATGAAATGGTGACTTTTTGTAAAGTAGATGAAAATGTTGGGGTGTTGGTTCTTCTTTGTTTGGCTATGCTTTAAGCAAGCAGCTTCAGTAGCAGATGGGATAAGAGGGACGATATGTCATCTCATAACAAGCCTGGGTGGTACTATTATTATCCCCATTTTACAGTTAAGGAAGTGGAGGCAAACAAAGGTTAAGTGACTTTTCCATTAGGGACACAAGTAGTAAATGTCTGAGTTCAGATTTCAACTAAATTCTTTCCAACATTCAGTCCACTACACCACCAGCTGCCTCTAAGTGTATTTGTTGAATTCTGAAGGGTATTTTGGGAGTTGTATTTGTTGTACAGGGATTTGTCATAAGTTAGTTTATGAAAGAGAGCAAGGATCTTGTATGTATATAAGTTTTTCCCTTTGATGTTATGTTTCTGAGTATTTGGTAGGGGCTAAATTTTTGCAACATACAATGATATTCTGTGCAGGTTCTACAGTTTCCTTGCAAAATCTATTGCTATCAGTTAGTCTGGACTCCTTAAGAACAACCTTTCTGTGATTTCTGGTGGCAAGTACCTCGTCTTGTATTACTATTATAAAACCCCCCAACACACATAAAATAAATCCACATGACTTGGCTACTTGTCTCATACTTCATTGTTAACATATTTCTGGTTGAGTTTATATGTGTATCACCCAAAGAAGGCCTCTCAGTTCCATCCTTGGATCTCAGCCATTTCACAGAGTCTTGCTGGAATTCACCAGGGAACTTATATAAGGCATGGACCTTTTGTTCTTCTCCTTTAGCTTCTTCTTAACCAGCCTATCCATAGGAAATATAACTGAAAGGAACTTTATTGGTCATCCAGTCCATCATTTCATGAATGAAGAAAATGAAGCCCAGAGAAGTTAAATGCATTGTTAAAGATCACATGGGTAGAAGTAGCAGAACTTGGATTCATACAGACTCAGGGTTGGAAGGAGTCCCAGAGGTCATTGTGTTCAAATCTAGATTCAAAATAGATAGCTCTGATTCCAAATCCAGGAATCTTCCTACCATGACATGATTCAGATTTGGAGCTCATGTTACTTAGTCCAATTGGTTATTAATCCACTCTGTTGTGGATATCTGATTAAGTTTACCCCTAATCATGATTAATGACACGGGCATCTCCTAGACCTTATTGCTTTTTCTAGGGTTATTAAGCTCTGCGCCTACATCGCCTTTTCCATTATGTAATTTTGTACACTGCTGCCTGAGTTAATTCTTGCTCATATTAGTTTAGAAAGTACAGGCTACCTTCTTAAGAGATCCCCACAAATAGACAAATCTGAGAATATTTGTTCCTAACATAAAATGTTTTGGACAGCTACTCATTTTCTCATCAAAACTGACTTTTTTCAAAATTCTTTCAATTCTTCTGATAATATCAGGTAATTAGGTAGTAGTGGTCTTTTAACATTTCTTTTTAATACATGCTAATCTCCTTTTTAACAAGGTGAGTGTGCCTTCCAGCAGTAGTTAGGGAGCAGGGCCAAAATGGTACCGGGGAGGGAAAAATCATGAAGAAGAGCACATTCAGAACTGAAAGTCTGAGTGTTAGTCAGGATGGTTTCCTGTATGCTACAGGAAAGATTTGTAAAGTCTTATATCACATTCGACTTTTAAAGTCCTCTTCACTGTGCTTTTCAAGAATCTGTTTTTCTAGATTGCAAAGTAGAAATAAATTTTTTTGCTCTACCTTACAACTAGCAATAATAAGCAGCTTCAGAGTATACAGAATCACTTTCCTTAAAATAATCTTGATAGTCAGTGTAAATATTGTTACCCTTCTTCTTGCCCTTATGCTATGTTGAAGATACATGCACAAATAAAATGATTTTTGCCATTTTTCAGGGTGAGGAACTCCTTGTATGGAACACCTTCTACCAATGGATATCTAGCCTGTTATTGTTTTTTGCTTTCAATCATGTCAATATATTCTCGCTGCTTTCAGGGGTTTTCTTGCCAAAGATACTAGAGTGGTGTGTCATTTCCTTCTCCTGTTTGTTTTACAGATGAGGAAACTGAGGCAAACAGGATTCAGTGACTTGCCTGGGGTCACAGAGCTAGTGAGTGTGTGAGGCTGAATTTGAACTCAGGTCATCCTGATTCCAGGCCCAGCACTCTATCCACTATGCTACCCAGCTGCCCATATTAAACCTATCCACGACTTATTAGGAATAGTCCTAGAGAACTGTCTGAAGCACACAGAGCTTAAATAACTTGCTCAGGATCTTACAGCTAATAAATATCAAAACTTGGATTTGAACCTAGTTCTTTCTAATGTCTAGCCCAGGTAGCATGTTATCTACTTGGCTATAGTAGAGGAAACTAAGCAATGCAGTAGATAGAGCACAAGGCCTGCAGTTAGGAAGATCTTAGTTCAAATACGTCCTTAGATATTTGTTAGCTCAGTGATCCTGAACAAGTATAGGCACTTAATAAAAGCTTATTCCTTCCCTCTCGTTACAAAGTCATACACACTCTGTATTAAATAAACCATTTTTTCTTTCTTATCAAGTAAATACAAACACCTCAACAAAGGTGATGCTGAGATCCTGCCTCCAGAAATGGTAACTATACTATGATCCTAGGCAAGAAACATGAAGTTCCTGTCTTCACTTCTGTGGCCCTGGTATTTTTCTATTTAGAGTGAGAGTAGTGGTCTGGAGGACTTCTAAGTTCTCTGCCACCTCTAAAGCTCTATGGTCATCTAGGCGGCTTCTAAAAGAGAAGAATGTTTTTATGGGATGTGATGAGGCCAGATTATTAGTGTACTACATTTCAAACAGTGTTATTTTAATATCATCTCTTCCAATAGAGCTGACAATAGCATTCCTAAAAGTGCTTAAAGCATCGGATAAAAACAACTTAGTCATTTTACCACATGGTTGTTTGTTTTTCAGATGGTAGAGATCTGTATTCAAGGCATAAACAATGTAGTTTATAAAGCTAAGGCCAAAAGCCACAATACTTCATATTATCTTAATGGAATCACAAAAATACTTTATTTAGAATGCATTATAGTGGATTTAGAATGTCAAATCATGGATTAAATGGAAAAGATACCTTCCAAAGTTCATTACTGCACTTCCAGGTATTTCTGCTTTTTAATTTGTGGGGTTTTTTTCTGCTAGGGTTTATTCTTGAGTATACAAGTTGTGATGTTGAAAAAGAGAATTACTGAATGGTGCCAGTTTGCCCTTTTATGTTTTGGAAAACATTTCTTTTCCTGGGTGAAAACAAGAGAAGGATCTTCATCTCTTTTCTGGAGAGCACTGCTCATCTGGGTTAATACATGTTTAATTATATACATTTGCCATTTTCCATACAATATCTGAGTCTTAAGATTAGGGACTTTTTCATTCTTTGTACGTGCCACTGTTTGGCATGTAGTAGGTGCTTCATCCATGTTGACTGATTAATTGGTTTATGGAATTTCAAGAATCATGCTGAAGTTTCCAAAGTGGAAATTGACAGAGGGCTTTCTTTCTCAGAACATGCTTTTTCTTTGGGTAGGAGGGCCTGAGAATAAACATGTGAAAAATTGAACTGATCTGAAAATGCAGTGGGCCTGCAGCCAAGTCTAGAAAGGTCAGACTTCATTGATTGTGGCAGCATGTTTTCACGTATAATTGATGGTTTTAACCATCTGTCAAAGTCCTCCTTTTAACCACCAATTAGGGTTATGATTTGTAACTATGCTGCACTTGAGATTTAGAGCAATTTCAAAATCTCTCCTAGTGAGTTGTTTAAAATGCATCTAACATAAGATAAATGCTTAAGTGGGAAGCCATGACATTATACAATATGAAGGAAGGGACTTATAATAAGGCAATTGAGAAAAGTAGGACTAAGAAAAATAGCTGTAGGATAGTTCTTGTTAATGTGTCTTCAGAACCATATATGAGAAGGCACTCTTAACTTGAAATGACTTGAAATGGGTCAGGTTGCTTAGAAGAGAATATCCCAAAATGAGAGCTGTAACAACAACTAGATTCCCTTAGCATGGTGTGGACATCTTTTTAGTGATACCTAGTTTCTAGTTTCTGAATCTTGGTTCAGTAAGATATTTTCCCATTTACTCTCAGTTCTCTTGAACAGAGTTTTAATTAAGAATTTTCGCAATGGGGTCAAACGAAATTATGAAAAAGATTGGGGGTGGTCTGGAAAACACGGTTTAAGGTATAACCATTTGTCTATGTAATGAGGTAGACTAGAATCAGGCTTTTTTTTTTGGTATTGCTATCACTACCTACTTGCCACCCTCCATGATTATCTTCCACCAAACAGAAGCCATTTAATATTAGTCAAACAAAACAAATTCATATATTAACTGAGTCTGAAAATATATCTCATCTTGCACCTCTAGTTCATCCACTTCTCTGCCAAGAAATGGGAAGCATGCTCATTGTTTATCAGTCCTTTAATGTTAAAGTTAGTCACTGAATTTACAGACCAGTTCAAATTTTACATGTTTATTCTCAAGCCCTCCTATCAAAAGAAAATGCAAAAGAAAAAACAGAAATAATGCCTTTCCCTAGCCCCATGTGTGAGGTGCAAAGTGAGAAACCGTTTTTGAGAAGGTTCCAAGAAATATGGCGCCTTCAGGAGAAAGCCAGGCTTCAGTGATCACTAGAAGTAAAAAAGAACATACCCAGGATGAAGGGGATTTTTTAAATAGTAGAAGAATATTATAGAGAATACAGGGCAAACCAAGGCCAGAGGAGAGTAGAGGCTGGGGAGGACCAGGGGTGAGTTGGATACAGATGAGATAGTAGATCCAGGTAGCAGGGGAAACAGGTCTTTGCTTACACAATGTGGTTCTCATTGGCATTTGAAAAGGAGGGAATAGGAATCTTCTATCATAGATTATGGAGAATATCTATTATAGAGAATTTAAATAAACTCCCAGCTTCTAATTAGAATGGGGGGCAAGTACTTCTATAGATTCTGACAATAAGGTAGAACTGACCCAGTTGATTACAGTGGTGGAGGAGAGAAGGACAGAATATTTGTTTGAAAGGGAATATTTCAATTGTATTGCAATCAGTGATGAACATTTATGGAATGTTTATTCTGTGCAGGGCACTGTGTTCTGTGTTAGGCAGACCAAAGGGAAGCTTTGAGATGCCCAGTTCTTCCCGCTAAGAATTTGCTACTGTGACAGGGGGTGGTAACTGGTACGTGATACCTCAGAACCTGGGCTGATCCCAGTCATTTGATCTAGAGTGTAATAAGTTAGACCTGTGAAAAGGGGCATGATGGCCAAAGGACTTGAGAGAAGGGAGGAGTGGGTTGGCTCAGTGAGTAAAGGACAGTTGAGTGGGTTGGCACTCTACCAAGGTGAGGAAACCATGCCTGCTACCAGTCTCCATGCCAACCCTTCCATATAGTCACCAAAATGTTGGCACCTGGGGGAAAAGGTCTCATTTAATCATATCCATTATGAGTTTTCCACACCCGAGTGAATCTACCCACTGGCAATGGAGTTTTGTTTGTAGATGACTAGTTTTGAGTGCAAAGCCAGATGCAACTCCCACTGTAAATTTTAAAAATTGGCATTCCAATTTAAAAAATCATCATCCTGAAAGTTTTGACTCCTGTGAATCAATTCCACAATACCTTATCATCTCAAGATGAATGAATAAAACAGAATTTCTAAACCATGACCGCCTCATGGACAAAAGGTTGGCCTGCCTCCTAACAGACACTTTGTGCCTATTTTGGGCTAAGTCTTAGGTGGACCTTCCAGGTGTAGCAGCTATATGCAGCAAGAGAAATATATATATTTCCCCACCTACTCATGCATGGGGAGAACAATTTTCTCTGGTTCACCAATAGTGATAACCATAAAATATTGGTATTACAAAAAAGGAATATGGCAAAGCACAAGATAAAATCCTTTCAGTTTACACAGACTGGAATAATTTACTTTCAGTCTCTGCAAAGGGTAAGCAGTGGCCTGAGTAATAAATGACCTTGAATCTGATTTATGCTGATTAGAGCTGCACTTTAAAAAACAGCTTTTTGGTTGCTTTGAGATTAATGCTGATTTTACTCAAGTAGCATGTGATGGTGATGCCATTCACAAAATGGCCTTTGATAAACCAATCAGTTGCCTTCTCATCTGCCTCAATAAAAAAGTCATTTCACTCTGGAGGAAAATAAATTGGGCTTCTTTGCTAGGCACAGCTGTAAAGTGGAACCAAATAGAAAAATTCAGAAATAAACCCAGGGGAGTAAATTGCTAGCTGAGGAGATTCCAAATATCCAGCTTCCCCTTTCTCTTATGAAGTGCTATACATGGCAAAGATATTTGTTATGCCATAGAGCTTATTAACTATTAAAAAAGTGCTGAATATCTGTGGAGTGATTTTGGTTTGTTGACAAAAATAGCTCAGATTCCTTTACATAGTGCTCAATATAGTTAAAGCCTGTTTATAAAAAAAATTTAAAAACAACACACAAAATGAGCATTTAGAAACCACTTGAAAGCAACAATTAACTTGGTATATGCCAGTAGAATTTCTGCTCCCTAATTTGCCTAGGCACTTCAGTTACTGCCAGGCAAACTGGTATTAAATTCAACACAGCATTCCAAAATGAGGGGATGTTGTATGGTATGCTAAATAGGGAACTACCATTCTCTAAGGAAATGATGTAAATTTAAATATATTTTTCTTTTGAGCTTATGTTACTTTGTGGATATACTAGCACATTAATAATTTAATTCAATGAATATATACATATACATACACACAAACGCACACACACACATATATGTAGAGAAAGACAGAAAGACAGAGACAGAGAGAGAAAGAGAGATAGAGACAGAGACAGAGACAGAGAGAGAGAGCTACTTTATTAAGTGCTAGAGTTACAAACACAGAAACTGAATGGAATCATTGCCCTCCAGGGGCCCATATTGCAACAGAGGTGGTGGAGAAGCAAGATATCATCCCTATTCCATTGTTCCCATGTGGTAAAAATTACATCACTCTGCTACATTTATCCATCATCATTGAGGAATGAGGTATTCTGCATAAATGAATTTTCTAGATGACTGGAATTACAGAAAAGTATGGAAGATGAAGAAAAGAACAAAGGAAACAATGTTTTCCCAAAGGTTAGATGTGGGACAAGATGGAAGAAAATCTCAAGATGTTCTGAGATTCCATAGATATCACAAGAAATGTGAATGCTGACATAGAAAACATCTTTTAAAAAAATCAATCAATCAATAAACGTTTTAATGCACCTATTATGAGTCAGGCACTGTTAAGCACTGGGCTTTATAGCAACAATATTTTACTGGTGATGATATATGGCTATGGATGATGGACTACCACAGTTTTCAAAGAACAAAACTGTGGGTCACCAGAAAGGCAATGGTAAGGTCCATGGTGATTATAAACAAGCATAATTTTATCACCAGTGGATTGTGCACAAAAGTAGAGTAAAGGGTAACATCAAAGGGGTGCATAAGCAGCAAAGGAGGTGGAATAGTTATGTAGCTAAAGCAAGGAATGATAAGTGAATACCATGAAGACTATATTTACCTCCATGCAACATAACATGACCTAGAAGAAGGTTCTTAGCATATTAGGTGGACTACATGTGAATGGACAAGATTCAATCAGGATAAGGAGTGAGGGTTGCCATCTACACTGTTGGAAGAATTGCGAAAATTAATTATAGAACAGATTCTTTAAAGAATTGAAGAAGAATCACAGGATAAAGACCTATTGTTTACTGGTTCTAAAAGGCTAGGGATCCATGGGATAACTGTGTAGGTGATAGAGATGGACTGAGAACAAGCTTGTGAGAAAACCACCTTCAGATGATCACCACAGTGAGAACTACCCACTCAGGAAACATCTCAACTGATTCAGTTCAATTCAATTCAATTCAACAAATATTTAATAGGCATCTATAAAGAGCTAGAGGAAGCATGGCAAAGAGAGAGCTTGCTCAAACAAATACCACATTGTTACCCTGGGCTAGTCCTTTGACTTCTTGTGGCTGTAGGTACCACTCTATGACTCTAAACTGAAAAGTAATTTCCAGCCTGTGTGGATGGTGGATGCAAACTTCTCTGAGAGTGCTCAATACCAATGGAATGATGGGTCCAGACCCTGTCCCTTACCTTCAAGGCACTGATCACATCACTAGGGATTCAAAGGAAAAACAATACATCTATATTATCAAGGAGTATTATTCAGTCAATTTGCATTTATTAAATAGCTACTCTGTGGCAGGCACTGTGCTAAGCACATTTTACTTTGAGGGGAAATGGAAGAGAAAGATACAATATTTACTTAAGAAAATTCAAAGAGAGGGGAAGGAAGCATTAGTAACCGGGAGGATCAGGAAAGACCTTATGTAGGAATGATTGTGACTGAGTATGTTCAGGATTTCAAGAGGAAGAAGTGAGTAGGGAGTGCATTCTAGACACACACACTGAGGTGAGAGACAGATTGTTGTGTTCAGAGGACAGCAAATATGTGTATTTGACTGAAACAAAGAGCCTATGAATATGTGAATAGTAGATAATAATATGAGACTATTTCAAAGGTGGTGGGAATCAGATTGAGGATAGCCCTAACTATCAGAGTAATGATTGTATTTAAACTTAGAGATAATAGGAATCATTGAAGATTTGGAGTAGGAGAGAGAATGTGGCTAGACGGATCTATTTAGAAATATCAGTTTGGAAGCTGTTCAGAGGATGAATTGGCAAAAAAAGCAAGAGACCAGAAGTGGACCCCTCATCTGGGCAAGCTGAGTGAGAGCCCCTACGTGTTCAGGGAGTGGAGCACTCCTTATATCCATAGATTACCCATAGGAGCAGACTACAATGTGAGCGAATTTGGGGTGTGTGTGTGTGTGTGTGTGTGTGTGTGTGTGTGTGTGTGTGACAGAATATAGGCCCAAATAACCTCTTCACCACTTATCATTTTCAATCTGCCCTTTTATATAGCCAGCTTCACAATCTTTTAAGGGATTGATTTGTTTATTTCTTAAAAAAAAACTGCTTCACCGAGAACAGATAATGGATAGATAATTCACAAGCTAAAGCTAGATCTCTACCGAAGCAGTAAGTTACTTTGGGGCTGCTTAAGTACTTTGAGTGTCTTGTTTTCCATCACACCAGAGTAAGTTTTTCCAATAGCTTATGTACTTAGATGAATCTGTGATTTCAGAGTGGGTACTCCACAGCAGATCGCTAAGTATCTAGGTCTTCTTATCCTATAAGATTCATGACTATATCTTCCTTGAAATCTTCTCTAGAGGATCCTTCTAATACATCTATCTAATCCACCTAATAGGGATCCATCTAATAGGAAGCTTTCCTATACTTCTTTTAAAACCCAGGACTGCCACTACAGCAATGGGCTACTGCTTCCTTGCTCTCATCCTTGCTTCTTGACACCTGTTTTGGTCACATATTCTTGATGATGTCTTTTATGTTACCTCTTTCATGCAAATCTTTGTTGTTAATATGCCACAGCCACCATTTTTTACACTAATATTTTACAGGTGAGTGAATATAGGTAGCAGGAAATGAAGGAGCATGATCATCTTTGTTTATTTGCGGGAGAAGGTGGGGACAGTAACTTAACTGATAGATCAGGGGTATGCTACAGATATAACTACCTCACTTTTAGTAAAGCATTTAATAGCATTTGTATCCTTAAAGGAAAAATGAATACATCTGACCCAGTCAATAACAAAATTACATGCTTTTAGAACTCTTTGAATGGCTAGAATCAAAGGACAGTCAGTAAAAAAAAATTAAGTTGGAAGGATATCTCCATTGGAGTGCCTCAGTGAAGTGTGACTAAGCTGGTGCTATTTAATCTTTCTTTCTTTCTTTCTTTCTTTCTTTCTTTCTTTCTTTCTTTCTTTCTTTCTTTCTTTCTTTCTTTCTTTCTTTCTTTCTTTCTTTCTTCCTTTCTTTCTTTCTTTCTTTCTTTCCTTCCATCCATCTATCTATCTTTCTATCTATCTATAGCCATAGACGGTCTTTTCCTTCTCACTTGCAGGTGACACAGGAAGCAGATGACAGTCTAGAACACTAGGCTAATGAAATTTGATGGAAGTCTTGAGATAAAAAAAATTATATCTTCACAATTATAAAATGGAGGAAACCTCGTCAGACACTGTGGTGAGTGAAGACGAAATGACTTGAGGAAACAAAGGCTGGAGCTTCCAAGCACATTAATTTATTAAGCAACGTGTGTCAATTGTCCAACAAATTGGGACCAGGTCCAAGAGACAGAGTCCCCTTCAGAGCTACTTTGAGAATGAGGCCTATTTCAGAATGTCTAAGAGAAGATGATTACATGAGACATCTGGGACTCAAGACAAAAAAAGGTAATTAAACAGACATTGGGAGTGGGCTAATAGGATACAAAGAGACACAATGTTAAGTTATTTTCAATGATCATTATTGCATTGCTTTGGTCTTTTGTTTCATGGTCTTTATGTTCAAGTTTGTTTGGTTACCTTGGTGACATGTAAATTCCCCATGTCAAAATTAGTCTATTGTGAGTTCTCTAATTAGTTAGTTTGATCTGTAACCTGACATATAATTCTGATTATGAATATATGAAAAACCTTATAGATTTGGCTTATAGTAAGTGATCCATGGGGGTTGGGGTAGGGAGTGGGCTGCCCACTTCCCTGTGAATCCAAAGGGGAGATTGAGGGAATTAAGGAGATTGGAGTAGCAAGTGGTGATAGGAATAGAGTGAACCTCACTGACTCCATCTTTGGACTCAATTGTGGAGCTAGCTTAGTTCTCTTTCTATTCATTTTGGGACTAATCCAATTTCTGTCTTGTGAGAAAACTTTTATTCATTCATGGGAATTGGAGGAAAAAAATTATCACTTTGTTTGAACCCAGCCTTGAATGACTGGGAACCTGGAACACCTCTTCCTATTGCTTAGAGAACTTTAACTGTGCTGACCAAAAAACTGGTCAGATCCTAAGACTGACACAAGGAATTTTCTCACACTTAAACATCTCGTGCAACTCACATGTCTTATCTGAAAACTGGTCTCATACTGAACAATCAGTTATTGATTCCATGTTCCTTTGATGTTTACAGATCCTTGGGGGGGTGAGTGGGACACCTCTTTTTCTGAAATCAGGAAATGGTGCCTGTTTGTTCTCTCCCTCCCAACTTAGAAAGTTACCAGTCTTTCCTCCAATTAGGAATTAGATTTTGTGATGTATTCTGGTTAATTGTTTTCTTTTAATTAATTGGCCTTATTTGAATAATTGTTTTTAATGTATAAAACATCTGTCTCCCCCTGTAATTGGGATCCAATTCATGTGTAATTGAGGTCCAAACTTAAGCTGAGTAAGGGGACTGGCCTGATGCACAGCTTAATAAATTAATATACTTGGATGATCAAATCTTTTTTCTCCTCAGGAATTTCATCTTTCACCTAAGATTAATAGCAATTTATCTGAAAAAAAAAGATTTAGGGATTTCAATAGAGCATAAACTCAAGAGGATTCCATAGCATGATCAGATAGCCAAAAATAGCTAACATGATGGTGGACCACATTAAGAGAGTCGTGGCTTCCAGGAATCTAAAAGTGAGAGTCCCACTATACTTCGCCCCAGTCAGACCACATCTGGAGTATTTTATTCAGTTTTGTGAACTCCATTTTAGGATGGACACGGGTAAGAGAAGAGTTAGCAAGGCTCTTTAGAATTTAGGCCATTTCCAGACTAGCAAAAGGACTTGGGGATGTTTATCCTGGAGAAGAGAATATTCAAGGAGGATAGTTTAGATCTATTTGAACATTTGAAATCTGTCACGTAAGAGAGTAATCAGACTTGTTCTATTTGATTCCTTTCAACTCTGAAATTCTGTGATCTTGTAAATCTTGGAAGACTCAGAATGCAATGTAATCTAAAAGGCAATGGAAAAATGTATCATTGGGAGATAAAGTTAAGCAACATGACACTGAAATTATGCATGAATCTGAGGTGATGACAGATAGGATGTAGAACATATCCACTAACATGTCTAGATTGATCTACTCTCATCAGAAGCCACCGAACATGGTCTGCAGCAGTGATATATTCTATTTACATACAGAAACCTTTAGGGAAGTAATTCATGAAATTCATTTTACAGATGTGAGAATGGCAGTTCAGAAAAGTTAAATAATTAAGTAGCTTGCCCACAGTAACATTGCTTATAAGTGGTAGAACTGAGATTTTAACTCAATGCTTAAGGCTCTAAGTTCAATATTCTTCCTTCACTGCTTCCTTTGCATAATACAAGGACGTATTTTAAGTGACCAGAATGGCATAGAGAGCAGAATCCCCCAAGTAAACCTTTCTGCAAGCAATTAAATACATTTTGGAAATTTACCAAAAATATTAGGGTATCACATTAAGGAGGAATGAGACAGCTTTCTCACAGAAGGTAGGACTTTAGCTGAGTCTTGAAGGAAGCCAGAGAAATCAATAGATGGAGATGAGTAGGGAGAGCATTCCAGTTATGGGAGATGGCTGGTGAAAATGCTTGGAGTTGGGTGATGGATAGGATGTCTTCTTAAAGGAATAGCAGGCAAGTATAACTGGATCAAAGAATACATGGAGAAGAGTAAGGTGTAAGAAGATATTTAAAGTATTGTGTTCAGTTTGAGGAACCACTTTTTAGGAAGTGCATTGATAAGCTAGTGTGTATTCTGATGAGGATGATGGAGATAGTGAAAATCACTGAAGGTCATATCATGTGAATCTTTCTTAAAGGACCTGGTAATGGTAAGTTTTGAGAAAAGCATTAGGAAGGTATGGTTAGATATCTGGAAGCATTTGAAGAGCTGTCATGTGGAAGGAAGATGGATCAACCTTATTCTGTTTGGCCCCTACAGGACAGAACCTAAATCAAACTGGAGTTTCAGAGATGTAGAATTTAGCTCAAAGGAAGGAAAATCTTCCTGTTCAAAAGGGCAATGAGTTATTTCAGGAAGTAATGGGTTCCCCATTCTTAGAGGTCTTCAAGTGAAGGCTGGGGGATCACTTGGACCTCTGAGGTCCCATCCTATTTTGTGATTTTTATGTTTCTGTAAGAATCAAAAACACATACTCTTAAATCAGGGTAAGCCCCTAGAGAAATCCTTTGCATTTCCTAAAGGATGATTTTTTCAAGTAGAGAATAGTTGGCCATTTATCAAGGTTATTATGGAGGGGAGTCCCATTCAGGTGCAGGTTAGTCCAGATGGTCTCTGACCCTTCTCCAAAGTTTGAAATGGCTACTGAAACATGAATCAGAAGAGTTTCATCTTGGCTTCCTAGTTTCCCTTTAGCCAATTACAATGTTCTTTTATGCCTACTTTTAACTTTGCAAATTTTGATCATTGCCAATTCTTTCTTTTTTAATATAAAGGGCTCAGAGGATCAGAGATTTAGTGCTTGAAAATACCTTGGGGGCCATCTAATCCATCTCCCTCATTTTATACCCCCCAAAAAAACTGTGGCTCAGAGATTTTCCCAAGGTTCCAAAGGATATAAATGGCAGAGCCAGGATTGGCACTCAGGAGGCCCAACTGCAAATCCAGGACCCTTTTCACTGGACCATGCTAACTTGTGCAAATTTTCTGACAAGCTTCATCATTCTATCTATCCACTATTCATACTCCTCCAGCAGTTCTCCATTTTTCAAAAACACTTATGTTTCCATTTTCATTAACAGGTAGTACTATGGGCTGAAATGCTATACTACTGGGACCTTGGAAATGCTTATGGGCCTCTCAATATTTCTGGCTAACTATGCTGTCAACCAGCATCTGGCTAGACAGTTTTGTTTTTCAGTTGGTTGCCATTCCATGGCGGGTCTGGTGCTTCCTGGCCACTAAGCTGGTTATTGATGGAGGTAGGAACACAGAAGTATAGTGAACATTTCCTTCTCCCTTCACCTTTCTGTGTTAATGCAACACAAAAAGTAGACCTAGGTAGCAGCCTGAGGAAACAAAATGTACTTCTCTGGCAAAACTAAAGCAACAGCAGACACTACTGAATCCTCAGACTGGTTCTTAGCGTCTTATCACCTAGAAAGCAACTAAACTTAAAAAAGTTAAGTAGAGGGCATAGAGTATCATGAAGTGAGAGAGGGATGGAGGGACTTACCCAATGGAGAGTATTGTCATATGACTCTATGCCACCCCTTTCCACTTCCTCAGTATGTTGATCAATACCCTCCCCATCTTGCCTATATACATTCCAAGAGAATATAAGCTTCCATTTCTTAACTAATTTATCTCTATGACCAAAGGTTTTATAATGCTGAATCAAACTTCTAGCCCCCAAAGTAAAATGGTGTGAGAAAAGAGGATTTAATTTTATCTTATCTGCATAAGCTTCCTCCCAGTGATTTTTTCCATTTACTTTAGCCAAAAAAATACCCATTAAATTATAGGCTATAAGACTGATTGCTTACGTGTTTTTAAATCTGAGTCAGAGGGACAATAAATAACCATATTCCATTGGTTAAAGAAGCCACCGAAGCTGAAGACGGCACTAAGACTTTTGGGACACACTGTATAAGTCAAAGGCTGAGATGTGTCCTGGGAATGCCTTGTGCTGCATAGATGTTCATGAGAATTAATAGCTTCTGTAATCTGCAAGTGCTGAAAGACACTAAAATTGAACATCTATGCCACAGTCACAAATATCATTCTTGGTGAAGAAAGATGCTGCCACACACTTCACCAGGCTGGAGGCCTTGCTGAGCTTCCCAGAAATAAATCTGTTGAGCTCAGAACAACAGGAAATTGTCACTTCAGCACTTAAAAAGCTGTCAAACTGCTCTGAAGCCACCTACTCACTTGGTACTCTCTAAGTTGCTAATGACTTCTGGCTAAGGAGTGGCTTTTCTTTTTCTTAATCACCAGCAGATCACAGCTTTTCAAGTTGGTCACAGTCCACAAGCTGGTTGGAGTTTTCAAAGACAGCACTGAAGGGGGATGTGCTCTGGGACTTGGGAAATGCCAAAATATTTATGATTTATGCCCATTTGTCTGAAACTCATTACCTGCTATTTCTATAGTTCTCTCTAATGTAAACTTTTAGGTGATTGCTGAATTTCTTGTCTTTTGAATAAACATGAGAAGACAGATGAGTTATTCAGCAGTTAAGCTGTTTCAATGTTATAGTCTCTTATATTAGAATATTTTTTCCTTTGAAGCTGTTAAGATATTACTCTACTAACAAGTTTCTGACAATGAGTAATTGTGTGAGGAGTATCTACTACCTCCTCATCCTCATACATACAACCTGTTCTGCTTCTCCCACAGGTTGCTCAAAAGGTAGATTTGATGGGAGGGGGGAGGAGCTCAGAAGCTTAGGTTAAATGCAGGACCCAGGGATTCAGTAAACATCCTAAGTTCTTATGATGGAAGATCACAGTGCTCAGATGAGAGGCATCACACTTCTCACAAAGACAAGAGAAGTTTCTTGTTGTTGTTCAGTCATTTCAGTTGTGTCTGATTCTTCATGATGTCATTTGGGGTTTTCTTGGCAGACATCCTAGAATGGCGTGCCATTTCCTTCTCGATCTCATTTTACAGATGAGGAAACTGGAGCAAACAGGGTGAAGTGACTCGCCCAGGGTCACACAGCTAGTAAGTGTTTAATGCAGTTCTTCCTAATCCCAACTCCACCATTATCCACCACTGTGCCACCTAGCTGTCTAGGTGCTTGATGGAAAGTAGATCCTTCTAATAATTAGAAATATTCAGAAGGTCATTGGCCTTTATTGGGAGATTCTTCTCACTGGCATTCTTCAGGCAAAGGCAGGATGACCTTGTACTGAGTTGTTGAGGGGATTTTTGGCCCAGTGTGGGTTGGATTAGATGCCTCTGGACTCCCCTCTAACTCTGAAATTCTATGATTTTTGTCAGTAAGCAGCTTTTTAGCTCCTGATGTGCAAAAACCAAAAGCAGGGGCAAAGAGAACAAATGCTACATGTAAGCCAGACTTGTTGCATTAACGCCATAGAATCATATGATTTTAGAGTTAGGAGAGATTGACTGTAACCCATTCAATATGTAAATGTGGAAACTGAGACTTGGAATAATTAAGTAATTTACTTTTATTACCAAATGAAATATAATCTGTAAAGCATTTAGCATAGTGCATGGTATACAGCAGGCACTTAAATGTTTGATCCTTTCTCTTCACGACCACAAAACTGCCCCAGAAGACCAAGATTAAAAGAATTCCCAGAGATTTGAAATTACTATTAGCAAACACCTGAGATAAACTTTGTAAAGCTTATTGTAAACCTCAATGCTCAATACAAATGTTGGCTGTTACGATATAGTCTTCAGTTGTTTTTGTCCCATCTTCATGTTAATGAATTTTCTCCCCCAGGAATTCTCGGTAGTTCTCTGATGTCATTTTATAGACTGTCTGCCAAAATAAGTTATTGTCTGTATTGAATATCTGTGTTCTGGTTTTAAAGTTTGCCAATTGATTTTTAAAATATTTTGATAACTGTCTTTCAATATAATTAGTTTCTTTTGTAATCCTATGCATTTTATTTAATGCATTTGAAAACATTATTCTGCAAGGGGCTCCTTAGGCTTCACTAGACTAATAAAAGGGGCCATGGAACAAAAAGAGTTAAGAATCCATGTCCTAGATTCTGTTTTTCAAAAGAAAATTATGACTCTCAGATAAGCACAAAGAATGTAGTGCACTTGGATTATTTTTTTCTGATAGCATGGGTTATACATCCCTAGGCCACAGCTGTGTTCTATTCAAAATTCAATTCGGATATAGAAAACTTGAGGGTGGGGTGGAGGCCAGAGAGAAAAGTGGAATTATAAATCTGTCATGGTTATGAGTGAAATGTTCCCATTCAAGGTTTGTTTGTTTTTGTTAAAATCCAGAACACCAGCATACAAAGATATCAGACTCAGTGTGATAAGTTTTCAGTCAGACAGACCAAAAGGACTTTTGTTTTCTCCCTTAGTGTTTGCTATCATTTAAATTCTTATGATGTTTTCTTTGTTAATATAGACAAGTTATAATGCTTTTGAACATCTGCAAGTTGAATGATTCACCTCTGCCACTTCCTTGCTAACACATTCTTGATTTGCATATACAGTGTCACAAACTCATTTGGTTTTCAAATCAAGAGAATAGAAATCTGGCATATACTGATACATCAGAAGGCAAAGTCAGATGTTCCCACACAGAGAAGATGGTGGGAATTCCTAGCAAAAAGAGAAATCATTTCAGGGTGTTCTAAAGTGTAGTTCCTCATACTTAAGGGATTCCTTAGAATGACATTTTGTCACCAATTACAATAATATGCAGTTACTTTAATGGTGGTTGCAAAAATCCCATGTCAAGAAATATGATTCTCTCTTGGAACTAAAGGGTAGCTTTCACAACTCTGATTCATATATTTTTCCTCTGATTTTAAGGGTTTTATTCTTTTTTCCCTTCTTTTGGCATATATTAATTTGCATTTAATAGTATTCAGGCTTGGAATTGTAATACTGCCTACAGTGATTATGACTATGAGCTTTATGCTACAAAGTTTTAATTTCAACATTTGAACTGAGTTTGGACAAAGTCTAGTTCTAGGCTACTGCATGCCTCCTCTTTTTTCACCCTGGTCTGGCCAGGGTCTTCCCTTCTTGCAGGGTGAGAGATAATGAAGACAGAGCCTCAGAGACCAGCTGCCAAGGCTGAGAACTAGGTTAGCTTAAAGAATGGGTTGAATGTAGTGATGTAGGCTAATGATACCAAGGAAGAGATAAGTAAGGTATATAATTCCTACTGCGAGTAGGGTAAAGCAGGTAGGTGGTGCAGTCGATAGAGTGTCAGATGTAGAATCGACAAGACCTGAGTTCAAATTTGACTTCAGACCCTGGCTAGTTGTGTGACCCTGGGTAAGTCACTTAACCCTGTTCGCCACAGTTTTCTCATCTGTAAAATGAGGTAGGAGAAGAAAATGGTAAACTCTGGTATCTTTGCCAAGAAACCCCCAAATGGGGTCAGGAAGAGTCAGATATGACTGAACAACAATGAAACATGTGCCACATACTGTGTTAAGCAATTTGCAAAATACATTTAAGTCAATGGAAGCATGATGCTCCTTCTTCTGGACCATATGCTTCAACAAAGGTAAAAGATCTGATTACCTGTTTTGCTTTGCCTTCTGAATCATAAGCTTCACTTGTCAAACCTCCAGTCTGCTCCATCCCTTAGGGAAAGGGTTTTGAGCCTTTTTTATGTCCGGGATCCCTTTGATAATCTGGTGCAACCCCCACAACAAGCCTGTGAGGTACCTGCTATTATTATTCCCATTTTTATTTTTCCCACATCCCATGAAATGGAGACAAAGAGATGCCAAGTAACAGCAGGAACTGCTAACATTGATCTAGTGCTCATTATGCTGCGGGCTTTACAATGACCATCTTGTCTGATCCTCCCGACAGCCCTGGGAAGTAGGTTTATACTATTATCCCTATTTCAGGGATGAGGAAACCAAGGCAAAGAGAGGTTAAGTGATTTTCCCAGAGTCACACAGGTAGTAATGTGTAATGTCTGAGGCAAGATTTGAACTCGCGTCTTCCTGACTCTAGGACTGGTGTTCTATCCACTGCACCCTTAGATGCCTCCAGGTATCAAGGAAAGCATCAAAGGGAAGAAAGACTAAGGTGGGCATACGAGGTTGAAGGAATCTGTTTAAATGCAGAGGCTTAAGTCACTGCAATTTTGACACCCGTTTTCTATCACAGGCAATTTTAACTAAAAATAACTTTTTTTTTCCCTTCAGGAAATAAGGGAGTTGTCAAATATATCCTTTGCTATGTTCATCAGACCTACATGACGAAAGGCAGCTGGTACAGTGGAAAGAGTAATAGGCTGGTTGTCTAAAGACCTGCTTTGGATCATGCTTCATCACGAGGCCTTGGGCAAGTCCCTTAACCTCAAATGAAATCATGTATGTAAAATACTTTTGCAATCTTTAAACTGTCGTATAAATGTCAAGAGTTATTATATTATTACTAACCTCTCTGAAAATCAATTCCCTCACCTGCAAAACAGGAATAATATTATTTACCCCGACCAGATAGATGGACAGATAGATGTGCTGAGTAATTATTAAGCACTTCCTGAGTACCCAGCATCACTGTCCTAATCACTGAGGACATAAATACAAATAAATAACCCAGTCCCTTTTCCAGGAACTTACAAATGATCTCGATCCCCACAGCAATAAATAGTTATTGAATTCAGATAATGGATGTGGAAATGTTTTGTAAGGGAAAGTGCTACACAAAGTGGGCAATCATTAATCCTTAAGACAAATGGCAGGGGAAAATTTTGAAAAGCAGTTTTTGGAGAAGACACTCAACACAAACAAGGTTTCAGAATTAGAAATGATCTGAAAACTCTTACATGCAACATACAGTTCAAATCCTGTGCATGTTTAAAGTCAACGGGGGAGAAAAGTAGCTGGAAAATGTCTCCTCCTCCTTCGAATAGGGAAGAACATTGTCAGCTTTCTGTCTATCATCCCCACAAGTTCCCTAGGATACAATGCAAACTCCCAAATGTCCCTGTAGCGATCCTTCTGAGGGTTCGAGCAATTGCTCCAATGGAAAATTCCTCAGAAATCTGTGATTATATCTCAACTATCTACAGAGATAGCAGGATAATAAAATTTTGACCTTTGAAAAATCAAATTTCTCTCCCAAACATTCTTAACTCCTAATTATTAGATATCAGGATTGAGATTTAAACCCCCCCCCCCAAACAAAAACAAAAACCCTTTCACAGACAGGAAGGATGAAACAAGTCTAATAAGAATAAATCTATTTTGGCAGTTCAAATACTTTCATTGATATGCCGTGTCCAGCTCTTCATGGCCCCATTTGGAGTTTTCTTGGCAGAGGTACTAGAGTAGTTTTCTATTTCCTTTTCTAGTTCATTTTACAGATGAGGAAACTGAGGCAAACAAGGTTAAGTGACTTGCTGATAAATATCTAAGGCTGGATTTGAACTCGGGAAGATGACTCTTCCTGACTCTAGGCCCAGCACTTTATCCACTGCAACACCTAGCTGTCCCATTCCTTTCTTATCATGCTTTTTATTTAGCTATGAAAAGAACTACTTTCTTCTCATCTTCTAGTAATTACTAGGAAGTGAACTATTAAAAAAAGATTGAGTAAAAAAAAGAATATGTGGTCTACAAGCTATATATAATCAGTTTCTGAATAATTGTGTTAATTAAAATATGAATAAAATATCAGGGTTTTGTTTCTAATTAAATGGGTGAATGTAAAATACTCATCCAAATGACAAATTTTTTTTCTTCTTGTCTTAAGTGAAGAGTATGAGGTAAGGCTTGATTTGCACAAACTAGTTAGCATTTTTATATTTCCATTACTATAACCCAAAGCTGAGGGGAGAATGGATGAGTTAAATATATAATATTTTTTCATTCTGTCATATGGTAATTTTAATCTCATAGCCAAAGGTCTGGAAATATTTTAATTTTTCCCATGTGGTGTTTTTTTCCCCTTTGACCTAAAATCTATCATTAACTTTAAACTCAACTTTCAATAGGTTTTCTTTTTCCATCGGAAAAACAGGAGATATGCTATTGAAATAATAGCTTTGGTTCTGGTTCTTTTTTTAATCATCATTACATAAAATATAAATTTAATAAAATAGATAGATATGCCTGAAAGAAGATCTAATCTAAGTGTATTTTGAGGAACATTCTTAATTTAAAGGTTCAATAGCATTATATCATTCAAATACTTTCTTCAAAAAAGAACTCTTCAAACATGGTACAAAGAAAAGATATGTGAAGACACTTGCTTCTACTTCTTAAAAGATGCTGGCTGCCCACAGATATGGACCACTGCAGACACCTTGAGGTTTTTTCTTCTATCTATAGATTTTCTTGATATTTTTTCTCTTTTTCTTTTTTTTAAATAAAAAAAATATTTCATTATATGGAATTGCTCTTTGGAAGAGAGGATGAGGAAGGATATGGGGGAAATTTAGACAATAGTAAGACAAAAGATAGCAATAAAATGTATTTACAAAGACAATTCTGTAGCCACACTGTTCAAGGACAAGATAATGAGAAAGGGAGAATACTCTCTTCTGTCTCCCAAACCTCTTCCACTCATAAGTTTATTTGCCTGAAAAAAATCTCTGGGGGAAGGAGACATAAATGACCAGAAGAGAGGATCATAATGCTTTGTCCAGAGAAAGTGTTTAATAAATGGTTTGTCACTCCTTTTATTCAGATAGATAGCTATTCAGTGCTGATCTGTAGTCAGGAAGATATGAGAGAAAATTCTGCCTCAGACACTTACTAAGCTATGTGACCCTGGGAATGATGCTTCACTTCTGTTTGCCTCAGTTTTTTCATCTGTGAAATGGGGATAATAATAGCATTTACCTCCCTGGGTTGTCATGAGAGTCAAATGAGATAAAAATTGTAAAGGGCTTAGAGCAGCTCCTGGAACATGGTAGAAACTATATAAATGTAAGTTATTATTATCTTCATTGTCCCTTTTGCTGATATACTTGTGTACAAAAGACAGTTTAGATTTTTGTTTTTGGTCTTGGGCATCCAGAACACTATTGAAAACATAGAACATATTTAATAAATGCTTGGTGGGTGGAACTGAAAAACAGTACTCATCTCTTTAGAGCTCTTTCAGCCAGAGGCTTACATTTCAGTTCTGAAGCTCCTAGGAAAACCAAACAAATAACACTCCTGCCAAATAGCACTTCAATTTGTACCCAAAAGGAAGGTCTTTCCCAAGCACCACAAAAGACAGCTAGGTGGTGCAGTGGATGGAGGGCTGGGCCTGGAGTCAGGATGACTCATCTTTCTGAATTCAAATCCAACCTCAGACACCTAACTGTGTGACCCTGGGCAAGTCCCTTAACCTTGTTTGCCTCAATTTCCTCAGCTGTAAAATGAAGAGGAGAAGCAAAATGATCTGGAGAAGCAAATGGCACACCACGCCAGTATCTTTGCCAAGACAACCTCAAATAGGGTCACAAAGAGTCAGACAGGACTGAAAACTGAAAAATACCACAAAACCTCTTTGGGACAGGTAGTAAGGTCTTTTTGGTATCAAGACAGACTAAGCTAATTTTCAAAATAAATATTTCAAATTATAATTTATTTCCAGTCCTTTCTGCCATTTTCCCTGGTAATCTGGAGAGAAGAAGGGAGGAAAAAGAATGGGAGGAGAGAGAGAGTTAACTATTCCCTATGCCCAGAATCTCTTCTTTTCCCCTTGTCCTGGCCTGTTGAAATCCCACTTATCTCAGAATAGAGCTCAAATCTTTATCTTCCAGCATCTTTTCATCCAGTAGTGTTCCTTCCCTGATTAAAATTCGTAGCACTTAATGTGCTCTTATCATATTCTTTTCTCCCATACTAGACTGTAAACTCCTAAAAGGCAAGGAGCTCATTCATATTCCAATTTTTAACCCTCTATGTCCTCAGCTAAGTTGGATGATCTTTTTGAGCGAAGGTTAGGATTTGGTGAGAGTTGGACTAAATAATCTCCAAAGTCCCTTCCAACTACAGTATTCTATAATTTTATGAGATTTTCTGATGGAACTATTTTTAGTGCAAATAAAAGGTCTTATTTGATTTAAAAAAACAGGTACTAAAGCTTTTTCTTGTTTCATAATGTTCTACGATGCTTCCTGTTAATAGCTAAGGAGAGGCAAAATTTTAAAGAGATATCCCTATTTTTTCAAGTAAAGAAAGAAATAAATCTCACACTTTTGCAATAGGGAAAAGGTATTAAAATGAAACAAAATTGAAATACATTTCACCAAGTCTTGATATACCAGGATAAATATGAGTGAATTTACTCACTTAAGGCTCAGATATCATAGGTTTTTAACTAGTTTTGTTGGATAATAAAGTGTTTTGAGATGGTAGATCAAAAAGTAAACATTTTCTTGAAAAAGGAAATAAGGAAATGATGGTTAAGTACTTGAAATCTGAGTCGCAGATCTCGAAATACCTTCCCATTGACTCAAAATGATGAAGGATGATCTTCTTATAAATGTATATGGTGACTGTCATGGATAGGGGTGAGACTGGACCTGTGATTTCATTTGTAGAGGTAATATTCAGATAAGAAAATTCCCTGTATTTATCTACGCAGGGAGGCATCTTCTCTGAAACTTAGTCTTAAGTAGCTGCCTAGAGTATGGAGTTGACTTTCCTGATGCCATCAGAGATGCGACTTGAAATCAAATCTTTCCAAATTTAAATCCAACAATATATTTGCTATGCCATGCAGCTCTATTTCTGTAGTCAAATGCAAATGCATAAATAGGGAATAAATAAATTGAAAAATAAATAAATAAAGCACTCTTAAAGAAACTTTTACTGATCCATTCTCTTGAAACTGACTGTTAATAAGATTGACACAATCTTTAGGACCCTCTATCTTTGTTCCCTGGATTGAATTTGACTTCTCTTTCAGCAATATAATAGCTAAAGAGAAAATTTTAAGATAAATAACACAACACCTGGTTAGGCATTGGATGTACCACTCTCACAGCTCTTGGCATACACATATAGGTATGAATTTAAAGGAATAGCATCAACAGGAACACAGCAAATCTAACACCTGAAAAACATCCCAACTATATTTTAAAATTCACTTTGTGACATAAGAGTCATTTTGAAAAAAAAGGAAAATAATCAGTTCATAAACGTCATACGACAGCCAATGTGAAATTTGTACTGTTCAGCTGTTTTTGTTATGTGGAAGCATATTAAAAAATCTCATTTTTTGGTTTCTCTAGAAATATTAAGAAATATTTTTTTTCTAAAGTCTTTTCCAAAATCCTTAGATAATTCCCATGGAAAGGTGAGTGATAGATAAGTTGTGCAAAAACTATTTTTAATTAAGTAATTAACTAAGTTAATTACTTTAATTCAGAGTAATTCTTTTCTATTTCACATCATCCACCCCATTTACCTTTAATAATCTTTGATATGACCTGCTCTTTATTTAAAAAAAAATCATGATATTGATGAAGAAAAGAAAGAGGTCCCTTTGTTTAACTATAGGAAGGAGGAGAGAGGTTCAGGAGGTTTGGCAAATTGGTTACTTAAGAATTCTAGAGGGAAGAGGCAAAGAGCAAAGATAGCAGAGCAGAGAAGCTTTCAGCTGAGTTCTCCCAAATTCTCCTCCAGACAACTCTAAAATAATGTCTCAAATTTAATTCTAGAGAGACAGAACCAACCACTGAAAGTCTGGGTGAAATTATTTTCCATCCAAGACTAATTAGGAGGCTGGCAGAAAAGATCTGTCTCATAGAGGTGGCGGTAAAGCATGGAGCACAGTGTAGACCTCATGGTACAGGCTATCCCACCCTGCCAACAGTGGGCCTTGGAGGCAGTTGTATTGGTGGCAGCAGTATCTTTGGGGGGTGGAATGAAGAATGGGGGAATGGTTTGAACAACTGTTTGAAAGACTATTGCAGAGAACTCTTTGTTAGCTCTAGGTTCAGAACCCTATTGCATTGCCCATGTGCAGTTCAGGGTCACAGTCCTAGAGCCAAAAGGAATCAATGAAATAAGGGGCCCTGGTTGTAGTTCCAGGGCAGAGAAGAGTACTTCAGGTTGCTTACAGGGAAATAGGGATCAAGACAGAAAGGAATACTTGCAATTATGGCCACAGGAAAGTGAGGAACCTGGTCACAACCTGGTCAAAATCCCAGGGCCAAGAGGAGTGCTAGCATTGGTGGTTACAAGAGAACAAGGTTTCCCCCAGCTGAAGATCAGAGAACAGGCCAGGAGAGAAGTGACCACATGTCTCCCTAGATCATAGCACCCTGGAAACACTGATACCCATATCCTGCTATGAAAACAGTGGCAAGAAAGGCCTGAAGCTGAAGACAGTGTCTCCACTCTGAAAACAGAGCCCAACTTTAATGTAAAGTTAAAAATCAAGAAACAGGCTGGAAAATGAGCAAATGATAATAAAAAGAATCTGACTTTAATAAGTTACTATCGTGTCAGGGAAGATCAAGGCACAAACTCATAAGAAGACAACAGTGTCAAAACAGCTACAAGCAAAGAGGCAAAGACAAATGTGAATTGGATACAAGTCCAAAAAGAATTAATAGAAGAGCTTAACAAGGATTTTGAAAATCAAATAAGAGAGGCAGAGGAAAAATTGGGAAAAAGAAATGAGAATTATAGAAGAAAAGTATGAAAAGAGAGTCAATAGTTTGGTAAAAGAAGCATCAAAAAATACTTAAGAAAATAATAACTTAAAAACAGTATTGACCAAATAATAAAAGAGGCCCAAAAATTCACCAATGAGAGTCCTTTAAAAAACAGAATTGGCAAAATGGAAAAACAGGTATAAAAGCTCACTCAAGAAAATAATTTCTTATAAGGAATTCTAGAATACTAACCTAAACTATTTTTACATATTTTAAACATTTCTTTCTATGTTTTCTATTTCTTTAAATATTTCTATAAAGGTTACCTGAAAGTATCTTGGGGCAGTCATGTTGGTGGACATAGGAGACTATGCCAGCAGGGCCATTTCTCTCCAAACTGGAAATGGTTTGCATATATAGGTAAATAAAATAAAATTGTTTCTGCCAGACTTGAGCCTAAATTATAGAGTACAGTAGTAATAGTAAAACTAACATATGTATATATATGTATGTATGTATGTATGTGTATATAGGCACATGTGTATGTACATATACATGTATACATATACATATACATATACATATGTACATATATACATTTTCTTTCCTAAGGATAGAGAGACATTTTTACTTTTAACTATTTTTGCCTTTTTTTCTTGCTGGATAATTGAAAAGGTAAACTATACACTAAACCCTTATTTCCTATTCTCCTGCTCTATTAACTTTACAAAGACATTTTGTCTTTCACTATTTACCTTGAAGAGGAATATATCTGAAGAGCTTAAGAGGAAAGCAGATGTATTACTTGGCTTTGACCTGAAGTTTGAAAGTTAATTTATCACTTTATAAAAAAAGAGAAAAAACATTGAATTATATACTTTATATTAAATTACCTGCCTGTCATCATTATAATATTGTTTTCAATACTTATAAAGCCCTTGTGTCACAAACTGAAAAAAAAACACCACACATACAAATTAATACATCAATCCTGAAGGCAACATGGTGAGCTAAATAGATGTAAAAGAATCAAAGAAGTAGGTGTGGAGCTGGAAGGGACTATATTTATTGTTGAGTCATTTTAGTTGTAACTCTTTATGTCCCCATTTGAGGTTTTCTTGGCAAAGATACTGGAGTAGTTTGCTATTTTCTTCTCTAGCTCATTTTATGGAAGAGAACACTGAGACAAGCAGGGTTAAGTGACGTGCCCAGTGTCACACAGATAGTAAGTGTCTGAGGCTAAATTTGAACTCAGGAAATTGAGTCTTCCTGACTTCAAGTCTGGCAATCTATGCACTGAGTCACTTAGCTGCCCTTAAATTTTTGTTGTTGTTCAGTCATGTTTGACTCTTTGTGACCCTATTTGGAGTTTTTTTTTTTTTTTTGGCAAAGACATTGGAGTGGTTTGCTTTTTTCTTCTTTAGCTCATTTTACACACAAGACAATAGGATTAAATGACTTGCCCAGGGTCTGAGTAAATGTCTGAGGCTAGATTTAAACTCAAGAAGATGAGCCTTCTTGACTCTAGGCTTGTCACTCTATCCACTGTACCACTTAGCTGACACCAATATTCCTTCTACTATATCACAATGCCTCCTCACAGGCAGAGTCTCCTAAGTAAGACAGTAGATGTTAACATTCCTAGGATGAATAGAACAAATCAGTGGGTTGGGACCATTCAGGGAATCTTGAAATTAGAAGATGCCTTAGGGCCCATCTGGTAACTTTCTACCTAATGCAGAATTTTCTTCTATAGCATCTCTGATATAGCCCCTCTTTTCAAACTTCAGTGATAATTGTCAGAAAATTCTTCCTTTACTAAGCCTAAATATGATTTTCTGCAATTCTACTCACTGATCCTAGTTCTACAGAATAAGTCTAATCCCCCTTGTTCAGATCACTACTTCAACCATTTAAGGGCTGTTGTGATGTTTTCCTGAATCTTCTCCTCTTGACTATATGTATCCTGCTTCTTCAACTGATTTTTATTTAACATAATTTTATTATCATCATTACAAACAACATTCATTAAATAACTAGTTATATCAAGGGAAGCTTCCGATTAGTGAGAATGCAGTTACTAAAATAAAATTTCTCCTGACCTCAGAGGGTTTGCATTCTTTTTTCCTTGGATTTTGAATAGGCCAACCTTACTGTAAAGAAGCAGTAGAAGTAGTAGTAGTAGTAGTAGTAGTAGTAGTAGTAGTAGTAGTAGTAGTAGTGGTTGTAGTGATGGTGTTGTTGTTGTTGGTGGTAGTAGTAGTAGTAGTAGTAGTAGTAGTAGTAGTAGTAGTAGTAGTAGTGTTAGCAGTAGTGGTAGTAGTGGTAGTACGAGTAGCCAGAGCATTGTCCTAGTAGCCACAGGGTTGGGTTTAGGGTCAGGAAGACCTTGATGACAGCTCTGCCTTCCACTCCTTTGACTTTGTGATACTGGATAAGTTAATTAACTTCACAGAGCCCTAGGCAACCTTCTAAGGTTCTAAGTTGCAGAACCAGGGCTAATATGTATGAATGAACTCACTTTCTTCACTGAATTCCATTTACCAATGAAGTTAGAGATTAGGTCCAAAACAACAACAACTCCAAGCAACCCAAACCTCACTGCACGAATGCCCATGTTCTTCATGAAAGGCTTATTGTTTTTCATCTCTGCCAAGGACATTCCCACAATGTGAAACTTTATAATGTGGAAATGGGTAGTTGTTTAATATCATGAAATCTGTTTTCTGAGTATCTTCTAAACAAGTCTAAATTAAATTGAATCTAATTAAGAGAGCCAGAGGGTCACATAGAACGACAGTTCTAGAATTGGAAAGGACCTTACAAGCCTAACCTTTTTTTTTGACAGATGAGGAAACTGAGAACATTAAGTGACTTGCCCCATATCCCACAAGCAGTCATTGTTTACAATGATGGGTTATAAACTCAGTAATAACTCATTGTTTTTTTCAGTTATTTATTCTGTGAAAATTTATTTTTTCATAGCACCTTGGCAAAACACACTCCTATTTAAATTTAAATTTCTAAGAAGTATGGTACATTTTCTTTAAGTGATATAAGGAAAGAACAGAATTCAAATCATATACAAATAGAGTTTCTATCCCTCTGAATCACCATCATTTCTCTCAAGGTCACTCTGTAGTAAAGTGGATGATAAAAGTTTGATACATTTTATAATATATTATTATAAATAGTAAATTCAACTGGAAATTTTGAAGAAAAATTCTGTATGGACACACTTTTGTTTCTAGAGGTTTATGCATGTTTATTCAGTTTCAATTAGTAATATTAATTAAAAACAAAAGGAAAAACTCTCTAACCTAAACCCTTGATTCTTTCGAATAAATGTTGTATGTGACATTTACTTTCACTTTTTTATAAGTCTGAAATTGAAGGTTAATATTCTCTAGAGACTGTTTATTTCTTCCTAGGCATTTTGTCTGCAATCCAGGTAGCTGAAAAAGCTTTCTTCCCACACCGATTAGTTTTTAAATAGTACCAGAAAAACTATGACTTGAACAACATAATTTATTTTATTTTACTTTCTGCCCTTAGGGTCTTATAAAGTAATTCTGGAAAAAAAAATTCTTTGTCTTAGGTGGAGAAAAGGGAGAAGGGATTTGTCCCTGCCTAAGCCCAGAATCCAGGAGAAATGGTATACCCTGGAGACCAGACAAAAATTAGTAACTGCAGTAGAGGGAATAAGCCTACCAAGTCAAGAAACATAGTGGTACAAGCTTATTAGAAAAGCTGGGAAAATTTCAGAGAGGTGACTTGGGATTCAATTATAAGTGTTGTTTTCCCTTACTGCTTGAAGTAATTTTATAAAATCACAGAGTGGGTAGGGGCTTCAGGGGCCATTTAGTCCAGTACAAAATTGACTGAAAATTTTCTCTGCACAACCCTCAGTAAACAATTGTACAGCTTTTGCTGGAAGAGCTGTAGTAGATAACCCATTACTTTTTGAGGTGGAGACCCATTACATTTTTAATAATTAGCTTATTTTAATTATTAGGAAGTTTTTCCTTATATTGAGCTGATACTTACTTCTGTGCAACTTCTAGTCATCATTCCTAATTCTATCCTTTGGAGGCAAGCAGAACGCATCTAATCTCTCCCTCACATGACAACCTTTCTAACACTTGAAATGCCAAAACATCTCCTCTGTAGATTAAACAGAAACCAGTGCCTTTGACCAGTTCTGGAATAGTATAACCTTGAAGTGTTTTTCCATTCTTAACTCTCTGGGAATCTTTTATTTTTATCAGATTAAAAGTTATTGAATATGACCAAAAAAGAGGTCAGTCATATGACAAAAGTATGGAGTTAAATAATAGCATCCTTTATTGCATAGTATGAATATCAAGAGAAAGCAAGGAAGACATACCCCCCCACCCCCAGCATGTTGGATATACTCTCCTATGGTGGACATACGGGTAGATATGGAGATGAGGCATTCAAGAAAGGCCGGCATGAATGAGCTATCTGTGTCATCAATGCGATCACAGACCCATTTAGGTATTTTAATAATAGTTATATGACTTTATATTAATAAAGTACATGAAAATAAATAGAAACTCAACAAATATTCTCTCTATTTATGTGTGTGTGTGTGTGTGTGTGTGTGTAGTTAATTCTACCCACAATATAGTATCCTACTTTCTTTTCCTTTGTTCATTTGTAGTAGAAGAGCCAAAAAATTCCTTACATTGTTTGCACTTTTTCATATAGTAATATTTGGGCATACTCAATATGTTTTATTTAATGTGCTTTCTCTCAGCATAATTGCTGTATACACTATGGGCAATACAATTCAATCTAATTAAAGAAAAGCTTTTACAAGGAATGTAAATCAGCACTCTTTGGTGTCTGCACATAGAAAAAGTCACAACATTAATCACCAAATGACTGACATTAAAAGAGACAGTCTTCCCAGGTGTTATGTTATTTAACTCCTTGGTTCTGGGTATATCTCCTTCTGCATCTGATGAAATCTTGGTTTAATTTACCAGAAACCCTTATAGAAGAACTAAATCATATCCTATAGATCAGTTGAATATACCTAAGGGAAAAAGAAATCCATCCTACTCATGAAAGTTTCCAAAAATTATATTTTTTAAAAATATGTCCTAAACCTTAAAAAAACCGTTTTCTCTTTGAAAATGTTCCTGAGAAGAGAGTGGCATTCTTAGCTTTAACTGTTATTGTCTTCAACCTTTCTGGATAACTTAAGATGTAAAGTGTACCCTAAACCCTTTTATTTCCTGTTTCCCTGCTCTATTTGCTTTACAAAGGCATATTGCTTTTCACTATTTACCTTAAAAAAGGAATATATCGAAGAAGTTTAAGAGAGGATGGATGAAAGCCCACTTGAATTTTGGTTCAGAAAGATTCACTATTATGATCATTTTATTTAACTAATTAACTGCTGGCAGATGACACTAGCCCCCAAAGTGGGAGGAGCTGTTTTATGTACTATTGTAGTGAAGGCTAAAATAAATAACTAAATCTGGGCTCAAGGAACTGGAACACTGTTCCTTAGATCAAGGGACTCCTCTCCCCCACTGGGTTTCAATTTTCTCATCTGTAAAATGAGAGGGCTGGACCCAGTGACCTCTATGCTTTACAGCTCCACATTCTATGATCTATGATTCCGATTTCAATTCCAGGTTTTGCAACCAGATGGAATTGGTACCATATAGGGTAGAGAGTATCTACAGTGGTTTAGAACCAATGTTTTTCACAATAGAGATGTCTTTAGCAGCTTGGAACTATCCATTGCTGAAGATGGTTTAAAGGAATAGAGGACAACAGAGTCAACATCACATGCCTAAGCTTTACAAAATGTAGGTATGCTTATTGTGCCCCAAATGGCAAACTGTGAAACAACATTATATAATCTTAGTCCTATGTAGATGCTGGCCATTCTTGAATTTGGGGCAGTAACACAACAAAAATCAAGAAAAGGCTTGTATCCCGAGTACACAGTAACAATCAGTTTCAGAGGAACTATTACACAATTGACAAAAATAAAGTGGCGCCCTCCCCCCACTATCGATGGAAAATGCATAATCAAAGAAAAACCATAAGGACAAAGTTTTAAAGAAATGGAACTATAGAGACATAAATTGGCATTTTTGTCTAGTCTAGTCCATTTAAAAAACACTCCCCTACTTATCCTGACCCCAACTTTCTTTCCTAAGCCTAAAATGCAAATATGTTCTTATTATATGAGTAATCAAAATTCCTGAAAAATGGTTGCCCTAGTGAGAAAGCTAAATCTCTGTGTAAGTGGAATTCCCCTCCCTCCCTCCCAAAAAAACAAATCTTGTTCTTGTGCCAATTATTTTAATTAACGTGTGAAAGGTAACACCTAGAGCCATCAAGAACATATTGGGTTTTCACTAGTAGTGTGAGTTAGTACTTTTAAAATCACACTTTCAGTTTTTGTCTTGTTTTTTCCTTCAGTGTATTAAGATAGTGCTAAAGGGTATTTTGCTAACTGGTAACATATATAGGTCTCTACCTAATCCCTTGACTTTTACAGTAGTTTTGACAGAAACCAGAGCTTATCAGCAAGTTCCTGCACTTCACTTTTATAATTCTTCTACAAACTCTTTTAGGACCTAATTTTGTCTTTTGAAATATCCATAAAAATTACTGTTCAACTTAATTTCCTTTTTGAGGTTCAATGGATTACATACAACTCTCCCTTCATTTTTCTCATTTCTAAAATTGAGAGTTGGTTTTGATATAAGGTCCCTTACAGTCATAAGCCTATGATACTATGATTTCATTTTACTTTAGGCAGATTAGCAATAAGAGCATCTTTTCTCCAATCACACAAAATAGCCACTCCTAGAAGGTCAGAATAGGAGGAACGATAGACATGAGAGCATCAGTAGATAGACTGTGGGTTGCCTTGGGAACTGGAAACTATTGATCCAGCTCTGGAGAAGCTGGTCATGTTCTTTGGCTCTAGCTAGCCCATATCATATTGAGCAATAGTTCTTTTTTATGACTCACCATTTCCTCTATTTATACAAAATAGTGAATAATCAAATCCTGACTAAGAAAAAATGTTGATTTAGGGTTTACACAAATCCTTTTGTCCTGAAGTATCTATTTTGAAGGCTTGGGACTAGCAGCTTTAACTCCAGCATCTTTGGGTTTGGATTTATCAGGCTTGGGGTCAGTAGGCTTAACAGTCTTGGAATTGCTGGGCGTTTTGTGGCCTTAGAATTAGACTTGGCAACCTTGGTGTCAGACTTGGTGGCCTTAGCATCAGATTTGGTGGCCTTGGGTCCAGATTTGGTAGCCTTGGGACCAGACTTACTGATATTGGCAGCATACTTGGTGACCTTGGAGTCAGTGGGCTTGGCAGCCTTGGGGTCAGTGATCTTGGTAGTCTTGGGCTCAGTAAGCTTGGAAGCCTTGGAAGCAGTGGTTCTAACAACTGCAGTTAGGCTTTGTGATCCTGGGATCTGAATGTTTGGTGCCGACCCTAGGGCCTGGATGCTTTGTGGTCATCTTGTGTCCAGCATGCCAAACATTGGCCTTGGGGATATTGGGACTGAGGAACTTGGCCTTAGCGACTTTTGTACTCAGGGCCTTGATGGCTTTGGTGTTATTGACCTGCATCTTCTTCAATCCCTTTTTGTTGTATTTCTTGGCAAAATCCACGTTTCTCAGATACTTGTGTTAACCCTTTTCAGACACTCATATTTCTGTGACCTAGGTTTCTTGATGCCATTTCTGTGCCATTTTTTGTGATTGGTTGTGGGTGGTATGGTTCTTAGACAGTCATTTTTACACTGTAGCCTATGCTAACAGGCAGTCCACCTACCAGAAGAGGCCAAAGCAAGAGTGAGCAGCAGTATTTCTTTGTAAAGGCAACTAATAACACATTCCTACATCCTTTTGTAGTGTATTGTATTTAATTAGCCCCCAAAAAAACTGAAATCAAATCACATTAAGTCCACATTTTAAGCAATGTTCCTCCTCCTTATTAATGTATCTGAGCTGTTCAACTCTCCTGGTACTTCTAATCTTGAGAAAGAAAAGCCAAACTAATATTTCAAAGAAATAAAGTAGCTTCATTTGACTATGAATACATGCTTAATTGGTCCATTATTCCACATCCTGAAAAGTGTGAAGCAAAGAGATGAAACATTATCCAAGCCATTTTCCTTTGGAAAGATTTGCAAATCATTGACAAGGTGAAGGTAATGAGGTCTCAGGTATAATCTCAAATTCTGCTTGGTTGCATTAAGATAAAAATCTGTTTAAACTACAATCACTATCATTTCCTGAAAATAGAAGCAAGAAATGAAATAAATCTCTTTTGTGGAATAAAGAAGAAACTCAAAGCATTTAATTTCAAAGGTAGGATAGGATTCGTTGAGAGATGCTGAAAAATGATAAAAACAGATCTACATACAACATACCCATGCAAACAGTTCTAGGAGACCCAAGAAAATGTATGTTTCATCCTAGAGGCAGTAAGGATTCAGGGAAGATTCTTGAGCAAGAATGAACTTTAGGAAAGTTATTTTGGCAACTATTTGGAAGATGGATTGGAGAGGACAGAGACAGGAAGGAAGGAGATGAACCTGGAGGCTATTGGTCTAGTAAGAAGACACAAGGGCTTTAACTAGGGTAGTTACCTTGTGAGTACAAAAAAGGAAATATTTGTAAGAGAAGCTATGGAGGTGAGATCAGCAAGGCTTCACAACTGATTAGATATGGAAGGCAGGGAAAAATGAATAGTCAAAGATAATTCCAAAACTGTAGAGCTGGGTGAATTGAAAGATGGTGGAGACTATAACATAGATAAGCAAGTTTAGAGGCATTGAAGAATTAAAGTCCATGATAAATTCCATATTAAACACAGTGAATTGAGAATGCCCAGGAGACATCCAAATAAAGATATCCAGATATCAGTTGATGGTGCAGGAAAGGGATTCAAGAGCAAGTGGAGGGCTTGATATGTAAATTTGACTGTTGTTTTCATATAAATGATAATTTGATCTTTGGGAGCTGATATGGTCACCAAAAGAGAACACAGAAAGAAAAGAGATACCAAGATAGATTGGGGGGGGTGTTGCCCATGTATAGGAAGTGGGAAATGGGTTATGATCCATCAAAATGAGCTGAGAAGAATTAATCAGACATGTAGGAGGAGAATGAAGGCAGATCAATGTCATGAAAGTTGCAAGAGAAGAGCAGCCTGCAAGAGGTAAATGGTGAATAGTAGCAAAAGCTTCAGAGAAATCACTAAGAATGAGGACTAAAAAAAGGCCATTAAAAAAGTAATTAAGACATTGTTATCTTAGGAGTGGAGTTTCAGGTAAGTGGCAGAATTAGAATCTCAGGCTGAAGGGTCTGAGAACTGAATGGGAAGTATGTTAGTACAAGAAAGAAGTTTAAGAACTTTTACAGGAATTTTTTTTCCATGAAAGGGAAACATATAGGTTCATAGAATAAAGGAGTGGATGGGTAAAGTCCTTTTTTAAGGTTAGGAAAGATTTGGGGCATGCTTGTAGGTAGCAAAGATAAAGTCAGTGTATGAGTTATTGAAAAATTAAAGAGATGATTGACAGAGCAAGTTCCTCAAGGGGATGGGAGAGGATGGGATCAAAGACACTAGAAGTATGGCTGGATTGACAAGGATAATTGTCAACATTGCATGATTCCTCCAGCAGCACTCAGTAATCCCTGGAGAGCGTCAGAGATGGTTGTGGTGCTTATAAGTTTTTATGAGATACATCTTTTAGGGATTATTGTTTGGGGACCTGTTAGGTAGTATCTATTGTGTCAATAACAAATTATGAACAAATGATACTTTGAATTATAATTTGAACAAATTATAATTTGTGTGTACATATATGTGTGCAAATCCATAACTATTTTTGGCCAATTCCCACTCAGGCACACACACACACATATAACATATGCACACACATACACACATAGTTGCACATGTTAATAGTATAGCATACATCCTTTCACAATTACTTGGAAGCCTAGGAATCTAACATTCAGTGTAGGAGCTATCAGTGTCTATATTTTTATGAAAATTAATACATAGAGAATGGACCGTTTATGTCATCTGTTGTAGAGAAATCTCTAGGGATTTATTCCCAGCTCTTTGTGATGATTTATCTCACACAAAGTGCTCATTATTGCCTCCATTAACCCTAATGGAGAGATGGAAAGATGAAATCACTGGCTTGTTTTCTTCAGAAGTTCTAAGGTTATTACTCAGGCTTTGCAAAAAACTGCTTTCTGAAACTTTTCTAAAGAACATTTAAAGACTTGGGTTCCTGGCTGAAGTTTCATTCTGGCATTTTTCCTTTCATCAATAAAACCATTCCTTTTTTTTTAATGAGAAGACTCATCTGGTAATTATGTAGGTTTTATGACATAAAACTGAGTTGAGCTATTGGTTTCTTCATTTCTTCTTCTTTCTCTTAATCTATATCCAGAATTGCTCCACTGATTCTGTGTTTAGAAGAGAAACTTGAATGGCATAAGCCCTATTTTCCAATCAGCACCGTAAAGCTTGTGCAAAACTAGCTAAGTATTGTTGTAGGATGCCAGCCTAGTGGGTAGAATTTATCATGTTGCTACTGTTCCTCTTCTCTTTGTATTCTTATTCTTGAAAATATTTGACATTGTGTTGATAAAACACCCTTTTAGCTACCTAAAATTTTGACCTGGAATCTCTTCATGTAGAATTTGCATCATTTTTATTTCAAAGAACATTTATTAAACACCTGTTATGTCCAAGGCATTGTGTTGGGCACTGTGGATATAAAGATTTTTTTTAAAAAATCACATCCTGTCCTTAAGAAGTTTAAATTCAACTATGGATAAGAAAGGAAGGTTATGATAGTATCCAAGAATTTATGGTTAGAAAGGATCTCAACAGTCATCTAGTCCAATTCATATTCAAAGGAATCACCACTGTAGCATACTCAACAAGTGGTCATCTAATCTCTGCTTATAGAGGAGTGAAACCCACTGCTCCTGGACAGCTCCAGTTGTTAGGCAGTTTTTTCCTGAAATCATCTGTATTTGTCTATTGGCAATTTCTCTTTCACAGTAAAAATAACACTACAGATACAATAAGAGCAGGATAGAATACAAAAGGACTGTCACCTTAGGCAGCATGGTGTTGTAAATAGAGTTCTAGACTTGAAGTCAGGAAGACTTGGGTTTGAGTCACACTACAGGAACTAGCTTTGTGACCCTGGTCAAGTCATTTTACTTGACTTGCCCTCAGTTTCCTTACCTGTAAAATAAAGTAAATAAGCCCTTTCCAGATTTAGAAAAAATATGACCTATTGTGATTGTACTTCTAATCTTTCATTTAATATAATGCCCCTAAAGGAGAAGGGGAGAAACTGTGTGGACAAGAGGGACTTAGGTTTGAAAGGGTTAATTAATTATTGTAATGGGGTATTGCATCTTCCTTACTGAACTATAAGCTCCTTGAAGGTAGGGATTGTGACTTTTTCTAGTGACTCAATATGATCATACTTTGGTCAAATGAGAAGTAGAGGCACGTAACACAATGCATTTTGTGAACAATATATTTAATAACAACATTATTAATGTAATTTATCAAACCCCATTGGGGAAGTTGTGAAATGCCCAATATAATGTCATTATTAAAATTATTCATTTGGAATATTTATGCATCATTCTCATTGAACTAACTACTTCTTGGTGCCAGGTGAGAGAGAGGTACCACATTATGAATGTACGAAGATGATAGGAGGAAAAAGGTGAGGTAGGTTCCAACAAGTCAAAGATAAACTTTGTCCTCGTTCATTGTTTAGCTTCTTCTCCTTTCTCTTCTCTTCATCTTATTTCTCCCTTTTTTCATTTGGAAAGAGGCTAGCATATATTGAGGAGTGTAGAGGCCGTGCTAATGGACATGGTCATTGTGTCGGAATGATCCAAGAACAATGAATTCTGAGAACAGAGCGTTCTGAAGAATCAGGAGCTCAGCAAACAGTTTCGGAGAGATTCTGGTTCTGCCATTAACTAGATATTTAGTTTTCAAAAAGTTTTGTATCTTCTTTTGTCCTCAGCTTTCTCATGGGTAAAATGGGGTGTGGAAAGGTGAACTAGTTGAAGATTCCTTCATTAGGCAGCTAGGTGGCACAATGAACAGAGTGTCCTGTCTGGAGTCAGAAAGATTCACCTTCCTGAGCTCAAATTTGGACTCAGGCACTTTACTAGCTGTGTGCTTCTGGGTAAGTCACGTAACCCTGTTTGCCTTAGTTCATTCATGAATAATACGCTGGAGAAAGAAATGGCAAAGTGCTCCAATATCTTTGCCTAGAAGACGCCAGATGGAGTCACAAAGAGTCAGACATGACTGAGCAATAACAAAAGGTCTTTGATTTCTTGCATCTAAGATCTATGGTCCTATGTCCTTGGCGTAGGAGGATATGAAATCCTAGTCAGAGTCCCTAAACTATGTTAAAAGTAATAGTGAACTGAATCTAACTTTGGATGCTAGGGCATTTGGAGTAAAACAATTTTATAATGGCAGACCAAAATAGAAAAATAACATTAAAAAAAAAGGATAAATGAAATGAACTAAAAAAGAGACAAGTCTGCTTTTAATTTAATGACAACAGTGTAAAGCCCAACAATCAAACTTGAGATTACACATTAAAAAAGAGGAAAATTCTAGGAATCTAGAGTCCATCCAATTGTCCCTCAGGACACATAATGTACCTTTATAGAAAAATAATATGTTGAAAGATTTTTTAAAAGTGTTCAGGTTACTATTAGCTGGTGAACAACAAAATTGGAGGACTAGTTATTTTCTCTAGTTCTCACTATCTCTAAGCCAAATCAGTCCAAAACAGAATAAAAAAGCAAAACGAAAAAGTAATTATGTGCCAGAGATAAAGCAATTATAGCTATTTCCACTGAAAAAGAAAGGAAGAACCCAGTAAGAGCCTTATGAATTAGTATTAGCATTGGAGAATATCAATCTCTAATCTGCTGATTCCATTTTTTTTTTCAGCAAGGTTCAGCAGTGCAAACAAACCAACTCGCTAATGCACGAATTTGTGATTTGGGTACAACCTAGGGATTTCCTTCTTCAGCAGTCCCTGAGGGCACACCTTGCCCCATCACTTTCCCAGTATCATGTTGAAGTATGGGGTGACACTCAGCTTTGTACAACTCTGAGGGTAGGAGGGGAATGTATAGAAAGGGAAGGACATGATGCATTGTGCTTCCCTTCTGCCTGGGTATCTCCTTAAATTAAGAAACCCTAAAGAACAGATACTGCCCTGAACACCTACTTGTCCTTCCCTAAGCTTGCAAAAAGTAGCAGGTACTAATTCAATCTAGCCAGAGAAGTAAAGATTTAGAAGTCTTGGGGCACTGGATCAGTGTGCAAAGCTGAACCAGGCCTGAAGGATGGTGGATTAGAATCCAAATGGGACTAGTCCTTTCTTCCCTAGAAGTTAACCTGAGGCAGGGATCAAGTCTGTTGAAAATTGAATTCCCTATTATAGGAGGAGATATTTGAGGTCTAGCCCTAGAGGTAAACCTTCCAAAAATGGAAAAAGTTGGAAATTAAAACTGCCAAAGAGAAAATCAGTTCAAAACCTAGGATATAAGCAGACACATCAAGAAGTGATATACTATATACAAAAAGGAATATATTCAGTTTAGAAGAGAAAATGAATAACAAGACATCTAAAAATTGAAACAAATAAATACTATAAAAGAAAAGAAATTAATCCAACACCTATTTAAACATTGGGTTTTATGATGCAACATAGAAAGAGAGCATGGGACATTATTTGTTATTTCCAAATGGTTTGAGAGGGAAATAAGAAACTTAAAGGAAGTTTGAAGGAAACAATGACTTGGAAGTGGATTTGAACTCTGGTCTTTCTGATTCAAGGTTCAGTGCTCTATCTACTTTGTCACCTAGCTGCCCAGAAGATTATCTCAGAAGACTGGAAAGATATTTTGTGTGTGTGTGTGTGTGTGTGTGTGTGTGTGTGTGTGTGGTGATGTGGGAAAAACAGGTTATTAAGGTCTTCATATACCAAATAGAGGATTTTATATTTGATCCTAGAGGTAACAGGGAGTCACTTAAGTTCATTGAGTATGGGGGCAGGGGTAGGATAGGGAAGGTAGATGGGTTGGTGTCTGACATGGTCAGAGCCTTTGCTTTTGGAAGAACTCTTTGGCAGATGATTTGAGGATAGACTGGAACAAGGAGAGACTTGTGGCAAAGAGACCAACTAGCAGACCTTTGTGACAGTCTAGGGGTGATGAGATGAGAGTATGTACCAGGGTGGTGGCGAAGTCAGAAAAGAGAGGTTTCTTTTCATTTTCATTTGTTTACAAAAGATGCTACAAAGATGAAATTGAGAGGCCTTGGCCACAGATTGGATTTGGGGGGTGGGAGACACTGAAGAATTGAGGATGATACCTAATTTGACTAGGTGACTGAGAGATGGTAGATTGAGAAAGGGCCATTGGATTTGGCAATTAAGTGGTCGTTGAAGTATTTTGAAAGCCTGGTTACTACAGGGCTTTAGGCTTGTCTGTCTGTCAAAAACTCCTCTACCTTTGCATCCTTTATAAAGTCCCTCAGCATGGATGAAATTTCATTTAAACACCTAAAAGGTTGATGTACTATATAGGATGGGGTGAATACAACCATATGGTCATCTCCTCATGGGGAGACATAATGACATAAATTGACATAAATGAAAAGTAGTGGAAATCTGAAACCTAAAGGGGGTGGTGGTGGTATCAGTGAGCTCCAATCTTGGATCTCAGGTGAAGAAAAATAGTGGAGGTTAAAGCATACACCATGTGGTATTACAAGAAAAATACAAATTATAAGGTGGTAAACCTGCCAATTAGTAATGGCCCACATACAAATATGCTGCAAATTAAAGCCTCCTCTGTCTAGGTCTCCTTTTATTACCTGTCTCTCTGTTCTTGTGATTCTTCCTTAGTCAGGCATGTTCAAAGCTAGAAGGCACCTATTACCTCTCTAGGTGGTTGTTTATGAAATTTCCCTCCTCTTTTTGCTTCAGAAAAGCTTTCAACAATGTTCATCATTCATTTATTCATGATAAAAATGTTAAGTATTCCCTATGAACAGAGTACTGGTTTAGACCCTATGGAGCAGTAGAGAGTTTAGCTAAGACCCTGACCTCATACAGTTTGCTACCTGAGGAAAGGATGAGACATAATTATGGATATTATATAATATTCTATTTTAAATTAAATTCATAGAGAGGTGCCAAAACAAGTGCTATGTGAGGTCCAATGTTATTATCCAATAAGATACAAGAAGGCTTCATGGAGGTGACTTTAGTTGGGCTTTTAAGGCAGAATATATATTTTTTCTTCCCCCCTGGGCTTTTAAGGTAGAAGGCTTTTAAAATTTGGAGTGCAGGGAATGCAGGGGGAAAAGGACATTCCAGGAATAGATAACATCAAAAGCAAAAGCACAGAGTCAGGGAAATTCAGGCTGTGTTTGCAAGATAAAGAATAGTAGAGGGTGGCTCACTGTTAAGTAAAGGGCATTAAGATGAAAGAAGACTGTGGAAAGGAAGGGTAGAACTAAGTTTTAGAGTGTCTTGCATGTGGCAAGTCTCTTCTTTGATTTTCTTCATCAGATAACCCTACACAACAGCACTCAAGGATGTAGGGTAGGATAATAAATATGGCTTGAACCATCTGGACCCAGGCAGACTGCAACTAAATTACATCCAAGAGAGTCTTCTGTATGGGTAGTCTCCATTTGAAGTGTCTCCCTGCATCAGAGATCATCTTAGGCCATTTTTGGACCCGAAATGTCCACATAACTGTTTTATCTGGTTGCCATGGTTACCCTTTCTTTGATCAGCATATGCAAGTCTAGATCTTAAAAGTCTCAATTGCTTGTACTTTTCATACTGATGGCATTTCAATTGTGATTATTGATCATATTACCCTAGGGCAGTTACTTCTTATTTATCCTGTCAAAGTCTTAGTTTTGATTCTTGATCATTTATTTTTCTGAGCCTTTCTTCTCTGCAAATGCAAGAGAAGAAAAAAAATAGAAAAAAGGCAATTAAAGTAATTATTAACATGAGGGATGATGATAGATAAGTGGTCAACCTAAAATTCAGTCAGATTTATTATTATATCTATTGCCTAATTGGGCAAGAATGGCTATTTAAAAAGGACGTGCCATGTTTGTTTGTTGTCCTAAGGTAATGCAGTTAATGGAAAGAGAGAAAAAAACCAAACCCTGATATATCTGAAAATATAGAGAATAAATGACATCAAGAGAAGCTATTGGACTCATAAGTCCAAAGAGTATTGAAAGATGAAAACTTGATAGGAGTGCAAAACTCCACAGCTCTTACCATAACCACCTCCAAATACTGATAAAATATGACCCTAAACAAATGGCAGAATGGCAAAGTTCCTGCTGAAGGCAGCCTGGCAGGTATACATGAAGTGGTTCATCACAGTGTGCTAGGAGCCCAGACCAGCACCCCATGAACCTGTGGCTGGAGCCCTAGGGCTGCCAGAACAAGCTGTCGCTGGAGCGGGAATCACTGGCAGCTGTGATGTTTTCCCGATTTACCAATCCATAGGAAACAAGTACTAAGTAAAAGTTCAGTGGAACTTGCATAAATTGGGGGACAGACTCTGGCCAACTGCCCTGGGGCTGGAAGCAGCTGAAGCAGAAGCACTGCAGCTGGCTCCATGTGGCTGCTTCAGAGCTCACAGCCTGCGGATTGCAGGGGAGCCAAACCATCATTCAGAAGCTAAGTGCTCTTGCCTTAAGCTGCCTGGATTGGCATCAAGATTTTGGGTGGTAGTCCTGAGGTGCATTTTCAGTGAGCCAAAGCTGATGGGGGCTACAGAAATAGTGGCTTCCTAAAAATCTCCAGCAGCTGCAAAAACCTCAGTGATTTGGGACAGAGGTCTCACCTCTGAAAGCAGAGTTCTACTGAACCTAAAAGCCAAATAATTGACTGGCAACATGAGTAAGCAAAGAAAGCAAAGAAAGCCCAGTGACGCAACTTTAGATTCTTTTTTGGGGGACAAAAAGGATCAAAGCATGGAACAGGAGAGAGACAACAGATTCAGAACTCCCACAACAAATCTTCCAAGAAAAATATACATTGGTTACAAGCCATAGAAGAGCTTATGAAGGATTTTGAAAACCAAATAAGAGAAGTGGAAGAAAAATTGGGAAGAGAAATGAGAAAGATGCAAGAAAATCATGAAAAGATAGTCAACAACCTGACTGAAGACAATAACACTTTAAAAAATAGATTAACTCAAATGGCAAAAGAGACCCAAAAAGCCAATGAGGAGAAGAATGCCTTAAAAAGTCAAATTTGACAGATGGAAAAAGAATCTCAAAAGCTTTCTGAAGATAATAATTCCTTCAGAATTAGTGTGGAGCAAATGGAAGCAAATGACTTTATGAGACATCAAGATATTATTCAACAGATCCCAACAAATGAAAAAATAGAAGGCAATGTGAAATATCTCCTTGAAAAAATCACTGACCTGGAAAATAGATCCAGGAGAGACAATTTAAAAATTATTGGACTACCTGAAAG
>CM053594.1:178517966-178558578 GCA_028646575.1 Pseudocheirus occidentalis | reverse complement strand
TTGGGGGAGGATATAGGAGAGAGATGATAGGGACAGTGGGTATACACAGAGGGATCACTCTTTTGGGGTGGGGTAGGGGAAATATGGGGAGAAAATTTGTAAATTAAAATCTTATGGAAATGAATGATGTAAACTAAAATTAAACAAAAGCTTAAAAAAAGAAAGATGAAAACTTCAAGAAGTAACTTCAAATCTACTTATTAAAGTAATAGAGAATTATTTACAATTGAGTTCAAATTCAGGGAGACTATAACTTCCTTGTGGACAGGGCCTATTTGGTTCTTGTCTTTGTATTTCTAACATCTGGTACAGTATCTTGCAAATAGTGGGCTCTTATCAAATGTCTATCAAATTGTATTAGGACAAAGACATTCAATCCTGATTAATTAAGAAATGGCTAGCTTTTAGGAATGATATCAACCCAGGAGAGAAAAAACACAATAATTCTGAAATGTATCTAAATGCAGTGTAGAAATATGTCATGGAAAATATACATCAAATAAAATTCCGAAGAAGGCCGCAATATAATCTTTAAACTGATTATGTCGGATAACAAAATTGGAGTATGAATGCATGGTCAGAAAGATAACAGAAATAGTTGGCAATCCACTTCGGTGGATTCTCTGCCAAGAAAACCCCAAATGGGGTCACAAAGAGACAGAAATGACTAAAAACAACTGAATAAATAAAACATAAAGTCATTTAATGTTGCAGCAATCATCCTTTCTTTCTTCTGTGTTTGGCTTGTTTATTAAACAAAAATAAAATAAATGATATAATTTAACATAAAATATTTTATACAACTATATTTATGTAATACAAATATATTATACAAATATAATATTATAAACATATTTATTTATACAAATATACAAATATAACCTAATAAGTATATGACACTGAATGTAAAACAAGAGACCCATGGTGGGCACAGAACTGGTGTTAGAGTCAGGGAGCCCTGGCTTTAAGTTTAGCTTCCGATCCATGTTGATAGGCAGGTAAGTCTACGAGACTTTAAGTATTGGGGCCATTGCTGATATATACTGGTAAAGTGAATTTCCTCACTAGAAGCCTCCTATTCTAATGGAACCACAGATTTGGTTCCAAATAAAGAATGTACAACATACTGTGCTTAATCTGAGTGGAGCTCAGCCATGGAGCCTGGACTCAAGGGCTTGGGTTCTTTAGGACTTGAGGTGTTTTAATTGCAAAGCCCATGCTCGTTGTTTTACACCATCTTCCCTCTCTATTTGTTACTTCTTTTAGTCAACCAGTCCTCATATTTCTCAGTTAAAAAGAATCCTATTAATTACACATCTAGAAATCACTGAAGTCTTATCACATCATGAGATCTGAAGTGTGGCTCTTCTCACATCAGGCATCATATTAATCATTTGAGTCAATGTGACACTTTATTTTGACCTCTACAAGATGTGGGAGAAGAGAGCATGTTGTGTGTAGAATCTGGATTCTGAATTCATGGAGTAAGAATCTCATTTGACAACATACTCTGTGGGCTTTAGAATGACAGTAACATAAATGTCAAATGTAAAATAATGAGTAGGAAACTTTGCTGCCTTGGGGCAAAATGTTAAACAATGGGTAGAAAATCTTACTGTCTTGGGATTAGAATAGGTGTGATTCTTTTTGCATATTCTGATAACTTAATTGAGTTCTTAAATCCATGAGTGCTTCTGTTTGTGTTATCATGATGCATCTCACAAATATATGGTTTACATGTCTTCAGTCCACAAGTATGTTATTTATACCTTAATTCTTTTTTGAAATTATTTGCCTATTTTATAAGCATTGACTTTTTCTCCCTACCAGTCTCCTGCCAATAAACAATAAAAACAAATCAAAAGTTCCAAATCAAAACTGAGCAAAATAATTTTCCACATTGACCATGTCCTAAAATCCACGTCTCAGTCAGGATTTTATGTCCATTACCTTTCTGGCAGGGGTTGGGTGGGTGAAGTAATTCATCTTTTCTACCTTAAAGTTTCAGGGATGTCTGGTCAGGGAGGGAGTAAACCCTGGGACAAACCCTGGGCTCGACATTGGTTATATGCAAAACATGTAAAGCAGGAGAGGTTTTGCTTTGATAGAGTCACCACCATTCAGCTCTGACTCCACTTCAGCTTCCTACGAGATCCAGTGCTCTAGACCTACTGGACCTAGCACCAAAATTACTTCTTCATCAGCTGTCGTGTATGTGTGTGTGTGTGTGTGTGTGTGTGTGTGTGTGTGTGTGTGTGTGTGTGTGACATCAAATTCATCATCTCTCTCCAGTAGACCTAAGGCATCTAGAATCAGCAACATGTCTCTCTCCTTTCCTCCAAATTAATAGCTTAATTTAAACGTTTTTTAGAAAACAACTCTCATTTATACCTGATTCAGGTAAAATAAATTTTAAACCCCTGGTATGAAAACAAGAAAACTTTTGCTCTCTACATAATAAGAGAGAAACTGTTATTTTCTTAAACATAATATGTATTCAAGTTTTGTTTTCTAGAATTACATTATAAGTTTTGGCATAAACTACTATGTGATGAATATCCATTTCATACATACAATTCTCTGATACCTGGTTGCTTTTGAAACCATAATTCTCAGCTTTCCACTTTCCAGATGTTTAAAATAGCAGTGCCCACACAGCACTAATTTAGATGCTTGCTTGCAGATGTTGACTGAATGCAGTTGGCACCAGTTATTCTTTTAATATGTACTGTGCTACCACCATATTCTGCAAAATATTATATTAATGACATTGCTTCCACTTTAGGAAATATTGCTGGAAATTGAGAAAAAAGTTAAAGAAGAAAAATTAATTAACATGTATCTTTTTATTGATTCTTCTGGCATCAAGGAACTACCACTTAAGAGGTCCTTGCTCTATACTGCCATCTGCTGCCTGTTGGTAGAACAAGCTAACATGTCAGATAAGACCATACATTAACATTTCTCTTCTGGAGACCTATGGATATAGGTCGTAAGATGTAAATGATATGGATATTCACAATTACTATTTGAATTTTGACAGAAGTCTTTACCTTTAGATTTATATGCACATATTAAGTGGAGACCACACTTTCTATCCCTATGTTTAGCTGCTCATATTCACTATTTTAGAGAGAACTGAATTCCCAGTTTACTGTAGTTCTCAGAATTCTAAGCGGAAAACTTTAATTATCCCTTCTTAGAACTTATTGCTCCCAAAAAAGCACATTTCTGAATCTCTCAGAAACTCTAGGGGCCAGCACATTGATGATGATAATCCAATCCAACCACTTAGGAAGGTGAGCATCAGTCATAAAATTTTGTTGTTGTTCAGTTATTTCATTTGTACCTGACTCTTTGTGACCACCTTTGGGGTTTTCTTGACAAAGATACTAAAGTGGTTTGCCATTTCCTTTCCCGGCTCATTTTACAGATGAAGAAACTGAGGGCAACAGGGTTAAATGACTTGCCCAGGGTTGTATAGCTAGTAAGTATTTTCCTGACTCCAGTCCTGGTGCTCTATCCATTGTGTCACCTAGCTGCCGAATATATAAAATGTAGGTTCTGATAATTAAAGCTAAGCCTAGTTACTGTGATTTTCCCTACTTGGGGGTAGTACATACATCTTGGGTGTTAGATAATGTTCTCCTTTTCTTTGAGGCAAACAAAGTAAGTCAAGGAGGCGGTGTGGCTTATGAAATAGAAAAAAAAGTTGACCTTGAGGAAAGTAAAATCTGGGTTCAAGTCTTGCCTCTGATACATACTGATTGTGTGACTGTGGGCAAGTCATTTAATGCCCTCAGTACCCCAGACAATTGTATAGGACAATAGCTACAGATCTGAATTGCTGGACAGTTTCCCTACACTAATGAAATGACTTCTGGTACTTCCCCCTTACCTCCCCCCCCCCAAAATAAACAAACAAACAATAAAAGCTAAGTTAAACACCATCTTCAGAGGCAGAATGACATGACTTTTTAGAACTAGATTAGACTGCTGACCAGGAGAAATCTTAGTTTGGAGCACTCCTTGGAAGATTGTGAACTGAACTGAGACAAGATATATAATTATTATGGATTTCAAACAAAGCATGAGATCTTAGTGGCTGAATGAAATTTCTTTTGTTAAAGTAAAATGACTCGAGAAAGTCAGTATCTTGGAGCTTTTATGGAAAATAAAAGATCTCCACAAACTTGTATCATTAGACTGTGTCTATCAGATAAACATTACTAAAAAATAATGACATCTAATTTAATTGATATAATTATTTATGTCTCTTGATCAATTTAACTCCAAAGTACATCTTAATGGACTTTAATGTTCTTGAGGACGTTTAATCAACTCCCACAGGGAAGCAATAGACTTCTTTGAAATCATAGACAGTCCAGTTACTATGGCTTCCATGAAACACAATATAAGACAGGTCATTTCAGAGAAATTGACTCACTCGTCATTGCGTAAAAAAGCAGAATTACCTCCAGTGATAGGCCCATTATTCATTCATTTAGATGAAAGTTTCACAATATATTACCAGTGACAGTATTTATAAATCCCTTCTGTGAGAACATGTGTCTCAGGCAATATAACTTGTTGAGAGAGATCAATCTGGGTTGTCTGAGTTTTCATGGAGAAAAGAGGAAAGCATTCAGACAATGAATGACACCTTGCTGTTTTCAGGCCTTTTCTCATTTTACAAAGCTCTTAAAATGCTCATGTATCTTCACAAATGATAATTCTTACTTTTGTTAGTAGGAAAACCACAATGACCCCTGTGCATAATGTCACTGTGGCCCCAGTGCTTAGAAAACTTCAGTTGGAAGATAAGCGAAATGATTAGATCAAAACTTTCTTTGTTGTTCAATCATTTTCAATCATGTCTGACTCTTCCCAACAAACTTGGGGTTTTCTTGGCAAAGATACTGGAATCAGTTGCCATTTTCTTCTCCGGCTCATTTGATAGATGAGGAAACTGAGACAAACAGGGTCAAGTGACTTGCCCAAGGTCACACAGCTAGTAGGTATCTGAGGTCATTTTTGAACTCAAGAAGATGAATCTTCTTGATTCTGGACTCAGTATACTATTCACTGTACCACTACCTGCTCAGACATGTGGAGGGTAGATTAGAAAGGGGAGAGATTGGATGAAGGAAGAACAAGGAGAAACTATTGCAATAGTCCAGGTGGGAGGTGAGGGAGTTCTGAATTGAAAAATAACCTTAAGATATGTTGTAGTGATAGAATTAGACTTGGCAACTTATTAGAAATGGGGTAGTTCAGTATAAGTGACAGCGATGACTACAATGACAGCTGGAGGAATGGGAGGCTGGTAGGACCATGATACCCTACCTAAAATAGGACAGGTTGCAGTAGGGGTGAGGGGTGCTGGGAAGATAATAAGTGCTATTTTGGACATGGTTAGTTTGAGATGTCTATAAAACACAAAACATGGAGCTAGGCAGCGGGCAAGAGTGATATGGGATTGGCAATGGAGACATGCATGATATCATATGCATGATAATAGAATTTGTAGTTGCTGCTGAGATACCTAAGGAAAATAAGGAGGAGTATCCAGGATAGTGCTCCAGGCTGGGCTCCCATTAAAGGGATGGGACTTGGCTGATGATCCAGCAAAGAAGACTGAAGAGATTATATACTCCTTTAACAGACCACATTTGTTTTGCTAACATCAAAGATAAAATCTACACCTCTTCATAAACAGCTAAACACCATATTGAAATATCCTGTCACTGTCAATATTGCAGATTTTCCAAATATAAGATGACTTCCATTAATTCTGTAACTTCACAATTTCAAATCAAGTAAGTCACCTTCAGGCCCACACGTCTAGGGAGAACGAAGCAAAATAAAGATAGCAATGTATCCAATATTCTGACACTGATGTGATAATGCATAAATCAAGGTGACTTTATTTTTAAAGTTAGCTAGAAGCCAAGCTCCTTCAATTTCAACAAACCAATGGAGAGAAAAAAAATGAAAACATAAATACTGGCATTGTAGTGACAACTGGGGAAGAAAGGGAATGACAGAACACCAAAGAATCCACCCCTCAGAAGTTGAATCTCATTTAATTGAATCTTAATAGTGCTTAAGAAAGTAAAATTGTTTTTATAGAAACTGGCTCATTGTTCAATTCAGATGCATAAAACATCAAAAAACTACCCTTTTTACCACCCTGCCTTCCATGAACAAACTAAAATAAGAAAAAACCCAAACAGGGTTTAAACTAATTCAAACACAGAATTTTTTTTTTCAAAACAGCTATTCAGAAAATGAAATGCAGTCTAGTGAAGCTGGATCAATATCTTTTATTACACACATATAAGGTAATGATTGATGTTTGGTTTTTGAAGATATTCTTAATGACCCATTTCAAAGAAAATTAATGAATAGTCCACCTCCAAGTAATAGAACAGAAGTTCTGTTTACTCTGATACATTATTTCAAATGAGTTGATTAAAATCCAACTGTTCCTCAATACAATACTTTGCAAAGTCTGAAGCATTCACTCCTAAAGTCGTATCTTCCTACTGTGAGAGACAGGTCAAAAGAAATTACAATTTCTCTATTTTCAGAATTATAAGGCTGAAAGGAGGAGAGAAAAGTGTTTTTTAGTGAGTCTATCATCCACATTTTGATGAAGTCTCTACCTAACCCACTTTCAGAGTATGCCTTTCTTCTACGTTTCTTAAAGGGAAATATTCTACCACTTTACAACTAAATTGTTCCAAAAATTCCATTTGTTTTTAAGTTGGGTCTATTATGTTGAAACTATTATAATCTATGCTTAAAATAATTTGGGATAGACTAACTCTACTCATCTAGAAAGATACATCTATTGCAAAAAGTCATGTAGCAATGCTTAAAGAGCATAAACTATTTTGGGATTATTTGTTTTAAGATGGTTCTCAAAAACTTATGTGAGAAAAAAGGTTTTTTTTTGTTTATTTATTTTTGTTTTCTTGTTTTGGTGATTGTGGTGGTAGCAGGAAAAAATAACAAAGCATGTGTAACAGACCAAGAAGTTGCTATGTATTTTTAATGTACTTTTTAAACATTTTATTTTATAGCAGAAATTACCAAGTCTAATCAATACATAAGAAGCAACATGACATAAGAAATAGAATGCAAGCCTCAAAGTCAGTGTTCAAATAACCAAGGACAAGTAGCCTATTGTTCCTGGTAACTCTCTAACATTAAGTAACACAGATGAGCTGTGGATTTGCCTCAGTGGCAGAGAAAGGTCCATACAGGAAGATAAAATCACAGTTCTAATCCCCCCTCCCAAAAATCTATATAGATTCATCAAGAAAACATCATAAATTCCTACCCTATCTTGATAAAACATGCATCCACCCAATGCATGTAGTAGTCAAACTCCCAAGGCATTTTTTTCAGTCATTTGGGAAATGATTATTTCTCTTAAATCTCACTGAATTTTATTTTTCTCCAATCTTTTCCCACTTCACTTATAGTTATTCACATATTTCTCTTCTCTCTCTTCCTAGAGAGTAAGTTTTTGGTGGGCAAGAACTGTCTCCTACTTATCTCTGAACCCTTCTAGGACCTAGCACAGTGCCTTGTACAAAGCAGACATTAAAGGATAAATAACCTTATGGAACTGAATCATGTTGCTCTATTCTTTTACCTAAAGCATAACTCTTCAGGGTTTGAAAACTCTCATTTTAAAATTTCCATTGGGACCATCATTGCTCCACTAAAGTCCTACTTTGATGGTCTATTTTGGCCTGGAGGTAATTCCAAGTTCTTTAAGGCTACATACAGCAGCAGAGCAAAAACTTCGATAGGTCCTACCAAACAGAAAATGTTTCAGGTATTAACCTGGCTGTAGGTAGACTGTAGGTCTGTTTTCTTGAGGACCAACATAGCTAAAACTAGAGAGGCTCTTTACCAAGAGTCTGGCCTGTGGGTGAGAACTTTTTTTTTTTTTTTTACATTTGCAACAACTCAGGAAGACCATCTATTGAGGCAAAAAGGAGTTTTGATCTTCATCAAGAGACCCAACACAACCTTAATGTACAGAGAGGTATGTCATCACTTGTGTTATTGCATGCAATGAATAGATCAAACAAATGAATGAATCATTATCCTTTTTCATAAAAAGATATTCACAACCATACAGAGACTATTACAATATCAAGGATTAGGAATTCTAATTAAAGAAGTTAGTTACCTTCAACCCATCATTTTTTCTTTTCTCTATTAAACTATTTATTTCTCCACAGAGGATCTAGAGCCGGAGATATTAAAGAACATATGATCCTACCCTTTCATTTTATAGATGAGGAAAATCAAGCCCAGGGAAATTAAATGACTTTGCTTTGTGACCAAAAGTGTTAGCAAAGAAATTTCAACCCAGGTCCTCTGAATTCAAAACCAGGACTATTTCCACATGACTATAACATGCTACCTCAGTTCAAAAAAAATTTAGGGGGGCTATAATTAAAGATATACAGAGTAAAGGACCCATATAGACCAGGAAATCAATATTCAGAATTCTCAGGCATGGGGGAGTGAAAATTTTGCCCTTTTTCATGAGGTGTTAATGGAGTGGGATCTATCAGTTATCAACAAAGTTTTTATTTTAAGAGACAAAAGCCAAAACCAAAATCCCAGTCCATAAAAGGACTATAAAGGAGGCCCAAAGAATAAAGAAAAATCCTAGAAATAGCCACACCCCCTCTCCCCATGTCCAAGAGCTGAGGGTCTCTGTAGATTTCTGAAAGAACTGAGAGGTCAGAGGTGAGGAGGCAAAGAATAAAGATTTCACCAGAGGAGATGCTGCAATAAGCCAAAGAAAGACACTGGATGGTGGACTGGTAGGGATGCTTGAAGTAAGAGCAACATGGGGAAAGCCAAGGTGAACTCAGCTGACTTGCTGGACTTGTGTTTTGATGGACATTTGAAGCTGTGACCAGACAGGAGCCAATTAAGATGTGGTTTATGGGTGCACTTATTTGGGATTATGTGGAATTGTGAGAAAGGTGGGAAAGACATGGTAAGCCTGTTAGGTTATTCCTTTCTTCCTAGTTCTGTGTTGTTTATGTCATAAAATGACTTCTGGTACTTTGTCAACAGCACACATTTAAGGGCAGAGCTGGATTGTACTGTGTTCACTAGACTGATCTGAATAGAGATTTTCACTAGGACTTTGGGTTGGGGCTCTGTGCCAGAAAGCAGGGTAACATCATCCAAAAATGAACCAGTCCCTTCAGGACACAGGAAGATCTGAAATAATGGTTACACATATAAAATGACTTAAATTTCTTATTTCTTTAGAAACACAAAGTAGGAAATATAATTTATTTCTACAGATGATTTTCCCCCTTGTTTACCAGATGGGGGCAGCCATTTGACATCAAACAACTTCCTAACATCATTAAAAAAACACACCCAACGTTTTCTCAAAATATGCTTCCTTTTATCTTTCTTTCCTTCATACCATCAGGTATCCAGAACGCCTTATTTAAACATTTAAATTATGACTGCTAGTTTTTTGGCTTCTGAGCTTAAACAAGGTCAAATTCTACTCTGGAGGGAAAAACATTAACTAGTTTAATGGGCAAAACAGTGTCCTATTTCCTGCTCCTCACAAAACATCAACAACAATGACAACACAAACACACACATCTAATAGGAAACAGCAAAGGTGATAGATTCATAACATCTAGGGAGAATATTCCACTCATGTAATCTCACTCTGAAATTATCCATCAGCCTCCTTATGGGCCAAAGGAAAATCTAATGTAATTGGGTCTCAATTTATTTTGTTATTTTAGTCCTAGGGTTATCGTTTCTAAAATCAGTAAAATAAATACTGAGTGACAAAGACCTCATTTAAACAAAGCCCACAGAGGCAGCTTGTTGTGTTTAGCCTCATTAAGTTGGAGAAGAGCATCAGGCCCTCGACTCTATTCAGTTATCTGAACCCTAAATATTAATAACAACATTAAATGAAGTCACAATAAATTCCACTCTGGCATTTCTTTGTGCTATAAACAAGTCAAACGTCCCTGGATTCTCATTATAGAGGAGAAGTACTTTTACCCCCTCTAGATTGAAATGCAACCTGAGTTACTCATGGCTTATAAAAATATACAGATTTCTCAAAGAAATATCTAAAGTAATTTTTACATTACTTTATATTGTTTGGAAACAGTATAATTTTAATGTGTTTTGCATGCATTAAGTAACTTGAGTCTCCTTTCTATTGTGCTCTCTAAAAATCATGACTGCTGTTTTTGATGAGTCCCCTAATTCTTAATCTAGTGCCACTAATTCATCCCTGTATGCTCCTATTGGTTTTTGGAAGGCAGGGTGGTGTAGTGGTAAGTATGCCACACTTGGAATCATAGGATTTAGGTTCAGTATAGCAGCTCTATCAATTACATCCTGTGTCACCTTGGCCAAGGCACCTCAGTTCCTTATGTAAAACAAAGAGGCTGAGGTTTGATGTCTTCTAAAGTTCCTTTGATTTCTAAATTTGTGATTTTATGATTTTTCAGACTTTTATATTCTCATTTTTTAACCAAGAAACTACAGTAGAGAAGATCCTCAGTTCAAGTGGGTACTGCTTGAGAAACTTAGGGTTGAAGAAAATTCGGTTTGAATTTAGGTTCTAAAACTCACTAGTTGGCAAATAATCTCTCTGACCTTCAGTTGTCTTACTGGTACCAAGGAGATGATAATACTTTCAACTATCTTTCATAGAATGGTTGTATGACATGATATAATGTACAGATTCATAGATTTAGGGTTAGAGGGGATCTTGGAGGCAATTCAGTCCAATCTCCCTGTTTTACAGTTGAGGGTACTGAGGCCCGCAGAGGTCAAACAATTTGTTCAAGGTCACCAACCTAAATGTCATAAGCAAGATTCAAATAGATTCCAGAACCGATACTCTTTCCCTTGTACCATGGTACATTGTATGTAAAGCATTTTGTAAAGTATATAAACCTATGTCTTGATTAGTTTGAAAAAATAATTCATGAAGTAGTCATATCACTTGAATATTTCCATTGGGCTGGAATGAATTACTATATATATTTTAAGCTTCTCATAATGCAAATTAGTACATGTGACCACTTCATGGGTTTCATTATTTTCAGTAAGCAGGACCTAGCTACTACTACTACTCCTACTCCTACTCCTACTACTCCTATAAGAACTGTAACTTGCTCATTTGGATTATGAATGTTCACAAGATAATTTTTTTTTTTTACAAAGATTTAGTACAATGTTCCCTTGAAAAATGAGTTCTAAGGATTGGTTCTATACCTGATGCTTCATTGGTCTAGGGAATTTCTGATTGAGAAACTCCTACTGCTGTAAGTCAAGACCTTCTCTATAATTTACAGTCTTACTGAGTTGCATTGAAAAATAAAGTAGTTTTCCTAAGGCATGAGAGCCATTATATGTCACAGGCAGGACACTTCAGTTTAAGATTTCTTGGTTCTGAGATCAGGTTTCTAGGCACCATGTTGAGTCTCAAGTTCTTTGAGTTCATTTTAAATGGAGCTATTTCCTATTTCATTTAAAATATAACAATAACAAAATATAGCTACAGATTGTAAGAAATACATCTATTTCAGAAAGCAAGGAATGCATATATAAAATGCATGCAATATTGGTATCTGACGAAATATAATAGTCAGTTTGAGGCTTTGAAATTGGCAGATTGGTGGGACAATATTATTTTATGGTACTTTATTTTCACAAACTAACATTTTAAAAATTAATAATTAATAAAAAAGGTATCACAAACTTCTAAGATATCTAGGTGTCACTGAAGGCCTCAAGTGTCTAGTTCTTAGATTTCTTTTACTCTGGCTTATTTAATAAACAAATCATGTGTAATCCATTAAGCATACTATTACTAAGATTTAGCAGGAAACATGTAGTTTGTTAAGAAAGTGGTCACAAGACAAGGAGAGATTCTGATACTTTTTGGCTATCTCTAGATGTGAATATCACAATTATTCCTTCATGAATAATTCTCACATGTAGGAAAACACTTGGAGAACAAGACCATTAATCAAAAATTCAAATAAAAATAAATAATTTATAGTATCAATTGTTTCTTTCCTTCCAATAGGTGAAAGGACCAATAACTGGGGAGAGAACTGAGAATAAGTTGATAATCCTGGACATCCACAAATATTTGTTATTGTAAAAGTATTTCATGTTTATATTTTAGGGTTCACCCTGGAAGATTGGTGGTGGCAGTGAGGTAGGGCCAATGAATGACTAATAACCCTTAGGTAGGGAATTGATTTAATTGAAAACCAGAGGAAAAATATATATCTAGTCTATATTAATCACTGAGCATATCTCTTAGGTTACTTTAATACTGTCTGACATTATGTGGATATTAATGTAGTATGTATTTTATCCATCTATTACCCTTAGGCCTACTTAACTTTCCACTAAGGACAAATAACAAGAATGAAGAGTGTCTGTTGTCCAGATTGTGATATATAGTTGACTGCATATACCATAGAGTTGATTCATTAAAATATATACCTTAGGAAGACACTACTGATGGAAAGTGAACTGGGCCTATAAATGAACAGGAGAAAGAAAGTAGGCTATATTACATTTGGGAATTATGCAGTGTTTTCAATGATCCCAAACTTCTTGAAACAATTTTATTTAATACCAATATTCTGTTGGTCATAAGATACATAAGAAAAAGAGTGGTAACAGCTAACACAAATGATCTCCTTTGATTCTCATCACAACAATATTACATAAGTACTATTATTATATATCATAATTGGGAGGATATGAGCTTAGATTTTTTTCCCAATTCCAAGACTGGAGCTCTATCCACTATACCAAATTGTCTCCAAAGTCACATATGCGGTAATATATCATGGAATACCAACATTTCACACAATTTAGAAGACAATATGGGGAGGAAGAAAGGGAAAAGCCTATTTCAAATGAAGATCATGACTTCACAAAGTAGTATAGAAGATATTAAAATTATATCCTTATTTGATGGAATAAAATAGCACCGACCCTGGGGAAAATGATCCCAGGGAAAAGTACTTCCCATATCCCTAAGGATCTAACTTGTCAAGTGCAATCTCAGAAAAACTTATTGAGTAGTTGAAAATATATATCCTTTGATGGTGGTCAACCTATGTGCTTTATTTCATCAGTACTTGAAGAGTAATTTCCCCCACTTCAAGAAAAGCATTTACATGACTTTCAGAGGCCTGCAGTTTCAAAATTAAGTATTAATTCCCTCCTCTCTCCCCTACACTCTGGTCTTGCTAGTTATTTACATTTCAATGGGAATAAATATTCTTCTTCAATCTTTTCCAAAGTAGTTTTCTGACAAAGGTGGGAATGAGAGTATAAGAAGCTTGAATTCAGCGGGGATATTGAGAAATCTTGGAGGGGAAAAGGATGGGGAAAGGGAAGTCTGGGAGTGCCAAAGATCCCAGTTTTTCTATGGAGTGGACAGACATGGTCATCATCATCATCATCATCATCATCATCATCATCATCATCATCTGCCTCCAATTAAATGATTATTTGATAAGTTCATACTAAGAGCTGTAAAAAGAGATTTAACATAGGCAAAGTCCTTTACCTTTAAGAGATCACAATCTAAAATCAAGGCAAATACAGATAGAAACATTATGGATACAACTTAAATATCTGAATAACTAGGTAAATTATTTATAATAGTTGTGTAATAATTAATAAGATACTAATCCAAAAGATATTCTGACAGAATGAATTCTTATTACATCTTTAGTACCTAGCTAAAACTTAAAGATACAAATACAAGAACAAAGACAGTCCTTCTCCTAGAGAATACTCTATTCATATCAGTGGGGAAAACAACACACATGGGAATATGATATCCAGGGAAACGAATATTTTGAAAGGTTTCAGGGATGGAGAGTGGGGTCATATGGGAGAATACTGACACACCCCATAAAGAAATAATTGGAATGGGAAGATATGATTGACAATAACATCTCTATGAATGTTTAACTTCCTAAATCTTCATGATGATATTAAAAAAAGCAATTTAGGGATAAAAATATCAGGACACCTTTAATTAATACAAGCTAATGTCATATGACATTAATGGGGATCACTTAAGCCTCCTTTTGAGAACAATAGAGGCTACCCCCTTAGCATAGAGCAAAAGGAAATTGTGAATACTAACCAATGGGAGCCACACCAGTTTAAAGTGAGAAAATAACATCACCCACTGTGAAATATAGGTAGAACTCTGAAGTTAGCATTCTTGCTGCTAAGTGTGTCAAGGAATTTTAAAATTCATGAAGTACAGTTTATAGAAGAAAAAAAACAGGTGCTACCTTGTGCTGTGCTGTTTTATAAAAAAATAATTTCAGGCAAATGGATGCCTTTTTCAGAGGAGTCAGGGCTCTTAAAGGTTTAATGACACTGTTATTAGGTGATCTGTTGTTCAATACATTTCTATGGGTATTGAAATGGAAGCTACTCCTTATATCCTTATATCCCAAGAATTATATTGTATTACTAATAAAATTTTATTTTACATAAAGAATGACATCATGACTCCATGATATCACCCACATCATCTATAGCAGTGATTCTCAACCTTCCTAATGCTGCGACCCTTTAATCCTCGTATGTGGGCATATCTACATGTGAGCAGACCTGTGTGGAGACAGACAGAGGAGCAGTGTCTTGGTTCCTAAGACCATCAGAAATATGTGTTTTCTAAAGGTCTTAAATGACCCCTGTGAATGAGTTGTTCAACACCCAAAGGGGCTGCGACCCACAGGTTGAGAACCACTGATCTATAGTCAATTGATATGTTGAAGGAGATAAGAATTCCATTCACTTAATAGGATCATGTTGAGCAAAACACACAATGGACTTGGACATAGCTGGGAAGACCAAGAAGTTCTCAAACTTTTCAAAGTCAAGCAATCTTCTTGTCAAGGGAAAAAAAAGAAACCCCTTGAACCATGATAAATGTTGAGTCCTGATCAGGAAGGAAACTGTTAATTACTTTATTAGGCAAATTGTAATAGAGAAATATTTGTATCATATTAATGGATTAACATGGTTAATGTTATGATCATATTAACACAATTTCTACTATGTGACAATGACAGGAACAATAAAAGCTTAAGTTATATTTGTCAATCTAGAGATAGTAAGATTGAGCACGGAGGTTGTACAAGCTGCAGTAAAAATGTCTCTTTTGTTTTTATAGTGTACCTTATTCAGTTTGTCAATACTTACAATATTGTTGTTTTTTCTGACTTTTTTTTTTACTTTTTGGAAGGGGGAATACTGGGCAATTGGGGTTAAGTGACTCACCAAGGGTCACATGGCTAGTAAGTGTTAAGTGTTTGAGGCCATATTTGAACTCAGGTCCTCCTGACTCCAGGGCTGGTGCCATCCCTTTTTTCTGAAATTTTATTCACTACTTGAAAATATGACTTTCATTTTTTTAAACACTCTACAGAACACTAAAAAAAATTCCGTTAACCTTAGAGTTCCATGAAATTGTTTGAAAAACCGTGTGTTAATATTGAAAAATTCTGAGTTAAATAAGCTTGAAGTCATGAGCATTTGTAACACATTTTTCCTATAGAATATAAGTTCATGGATCTGGGGATTGTTATATTTTTATATTTATATTCCCAGTACCTCGAAGATTACCTGGCACACAGTAGGCATTTGATAAAGGCTTGTTGAGTGTTGACTGATTAGTTGATCAGCCAATTAGGTTCTCTCTGGTTGGAGGCTGAAAACTGAATTCCTAAATGCTGCATATCTTGAAAACATGTGCCCTTACAAACAAAGACACAGTTAAGATAATAGGATGAATGGCTTAAATCAAGAGCCAGGGTCTCCCAACGCATCCTGGGCCATCTCTGGTTTTCCTGATGAATGCCTGGCCACCGGACCCAGATGGCTCTGGAGGAGAAAGTGAGGCTGCTGACCTTGCACTCAAATCAAATTTCCCTCACTCAAATCAAAGTGAACTGCAATTCATGGCATCATTTCCCAGATGTCCTGGTTCTCTTCTGGAATGGATGAGCACAACAACACACAACAAGAAGTATGAGAGAACATTAAAGCTGGAAAAGATCTTGTACTTTATGTATGTGTGGTGTAATTAAGAGGTACTTAAAAGTGATGTACTTGAGATCAAACAGCTGGCTAGTGGTAGGTAGAGAAGAACTAGAATTTTGGCTTCCTTTGTTCCTAGTGGTCATTCCAATATTCCCTATTGTTGGCAAGTTTTCTCCATATACTCATTGTGTGGACACTGCTATAGAAATTTCCCCATCATTTAAGAAACAAACCATCTAAGCAAATTTTGGTTTCTTTTATGATTAAACAGGTAAAATATCAACTCAGAAAGAGAATGTTTTAAGACAGAGAATAAAAGGGACTAAGTGATGGAAAGTGCCATTAATTCTTAATTTCCTGATGAAACCAGACCAGATTATGGGTTTTATGTCTGGCAGAAAGGACAAAAGAAATAAAGAGACAAGTTTAGGATTTATTTAAGGAAAAGCTTCTTAACAGGTAGAGAGGTTCAAGAATGGAATAGGATGCTTTGTTCGATGCTAAGTGCCACAGACACTAAAGGTCATGAAATTCCAAGAATATTATCCAATATGGCCTCTGAGGTTGTCATTTATGAACCTCTATGGTTCTGTGATTCATGTGAAGGCCAGTAATGCTGGATAAACTGATCACCTTGTTGGTCCACAAGGAGAAGATATTTTCACCCACATAATCTTTTCAAGACCTTCTATTATTTCTTGGGGAGGAGGACAAGGAGAAGAGGTGTTATTTTCTACAGCAGGCAGCTAGGTGGTTCATTGGATAGAAGTAGAATTTGGAGTCAGAAATCCCAAGTTCAAATCTTCCCTCAGACACTTACTAGCTACATAATCATGGGCAAATCACTTAACCTCTCTATGCTTCAGTTCGTCATCTGTAAAATGTGGATAATGATAGTAACTATTTTACAGGGTTATTGTGAGGATAAGAGGAGTAAATATTAATAAGGTACTTTACCAACCTCCACCCTAACATGTTACTGCAGTTTTAAGTTTTAATAACTTTAGAAGTACGAATGTTCCATATAAAAAAAACCCAAAAACTTCATGTGGAAATTTCATTATTTAAATTTCTTTTACGCTTATTTTTTGCATATTTTGAATAATGAAATTTTGATTTTAACAAGATTGGGCACCCTGTCATTATGTGTTTCATGAGTAACAATTTCTGGATGGCACTTTCTTGAGACTGGTAGACTGGTAGACAGAGCCTTGTTGCTTGACCATCTTGGTTATCCCATCACTAGCCTTCTTTGTTACTGCCAGCCTGCCTCTTGTATGTGCCACTTATCAGTTATGTGTTGCACTTCGGAGTAACACTATTGAATGCTGATCTTATCCACTTAGGAATGGGAGGAGGGTGGTGTGGAGCAACCTGTTCTTCAGTGGAATTTGAGTTGGCAAAGGATATGTTTCATCTACATTGTTATAGTTACGTTAATTTTTTGTTTGTTTTAAAGATGGAATGGAGGGAGGGTAGGGAACATAAACATAAACTTGTATCACTAGTATAGACACAACCCCTTCTCTGGTTGACAGGACATTTTGTTGAAATAAGCACCTGATAAATAAAAATTCCCTTTAAACAGTTAAACAGGTTTTAGCGGCAGATTGATAAAGTTACCGTAAAAGCCTGGGTTTATTTTTTGAAGGAGTTAGTCGCTAAGAATTGGAAACAGAGTAATGTGGCTGCTCTGTTGGAGTGTGGTAAATTGTAAATAAAACATGTGAATGTTAAAACAAAAAGTCCATTAGGCTTTTTGTTGTGGGGTCTCATCAAAACTGTCATGTATGCTTCAAAACCTCATTCTTTGGATGATCTTAAAGCTAGAATTAAAAATGCAAAATGCAGTCCTTTCAGTCACTGAGCAGCAGCTAATGAAAGTTTTTACAAAGTTTAACAATCAACTAGAGTGATATGTAGCACAAGACAGAGTTATTTTGAATTTTAATAAGAAATATATCAATATTTTAAGAAGTTAAATAATTAATCTTTCAAATATTTTTCTTTCTAAGATTGAAGCATTTATACATCTGAAGCTATCAAAGCTTACAACTGAATGAAGACTTTGGGGCCACTCTGTAAAAATGTTAGTTATTATTCTTATCAAAAGAGCATACTCATTCTTATTAAATCATCTGTTTATAATTATTTGATTCTATTTTTACTTTTAGGAAAAAGATCCAATGTTCAAAGGGAAAGCTTCACAATGAAACAGCTAAATTGAATGACGGCTATAGCTATAAACATAACCTCACTGATGAAAAATACTGTTTTCCTTTAGTTAGAGAGATGATTCACTACACATATGGAATGGCAAACTATGTGAACTTGTTTTGCTTAAAGCTTCTTCTTGGTTATAAAAGAAGAAGGTTCCATGGAACGTGCATTGGAAAGGGGCAGTCATTAGAAATTAATAATCACATGAATAGTTTCCCTCCATAATATATAGTACTACCTGATAATGGACCAGGCATTGTTTTTCTGTGTAAATGAGTAGGTTTGTAGCTGACAGGGATAGTGGGAGTTTTATTTACCCACCTTGCGAAGTTTTATAGTATTACTAACCCCAAAATATTTTCCCTTATGAACTGGGAGACTATTAGGTTGCAGGAGTAGAAAAGAAGGAAATATGGAGAGCTAGGGGGAGTGCGGCACACTAAGCATTTCAGGGTCCAAAGGAGAAAGGTACAAATGTGTGTTAATCACCTACTATGTGTAAGACACTATGCTAAGAACTTTGCAAGTATTTCATTTGATCCTTGTAACCGCCTAGTGAAGTAGATGCTATTATGATCCCTAGTTTCCTAAACTACAACTGAGACAGAGAGACATCGAGAGACTTCTTGACTGGGGTCTGAGGACAGATTTGAACTCAGGGACGTGGTCCTCACTCCAAACCCAGGATTTTACCCACTGTGCCCCCTAGAGGCCTCATTTCAGCTGATTAAAGCCAGGAGGCTATTTGAAGGCTACATTTTTGCCGCTCGTAGAATTTGCCACTTGGTCTATTAGGCAAAAGATTAGAAACACAGTTACCCAGCTGGCATAAATATTCATTGATTTGACTGGCATTGAGAATGCCTACACAGAGGGGCATGCATATACAATACAATATGATGTTTGTGCCTTGGGAAGGACAATTCACACCCTCCCTCTTAACAAATTCCACTTGAAACCTTCCAAAATCACTCACTTTCCTTCTATTTCTATCCAAAGGTTTTTATAGGCTTTTTAACTAGTGGCAGTCTCTGTCATTTTAAGATTAATTATTGTTCAGTTTAGGATATTAAAATGTTTGCTCATCAAATTCTCCTTCATTAAGCCCTGTTCAAAATATAAGCCAGGATGAATTCACTGTTAAGAATTATGACACCCATTAAAAAAAAAAGAAACTTATTTCCCAGTTTTGAAAAGTTCCATTTTTCTCCCATTAAAAATGCTTTATGACATCTAGTGAAAAAGCTTATGTTCTCATTTACCAGGAATGTGAATTGAGGGAACAATAGATTCAAAGACTTGAGTAGCTAAAAATAGCAATTAACTTGTGATGCTTTTGCTCCATGAAATTTGCTTTGAAGAATCAAGATTTCATTTTAAATTGTATTTCACTGTGCCTGATGACAATGGCTCTTAAAGAAATACTTTCAGGTAATTATTAGAATAGGATTTGAAAAAACATTGCTGAAGACAAATGAAGAAAACCGAGACTATTCTGGAAAACGGATACTCTTCTTGTTTCTAAATGTCACTGCACGAATGAGATGGTGGAGTGTAGTGAAGGAAGAGCTTTCCTTCAATCAGGAAGATGTGGGGTCAAGTCATACCTTAGACACATCCTGACTATTTGATCCTGAGTAAAACATTGCTGTCTCTCAAGTCTTCTAGGCAATTCTCTAGGATTATAAATTGGAGAGAAGATTGGAAAAGAGAGGATCTTTCTGTGGGAGTTCATTATACCAAAGAAATCACATAGCTAATCCCTGTTCCCCAATGCATGTTAAAATGTTAAGGATGACATTAGCTTCTTAGAAAGGTTATTTTTGAAGTAATAATTTTGCATAAAATCAACAATTCTGGCTGCCATTTGTCTATAAGGAAACAGAGATGATGGTAATTAGATGTAGGAGTTGTTTCACATTTGAGAATATTATACTGGCCTGAGAATACTGATATATGTGCAGAATGCGATTTGTTTCCCAATATGTTTTAACATTTGTAAAGCGTTTAACACAGTACCTGACACATAGATAGACACTTAATAACTGATTGCTTGTTAACTTTCCTTCTGCACAATTATGGTTGGCTTTTTGCTTAATTTTCCCCCTTTTCAATGACATTTTAATTATTCTGATTGTATCAGGGAGTGATCTGCTCTACTCCATCCTAATCTCTCCTTTTAAAAATACTGACTCCTGCAGGATGCGGCCTAGTGAGGTTGTTCCAAGGGGAGGGAGGCAGTCATGATGAGTAAGGTGAGATACTGAAAATATTAAACACTAAAAATGATAATCTACAAAGGGAAAGTTTCCTGTTTAGGAAAAGCATAAATAAAATACAGACCATTTTATATTTTCTCTTATAAACTTTGAAGGAAATTACCAAGGCACACATTTTTATTCCTATTGGTGCCATTGAATGGTAAGCTAAATGAATAAATGAAGAAAGGGAGGGAAAATACCATTTGGAGACTCTTTTCAAATGTCAGCTTTTGCAAAAAAAAAATCAAGAAACCAATTCTTTACTGCACAGACAAGTCTCCATGAGGGAAAAAAAATAATGGAGGCGGATTTGGGGTTTGATTACTTAGCCAGAGTAGTGATTACATGCATCAGCATCCCTTACATGCTAATTAGTAGCTTTATCTTCATTGAAGACTCTATTTCCTTTGTTTAACTCAGCAAAGCCAACTTAGATCAAGGGCTTGGTATATAAAGTCTTTGTCTCCTCCTGATCACAGCAGAAATTCCACTTTCTGGGACCAGCTTTCAAGCTTATATTTAGTCTAAAGAGTTGTACAATGCTTTTAAAAATAGAGCTGATAACAACTGAAACGATCAACATTAAAACAAATTCTAACTGGCAAATGTGTTTTACAAATTTTTCAAGAATCTGTTCCCCTGATGGAGCTTCAAATCACACACCCCTTGTTAGCAGATATCACACTACTTACTCTTGGTCTGGAATAAATCAAAACATATTTTCTACCTCCTAAATAGAAGGGATGAGCCTAGGTAAACCCAGAACATTTCTATTTGGCCTATTCAAATAATCTGAAGCTGATAGCTCTTGTCTTACTTTTTTCTTTCTTGGTCATCTCAGGATCCCCTTTATGTGTATGCATCACACATATGGAATACATATGTATCTATGCAATGTGCCAGGTACATATATGGATATCCACACGTGGCACATATATTCACACCTGGCATACAGTAGGTACTTGATAAATAATTGACTAAATGACTACTTTTCTTTTTAGACTTGTCCAGATCAGTGCTAGACATGATGCCTTCTATCTGTAGAAACAAGTAGGACATAGGGAAAGAATTAAACAAAGGGAATAAGATATGCAATCTACATGCAGTCTAATCCTGTCCTTAACTATCTTCTTCAGCAGATTGCTCTTTCCTCTATGTGTAAAGTCAGTCTTTTCCATTGACCAGTTCCTTCCCTGAAACCTATAAACATATCCATGTATCTTCTGTCCTCAGACAGTTCTCACTAGAACCTGCTTTCCATGCCAGTTACCTCCTATGTCCCAGGCTCTCTTAAACTCCTTGAAAAAGCTGTCAGTACTCTGTGCCTTTACTTCCTCTCTATTCACTCCCTTCTCAGCATTTTGCAATTTGGCTTGTGATCTCATCACTCAACTGAAACCATTTTCTCCAAAACTGCCAATAGCATACTTGCCAAATCGAATAGACTTTTGTCAATCATTCTCCCTCATGATCTCAGCAATATTTAAAACCATTGCCTATCCTCTCTTCCTGGATGTTTTCTCTTCTCTAGATGGTTGTGACAATGCTTTCCTTTAGTTTTCCTCCTACACATCTTACTATTCCATCTCAGTCACCTTTTCTGGTTCATCATCCGTGTCATGACCACTAACTGCAGGTGTACCCCAAGAAACTGCTCTTTTCTAGTTATACTCTAACTTGATGACTTCATAAGCTCCTATGGGTTCAATGATCATCTCCATACCAATGACTCCCAGATCTCTATATCCAACCCTAGTCTCTCTCTTGACGTCCGTAAGAATCTCAAACTTACCATGCCCAAAACAGAACTTATTTCTTTCTTCCCAAACTCACCTTTCTTCCAAACCTCTCTATTACCACTGAGGGCACCGTCATTCTTCCGGTCACAAAGATTCTTAACCTTGAGGTAATAATTCTCAACTCCTCATTCTTGCTCATTCCATATATCAAATCAGTTGCCAAACCTTGTCATTTCATAACAAATCTGCATTTACCAATCAGAACTCAGAAATGAGGACAAGCTGAACTACTTTTCCATCAGGTTTTTTGTTGTTTTGGTTGAGTCCTTTTTGCAGGAGTCTATTGATATATGGCAAATAAAATACATGATTTTTAAAATTATGAATGATTAGGTGAAGTGACAGAGCATTGAATCTGTCAAGGAAACAGTTGGACCACTTTTCTGAAGATGAGCTTTTAATGAATTACATAATTTTTTATTTGAGAAAGGGAAGTACTACATGATGGGCCAATTCACTTGCAAGAAATAATATAAAGCATTTCAATAACGAATATGACAAGTTTTTCTTTGGAATCCCCCAAGTAGATGGTAATCTAATGGGCAAGAAGAAATGAGATAGTGAATAAACAGATTAAAGTAAGTATCAGGGGATGTATTCATATATCATTCTTTTAGTCTCTTAGTTTCATAACCTCAGTGATATCTTTGTCTTCTCACTTTCCCTTAATTCACATATTCAATTAGCTGCCAAATTTTGTCATTGGTACCCCCACATCTGACCCCTCCTCTCTACTCACACAACAACCATGTTAGTTCACCCCTCATCGTCTCATGCCTAGATTATTGCAATGGTCTTCTCATAACTCTCCATGCCCCAAGTCTCACCACACTACTCTGTCCTAAATACAACTGCTAAAGTGATTTGTCCTAAAGTACAGGTCTAGTCACGTTATCTCCTTACTAAATAAGTTCCCATTTCTTCTAATTTCCACCAGGAACAAATACAAAACTCCTTGGCTTGGCACTTAAGACTCTTTAAATTAAGACTTTTTGGTCCAGTCTCACTGACCTACTTGCCATCTCCCACCTCTGTGCCTTTGTGTTGGCTCCCCTTCAATGTTGGCATGTCACTTGGAATCCCTAGCTGTTCTTGTTCCTGCTGTTCTTCACCCACACTCAGCTCAAACATCTTCTGTAGGACGCCCAGCTGCTTGTGACTTCTCATCCACACCATACACCTGTTTTTTATGTGATGGGCACATAGTTAGTTATGTACATGCTCTCTCTTCCATTAGAATGTCAGCTTCTTGGAAGAAGGGACAGTTTCATTTCCATCTGTGTCATTTCAGTCTGCTTAGCACACTGCCTGCCACCAAGTAGGTCCTTCTTGATTGAAGAGAAGGGGAAAGGAAAGGGAAGGAAATGAGCATTTATACAGCACTCACTACGTGTCAGATGCTATGCTAAGCATACTTAAAAACACCATCTCATTCAGTCCTCACAACAACCCTGGGGGGGGTGTGCTATTTTTATCTCTATGTTAAATAAATCTGTTAAAGGTGGGGAAACTGAGTCAAAGAGAGATTAAATGTTTTGCTTAGGGCCACACAGCTAGTAAGTCTGAGGCTAGGTTTGAACTCCAGCCTTCTTGACTCCAGGCTCAGAACTCGATTCACTCTGCCTTAGCTGTCTCGGAATGGATGGAGTCAAAGGTGGGAGGGTGGAATTTTCAGATCTTTATTTATACAGCGCTGTCTTTTTCACTTACATCCCATATTCAAATGTAAGTTCAAAAATATATTCTAAAACTAAATTTAAACTATTGGAGAATTATCTATACTGTTACTTCTCTCAATATTGTAAGTTCTTTGTTGTGTGATTGTTGCTAATGATCAAGCAAGTTCAATAACCAAGGTGTGTGTGTGTGTGTGTGTGTGTGTGTGTGTGTGTGTGTGTGTGTGTGTAAGGAAATAGTAGAAGGTGGGAGACCTTGGAGTAAGTGCCCTATTTTTCTCAAAGAAGAGTAAAATAAATGCAAAAATGCTCGATTTAGAGAAGTGTTACAAGATTAAATCAGGTTAATATCTGTTCATCCCTCTGCTATTCCATCCTGGCATATACCATGTATCTATCTGATGAAGGGTGGGAGGAGAACTGGGACACAGATTCACAAACCCAGCTCCTCTTGCATGGGTGCTCAATGAAGAATTAAGACTGACCAGTCAAATACTTGCTCCAGCATCCATACCCTCTCACTCCTATATTACTTCCTGAATCACTTTATAATAGACTCTCCCTCATGCCACTGTTCTCTGTCTCCTTGTGTTGACTCACAGATTCCTAAGCACTTAGCACCAACACTCTCAGTCATACAGGCTCTTCACAATTACTGTACCATAATGACAACATGTAATACAGACTCTTTTTTGTCAATATACCTTAGTATAGGACACATCTGGTGCCTTTAAAGTGGCCCTGGAAACTTCTTAACAAATATGGTATGAGTGACCCTAAAACTTCAAGAACACACCTCTTCCTCCTATCCCAGAATCCTTAACCTATGACATTTCTTGAAGGCAAGTACTATATCATCTGTTTTCCTTCCTTCCTTCCTTCCTTCCTTCCTTCCTTCCTTCCTTCCTTCCTTCCTTCCTTCCTTCCTTCCTTCCTTCCTTTCTTCCTTTCTTCCTTTCTTCCTCCTCCTCTTATTCCTCCTCCTCCTCCTCTTCCACACCCTCCTTCTTTTCTTTCTCTCTCTCTCTCTCTCTCTCTCTCTCTGCCCCCCCCCCCAATATATAGTTGGAGACACAGTACAGTGAGTGAGGCCATCAGTCTACAGATCTTGAACAGCTATTGCAGGAGTGCAGAAAATTGAACAGGAAGAAGGGAGTAGGCTGCATTGCATTTGGGGAATTGTGTATGACTTTTAGATATTTCAAGCTGTTGCTTCATATAAAAACCCATCTTTCTGACACCAGTACTCATTCTTCTGGTGATGCTATATGATCACAAATCAAGGAACACAAAAACTTCTGTAGAAAAAAAATTGTGAGTGATCCAAAGAGCAATGGAGAGATTTATTGTGGGTGTAAGTAGGCTGCATGCAGTGCATTATCAAAGACAATTTTAAAGTTTGAGAATTGACACAAAAGATATTACCCAAGAAAATGTATTATCAGAAATGGAAGTAGGTTGAACATGTAGGGTTACTGGGGAATAACGGACAGATAGCCAAGCCTCCTGCTTCCATGGAGTATTATGGGACCCCAAGGAAGGCTTCCAGCACATGGAACAGATCATCTAGGGAAAGTGTATGTGATACATGGGTGAAAATTACAAAGAAAAAGGAGGCACATATTTTGTTATGATCTCTACCACTAGAGAAAGTAAATGTGATAACAAGATAATGGATCTTTGAAGTTCTGAAACATCACCCAGAAGTCCAAGTGGCTGCTTATTAAAGATTAAATTGAATTAGTACATATGATCTAGAGCTGATAAGAAATAGGCCTTATGCTCCCTTAAATTTTCCTTAACTGAAAAAAGAAACCAAAATGCCTCTAAGATTTCTAAACTTAGTAATTAAAACATTTAATATTTTGCATTAAATTTTAGAAACATTGAACTAGACACTTAAAGGCTTATAAAACACTATCCTCACAATATTCCTTGCCTGATATAGAACATATAAGACTTCCTTCTGTTTGTGTGTTGGAATACCCTGACCATGGAGGACTCTTCCAACTCTCTTATTCTGTGATTCTGTGAAGAATTATTACCCCCTCCTTTAAAAAAATCAAAACAAATGAGGAAAATGAGTCCCTGAGATAGCTAGTGAGTCTCTACAGCAGGATTCACAGTTCTCCTGATTCCAAATCTGGCATTTATTCATTTTACCACGCTGCCCTTCAAAGTTATGAATGTTTAGTGTAGCTCTTTCATTTCACAGATAAAGACGATAGGGCCAGGCATGGGAAAACTGCAGCCTCGAGGCCACGTATGACCTTCCAGGTCCTTGCGTATAGCTTTTTGCCTGAGTCTAAGTTTTACAGAACAAATCCTTTTATTAAGGGAATTTATTCTGTGAAGTTTGGATTCAGTCAAAGGGATGCACGTGAGGACCTAGAGGGCCACATGTGACCTCGAGGCTGCAGGTTCCCCACCTCTGCTAGGTTAAGTGATTTGTTTAGAATTATAAAACTAGTTTTCTAGTTACTGGCATAATGAATGGATGTAGAGAGGAGAAGAAGCTATTTATATAACCACAGGCCATTTTCTTAGGTATTTGTAAGCAGAGATTTCTACTTTTAAAAAAACTGATTAAAAACATGTCAAACATTGACATGATCAATCTTTTGTGCAGGGCATTGTGTTAAGTGCTAAGAATATGAAATGAAGCAAAAGACAGTCCCTGCCCTCAAGAAACTTACAGTCTAATGGGGGAAACAGCAGGCAAACAAACAGAAGCCAAGTGAGCTCTCCATAGGACAAAAAGGAAATAATTAACAGTGGGAAGGCACAGGAATTCCCACAGGAATGCTGGGAATAATAACAATAGCTGTAGTCTACCATGTCCCAGGCACCGTGCTAAGTGCTTTATAGTTATTATCTCATTTGATCCTGGGAAGTAGGTGCTATCATTATCCCCATTTTATAGATGAAGAAACTGAGGCCAACAGGGGCTGAGTGATTTGCCCAAGGTCACACAGCTAGTGTCTGAAGCCAGACTTGAATTCAAGTCTTCCTGATTTTAGGTCTGGTACTCTACTGTTCCACCAGCTGCCCTGGAATCTAGAAGGCTTCTAGGAAAAAGGATTTTAGTTGAGACTTTGAGGAAGCCAGGGAGTTTAGCAGTTGGAGTGGAGGAGAGAGAGCATCCCAGGCATTGCAGGGGACAGACAGAGAGAACGTCCAGATCTGAGAGATGGAGTCTCTTGTTCATGGGACAACCAGGAGGCCAGTATCTTAAGATCCAAGAGTACGTGTCAGGAGGAGTAAAGTGTAAGAAGACTGGACAATTAGGACAGGGCTGGTTGTGAAGTCATGAAGGCAGCTAGGTGGCACCATAGTGGATGGAGGGCCAGGGATGGAGTCGGGAAGACATCTTCCTGAGGTCAAACCTGGACTCAGACATTTACTAGCTCTGTGGCCTTGGACAAGTCTCTTAACTCTCTTTAGCACAGTTTGTTTATATCATCTACAAAATAAGAACGTGGCAAACCATCCCAACATCTTTGCCAAGAAAACCCCAGATAGGGTCAGGAAGAGTCAGAAACAACTGAATAATAACAAAAAGGTTATGAAGGGCTTTGAATGCCAAAAGGAGAATTTTAAAATTTGTCCCTAGGGGCAGTTGGGCGCTACTGGAGCTTAGTGTGTGTGTGTGTGTGTGTGTGTGTGTGTGTGTGTGTGTGTGTGTGTGTGAGAGAGAGAGAGAGAGAGAGAGACAGACAGACAGACAGACAGACAGGCTGACAGAAAGACAGACAGAGAGACAGAGACAGACAGAGAGGAAGGAAGGAAGGAAGGAAGGAAGGAAAAAAGGAAGGAAGGAAACAAGGAAGGAAGGAAGGAAGGAAGAAACAAAGAGAGAAAAAGAAAGAACTTTTACTTGTTCCTCCCTCCCTTGACCTGTATGGGCTCACAGAATCATAAAATTTTGTGTGTGCAAGGGACCATTGTTATCTGATCCAGCCCCTTACACTTGTCCTGTCTCCCTGACAAGTTTACTTCAACTAAAATCACTTGACTGTTCCTTACACATTACGAGTGCCTTTTCTATGCCTGTCTTACATACCTAGAATCTATTCCTCTATCTCTTTGGACTCATTGTTTCCTTTCCTGCCAGCATCTTTCCCTCTCAAGTTTTACACTGTATTATTTTGAATGTACTTTTATATACTTGATGCATATATTGTCTCCATGATAAAATTCAAGTTCCCTGAGGACAGTCCCCATTTCATTTTTGTCTTATCTCTAGTGCCTAACCCATACCTCCTTAGTAGTAGGTATTTATGAATATGTGCTGATTGATTTAATTTTCATAAAATGACAAAGTGATTTTTAGGAGTTGGTGAATGATTTCTCTACATCTCATGTATATTTTGAAATATTCAAAACAGCACAACTGAATTCTTTTTATTCATAAATATTGGGTCAAAGCCCTTATTTCTTTACACTGAAGGCTAGTTGTGTAGTTAAGAGGAATCTACACAGATGGAAATAAGAGTTGATGTTAGAACATAAGTCTTCTCTAAAGAAAATTGTAAAAAAAATATTTCGTGAAAAATAAGTTCACCAATTCTTAAGTAAAGGAGTATGCACTTTCTAGGTGAGTTGTTTTTTGTCCTTCATTCTCAAAGAGGACCTTGACATAAGGGACATGATGCCATGACATGCCAAGTGAACTGGATTTAAGTGAGGGAAGGCTGTGCAAAGTCACCAGCCTTATTTTCTCCTCTGGAGCCATCTGGTTCCAGTGGTAAGATATAGATCAGAAAGACTGGAGTTGGCTCTGGATGCATTGGGAACCTTGGGATTTATAGGACTTCACCTGGGGGTGAGGTGGGGAGAGGAGCCCTATCAGGATCTGGTATGTGTTGTCAGGGCTGGATGTTTCAAGGAGAAGCAGGGAGGCTTTCCCTTGTTAGAACTAGGAATTTCATGGATTCCTGTCAGGTTTAGAATTGTGGAAATGGCAGAGGATGATTTCCAGTCAGTGGTGGGAAGAGGGGTGGGAAATTCTTGTTAGGTTTAAAAATAGAAAGAGGAGCATCCTGTCTGGACCTGGCTTGTTTTTTGTTTCTTTGTTTTGTTTTGGTCAGGGTGGGAATCCAGGCCCAAAGGTTTCAGAGCTGGTGCTTTCAGGAGCTTTTGGCAGGACCAGCACGTGGAGGAGGTTCCCATCAGGACCTAGTATGGGGTGGGGTGGCATCTGGGGTATGTCTTGTTAGGACCAGAGTTTTCAGGAAGCAGAGTGGAGAGAGTACTAGCACAGTGCCTGGCACATAGAAGCTTCATAAACACTTGCTGACTGACTGATCAAATGGATTGGTTACAAGAGGAACAGGAAAAGGCATGAAGTCACTATATTAGCAATTTAGTTTATATGCCATTTCATCAATCCTTGTCAGTTCTATAGTTAGTTATTCAAACCTTAGATTTTTATTCCCACAGATGGGACAACAGCTGATGTACTGTAAGATAAGAATGTTGAATTAATTAATGATCTTTTTTATATTTTGCATAATCTTTGTGTATCTACCACCCCCTCCTCAACAACAACAACAAAAAACCCAATTCCTGGTGAGTCAGTAGCCCATCATTGTGGACTAGTTATCTCAGAGAAGTGGTAGAAGATCTTTACTTAGACATTCAAAGATGTAATACAAGAATCATTCTAGAATATGCCACAAAGAATAATTTTCAGTAGAAAGGGGCTGGAGCATCCATTATATCTGTGTTCTTCTTATGTGTTTTATCCCCTTACTAGAATGAAAGTTCCATGAGGCTAAGTACATTTAATAAATACTTATTTAATTTAACTGAATTAAAATCAAATGACAGATTAATTCAGCAGAATTATCACAATTTTCTTTTTCCTGTCCTTAACTAGTCCCCCAAATGAATCAGAAAGCATGCTCTTCAGAGGTCACAGTAGAAAAATGGCCAGGCCTTTTTCTAAGCAACAACCATTTTGGTTGTGTTTTCTGAAAAGGTCATTACAGTTCTAGATGAACTTCCCTTATGCAACCAAGAACTGTATAACAGAAAACAACAGTCCTTGAGTATAATGGTTTTCATTCATGAACATACTCAATGTGCTTTTCTTTGTATTCTCACTTTGAGAGGAGGAGGTATTCAGGCTAAACTGAAGCTGAGCATGCATCTGAATATATATCAGCATGGAGAATCAAATATCCATGCAATTTTTTACATAATTCTTCACAGTGGAAAAACAAGAAAACAAAACTAGCTTGCTAACCCAACAATGGAAAATCAAGAGCTGCAACTTCAGTGCAGACGCATAAGAATAAGAAACAAATTATCTGTTCAGATCTAAGTTTGAAACACATTCTGTGATGAATATTGAACTCTTGTTGTTGTTCAGTCATGTCCAATTCTTCATGACCCCAGTTGAGGTTTTCTAGGCAAAGATACAGGAGTGGTTTGCCATTTCCTTCTCCAGCTCATTTCATAGAAGAGGAAACGCAGACAAACAAATTGAAGCAACTTACCCAGAGCCACACAGCTAGTAAGCATCTAAGCTAGATTTGAACTCAGGTCTTCCTGACTCCAGACCCGGAGCTCTAACCACTGTACCACCTAGGTGCCCAACTCTACAGACATTCAAGTCAGATCTTTACTTCAGATACTTGATGAGGCATTTTTTAGCCTATTGTGTAGGGGAGACTTTGAAAATGAAATGTAAAACATTCACAGGGCTAGAGTCGTAAATCATGTCAAACATTTTATCCATGGTATTTAAAACCTTATTATGGTATTTATCCATGGTTGGATTTGTGACTAAAATGCCTTAAAGACATGTTAGAAGCTTTAATTCAGCTATTAATTTTCCAGGAAACCCAAAGAAGCATACAGGGTACACAAAATTGCTGAAGAGCTGTGATTCTGTCAATATGGGGAATTCTTAGCATAAAAAGTCCTACTAACAAAGCAGATACCAACTGCAGATAGAAAGTCAGCCTGGCAAAGAAGAATTTTCCTGAGTTCAAATCTGATCTCAGATACTTACTAGCTGTGTGACCCTGGGTAAGTCATTGTCCCAATTTCCTCATCTCTAAAATGAGCTAGAGAAAGAAATGATATATCATTCCCATATCTTTGTCAAGAAAACCCCAAATGGGTTGACAAAGAGTTATCCATGACTGAAAATGATTGAACAGTAAGAAGAAATATATTAGATAAAATCACCTACCTGTCTGTCTGTCTATCTATCTATCTATCTATCTATCTATCTATCTATCTATCTATCTATCTATCTGTCTATCCAATTCCCCAAAGCTGGGGCAGGGTTGTAGTGAGAATACCAAAAGAACAGGTAAAAAAAATGCTGTCAGCATTATCCAGCGAGGGACTGGGGGGTGGTTAGGAAGAAGGCAGAGTCAATCAATCTGTATTGATTATATATAATTATATTATAGAGCACCTACTATGTGCCAGGCACTGTGTTAAATCTTTCCTCTTTTTAAGCTTCAAAGACAATGACCACTGGTAGCAGCTTAAGGATGGCCTATAGAATGCCAAGTTATCTTATAAGGCAAGGCCTTCTTAACTGCTTCTCACAAATAGCATCCCATCTCTTATCTCTGTGCCTTTGCATGACTTGAGCCCCGTGCCTGGAATGTGCTACTGCCTTTTAAAATCTCTTGTCATGTCAAGTCAACAAGCATTTATTAAGTGTCCACTAAGAGCCAAACACTGTGCTAAGTGACAGGGATGCAGCAAAAGTCTGTGCTATCAAAGGGTTTCTGATCTAATGGGGGAGACAACGTGCAAACAGCTATTTACAAACAAGCTATTGGGCAGCTATGGGTGTGGTGCATGAAGCACCCAGCCTGGAGTCAGGAATATGTGAGTTCAAATGTGGCCTTAGACACTTACTAGCCATGTGACCCTAGGTGAGTCACTTAACTCCTATTTGCCTCAGTTCCTCATCTGTAAAACGGGAACACACCAGAGAAAGAAATGGCAGATCATTCCAGTATCTTTGCCAAGAAAAACCTATGGTCAAAGTTCATATGGGATCACGTAGAGTTGAACATGACTGAAAGAGTGGACAAAAAAAACGGCAGATGTTTCTCTCTCTCTCTCTCTGTAAGAGGGGAGGCCCCGGAGGCAGAAAGGGAAGAGGTTAGGACAAGGAAAGATCTCTTGCAGAAAGCAGGATTTTGTTTCCTTCAAACTTCCCTTCAAGAATACCTTCAACATGAAGCTTTCCCACATGATCTCTACACATCCTCTTGGTGCTAGTGCCATCTCCCATTTGAAAAATTTGTATCTATCTATTTATGCACCCCGGGTTTTCTTCCTAATAGAATGCAAACTCACTGAGGGAAGACAGCTTTATCTCTGTATCCTCAGTTTCTGGCAAATGGTAGATGCTTAATAAATGCTTGCTGATGGACTGGATAGCTTATTGGCAAGATTGATAAGTTACTCAAGGCATTTCTTGTCATTTAGGCTCCTGAGCTCTTTTTGAGAGTTTCCAAAGTAAGCTATCACCTATAAAATATCCTTCCTAATGAAGCCCATGAGAGATGGGACAGTGAATTGGGGAAGGGGGAAGGATATATACTAATGTTTCTGGATTAACTATATATTTTTTAGCCCTGAGCCTTGTCATCATCTTCCCATTGATTCAGACAAGGTGCTTTAATGGCATTTTATGGAAGGGTTGCTTAGAGTCATAAAAAGAGCCTAGCAAGATTTGAGGAAAAACAGTTCCATTTGCTAGGAGGATGTTAAGCTACCAGGTTGTAATTCCTTTGATTCTTTAAATCACATAGATAAGACTTTGCTCCCTTCTGTGCTACAAAAATCCTGAACCCGAGAGTAATACTTCTGCTCAAGTACCAGCAGAGGGAATAGTGGGCCATGAAGCTATGCCGGTTTCTTGGCTCTATAAACAACAATTCCTACTTTCCCCCACCCCAGTTCCTTTTAGAAAAATCTGAAACAGAAATTGGCACTTTTAAAAAGAAAGAAGACAATCCGTGACATGTGACTTTGGAATGCTATTGCTATTCTAGTCTTTGACATTTCAGATGTAGAGACTTCTAATCATCTACTACACCCCAACCATGCAGAGGCAGAGACAGAAGACAACTGCACAAAGTGAGCCCACCTCCACTATCCAAATTTTAGTCACTTATTAGACTAAATCAGAATCTGTTCTTGGGCTCCCAGAAGGGGAAAAAAAAGAAAAATTCCTGAAATGTTGAACTGCCACCCTACGGCACCAGAGCTTACCAGCCCAAAGTGCAAAATTCTTCAGAATGCTTTTAGTACTTTTCACCTTCTGATGAATATAACTCTATGCACTGCAGTAATTTGAAAGTATTCTTCTTTTAGAGTTTTCACTAACTGTTTGGTTCCAAAGCTAAAAAATATAGTATAATTCTTCCTAAAAAAACTTCTAAGATTTAAACAGTTATTTTCATTACTTGGATAACAATATAACTCCAGATATGGTGACAATTGCCTTTCTGCCAAAGTTGCACATACTCAGCATAGCTTTTATTCCATTTGCTTTTGCATGCTCCTCTCACAACAACCAAAATATGTTGTTGTTGTTATTGTTGTACTTTGTGCTTGAAGAGGAACCAAATGACATTATGATGTCAGGATCAATACATAATGTGTCTATGTAATCTTTTTTTTTATTTTGTGGCAACCAGGGTTAAGTGACTTGTCCAGGGTCACACTGTTAAAATGTCTGAGGTCAAATCTGAACTCAGGTTCTCCTGACTCTAGGGCCAACACACTATCCACCACACCATCTAGCTGCCCATTGGTGTGTTTTACTACAGCTAATCAGACCAATGTGAGTTCAGAAGGCTCTACCACAGCTCTGGCACAAATAATCCATAAGAACATTTGGAGTGGAGATAGCTTTAAATTTACACAACTCACATTTCTTTTGAGCTACTGTAATTTTGCTTTGCTTCTAGAGAGAACAGAGCCTTCTTTGATGTAGGCACACCATGCTGAGTAGTCTCCCATGTCTCACAATGATACCAAAGTTCTTCAGAGACCTTGAGAGTGTTGTATCACTTCTCCTGAGCACCATGTGAGTGCCTGCCTTGTGTGAGTTCTCCACAAAACAGTCTTTTAGGCAAACATACGTTGGGCTTTCAAACAACAGAACCAGCCCATCGTAGTTGTGCCCTCTGCAGTAGACTTTGGATACTTGGCAGTTCAGCTGGAGAAAACACATCAATGTCTGGTGCTTTATCCTACCAGGTATTCTTCAGAATCTTCCTAATACAATACTGATGAAAGAGGTTTGGTTTTCTTGCATGGTGCTGGCAGTCTCTGAGTTCCACAAGAATACAACAATGAGGTCAGAATAATGACTCTGTATGTCTTCTGTTTGGTAGGTAGTCTAGTACCTCTTCCCTCCCACACTTTCTTTCAGAGCCTAAGTGCTGAGCTAGTTCTGGCAATGTGTGCATTAATTTCATTATCTAACTGTACTTCTATGTACACTCTTCTCACAACAACCATAAAATATATACAGGTATAAAAGGAAATAAAAGAAATCTTGAGGGGTTGTACAATTCACTGTTCGCTCTTTTTCAGAGCCATATCACTCCCATTAAGCTTAAATGGGATAACAGCATATTTTCCAAAACCTAAATTTAGCAAGGAAAACACAATTACTTAAGATTTCTCCATCAGTCTAGGAGAATCACAGGAGACCACTTACTCTATAAAGTACCTTCATAACCAAATTGGAACAAAATGAAAACAAAAAAACTAAGGATTTTACCTACCCCAACTTGCCTATCTCCTTGTACCTTTCAAATCTATTATTCGGTTTGTTTTTACAGTTTGACAATGACATTCATTAAAATTAATAATTATAATATTAAATTTAATAATTTACAATTTAACAAGTTAATAATAATAATAAGAGGCAGAATTAATTTCTACTTCTTCAATCCATTGTAAAACTTAGGTAGTATTCCTTTCCTTTACAATGGCTTTGGTCATGTTGCTTACTGATGACTTTTTAAAGTCAAAGTAAGTCAGAGCAACATTTATAACTGGTAAATTATATTTCTTGTTCAAGACCTGAAGACCACATTACAACAGTTAAGGTTTTTTGTTTTCCCCCTCACCCTCACATCAAATTTTCATCCTTCCTTTAGGCTGCCTAACAGTTAATTGTTTTGGTTTCTTTTCCTTCTATTCTCAAAGTAATTACCAAATAAATTAAGCACATAACTCATCCACAGAATATATCCAATATCATTTCATACTTATCTAGACTTTCCTATTTAATGATACAGATTTTTTCTCTACACCTTCCCCTGCGCAAATGACACCACTACTAAACACCCGTAGTTGCTGTTATAATAACTGCCTGACATTTCCTGAATGAAAATGGCTCAATTCTACTTGAAAGGTTTGACATATGCCAGCCTTTCCACTTTGGATGCCTACCTCAGCATCCTTTGCTGAAAGGTTGACCAGAGCAGTGGTAAGATTTATGGGGCAACAGGAAACACTTCTGCTACATGATCTACCATTTCACTTGGTTTCTTTAGCTTTAGGCTTGGTCCATGGTTCAGCTGCATATAGCACTGCAAGACATTTCAGTTTCACTTCATTTAAACTTTAGTAATAAGGCTGATGTTCCCCAGTATGGAAGGGCAGAAGGTATACCCCCAGAAGTGGACAGAATTATGTACCTTGGAGTTTTGTTATACAGGGTACAGCCCAATATCCTCTTGCTAGTACCATCTCTGTGTCTTATATACACCCTCAAATTGTGGAAAGTTGATTTTAACAGGTTCAAAGACATACAAAAGGATGTCATGGCCTCACATTTTATAGGGGAAGTCAACTCAGAAGGTATAAGAAGTTTTCAACAATGAAATTCTTAAGATACAAACAGAAATAATTCTAGTGTAGAGTAAAAGTGGAAGTTGCTTAAAGAGACCAGTGTGTGTATGTACTAGGAACTCATCAACTTGGAAATAAGGATAGCAAATAGAGTATGAATACAAAAGGGTGGCATAGTACTGTAAGAGTAGCATATACAGCAATAAAATCCAGTATAAACTGATTTTGGTGATGAATGCTAAGGGAAATCAAAAGGGTTTTTTTCAGGTTATAGAATATAGTATAGGATTCAAGGTATTACCTTTTTTGAAAGATGGATAGTTTAGCCCTGGAAAGGAGTAGAAAATGAACTTTGGTTTAGTAAATACTTCAAAAAATCTACTTGTAAAGAAAACCAAGCACAACTAAGTGGCATAGTGGATAAAAGCAAGCCAGGAGTTAGGAAGACGTGAGTTCAAATATTGCTATATGACACTGGGCGAGTCAATTAACTGTTTGCCTCAGTTTCCTCATCTGGAAAATGAGCTGAAGAAGGAAATGTCAAACCACTATGGTATCTTTGCCAAGAAAACCCCAAATGGGATCATGAAGAGTCAGACACAAATGAAACAACAACAATAGAGAAAAAACAGTTTTTAGATGGATGTGAGTGGTTCTTATTAATTCAGCAGAGTACCCCCATTCTAATACCCTTTTAAGAATGATTGTAGGGGCAGTGGTGGTGCAGTGAATAGAGCACTGGTCCTAGAGTCAGGAAGACCTGAGTTCAAATCCTGCCTCAGACACTTGACACTTATTAGCTGTGTGACCCTGGGCAAGTCACTTGCTCCCAATTGCCTTGCCTTTCCCCCTCCAAAAAGTGATTGTAATTTGAAAGAGCTTCATTGGTGTGATAAAAAAAGAAAAGAGGATTTTTTAAGTTAGAGAGCTGTGAAGATCAGAAGAGGAGAAGTTCTCGAGAAGCAATTTCATGTGTTACAGATTTCCTGGATGGACCAATGATTTTAATGTCTACATTCTAGGGTTGTAAGTTATTCCCAACACATGAATTTTTTCAGTTATGTGTCTCCCTGCCAGGTTTCTCCCCTACAGATGCCAAGCGCACTCTTTGGTGGAAGGCTGTGAGCTAGGTTTATGTGTAAATTATATTTATTATTTCTACTGTGGCTTATATATTGATATAAGATAATAGAATATAATTATTATTTGTTTTTCCTTGTTGTTAAGTAAATGATTTTATTCAAGATGTAAAAGTGTCATCGTTGTGAGTGCTTGGCTTTGTTCAAATGGAAGCACACTGGTGAGGGTTCAACAACTAAAGTTGTGAGTAAGTAGAATTAATTTCCCCTCAGAAGTGTTACCCTGAGAACCCGAGTTTTGGTGTAATTACATGTAGGGGTACTTCTAAGCAGACCTATATCTTCAACTGTGAGGGGAGATAAGAGAGAGTATGCCAGTTCTGAGAGTGAAGGAGTAGGTCATGTCCTGTGCCAGAGGAGACCTTTGGGGAGTGGGGTCCAGGTACTCCATGAACCCGATACATTGAGAAAAAGCAGAAGCTCAAAGAAAAGATAGGACACTGAGCAGGGTAGATGAAATAATGGAAGATAATATGAAGGCACTTTTACTTTGCTCCTGTTTTTTCTTTAAAAGAAAATGATCTTTGGGGTGGAAAGGAGAGAATAAAACTCACTAAAGGGAAGCTGAAAACTGAAAAACTGGCAATAAAAAGGAAGCACCTTGGTAACCTTGATGAAATCAAGTTATTGGAACCAGAAGAATTCTATTCCAGATGGATGTGATTGCAGACTCAATGCCAATTATTTTTGCAAGATCCTCGAGACCAAGAGAATTGCTACTAAACTAAAGAAGGAGAGATGTTTTCCTGATTTTCCAAAAAGGAAAAAAAGAACACCTGCAAATGATAAGCTAGGGAGCTTGATTTGGTTCTTGGCAAAGTTCAAGAAACTCTTTACATTATGGTTACTGAGCCTGTCATGATTAAAAGAGCCAGCATAATTTCTTCAAGAATAGAGCATACCAGAATGACTTTATTTCCTTTTCTGACATGGTTACTAAATTTCATTTAAAAAATTGACAAAATATCTAACATTATCATTGGGAATAATCAGGAGATGATGGGAGTTGGGTGAATTTAGAATGGGCAGTCAGTCATGCTTCCATGTCAATTTGTAAGGAGATCCGTATAGGAGTAATCTAAGGACCTGTGCTCTCTCCCATATTTAACAATCACTTGAATAAAGGCATAGATGGCACATTCATTGAATTTTTATAGACAATAGTAATATATAGTCAGATCTAAATACACATGATCATATTTCATCTTCCTAACATTCATGTGAAGAAGGTGTTATAAGTACCATTCTCATTTTACCTCTAAGAAATCTGGGTTCTGGAAAGGGTAAATGACTTGGCCATGGTCAATTCAAGAAAAGGAATATTATTAAATGCTTATTATGCATTATGCACAATGATAAGTGTTGGCATTTCAAAGAAAGTGAAGGCATACACAAACTCTTGAGAGACAAGAGTTCAGACCACCACTGCCAAGTCCCTTGATCTGAGATCAAAGATCTATGGACAAACACAGGATTGGCACAGAAGGACGTAATGCCCCCAAATCTAGTGATGACAGCTCCACGATATTCTGCTTTGGTAAGAACATATCTGTAGCACCGTGTTCAGTTCTGGGCCTCATAAATACAGTAAGGATTCTGCTAAGCTAGATACTACACAGAGAAATGCAGCTAAGAAGACAAAAGGCCTTTATTCCCAATGATGATAGGTTTAAGGAATCTGGGATGTTTATCCAGGAGAAAAGAAAACAAAGAGGAGCAAGATAGCTAGTGTTCTTCAGGTATTTGAAGGGATGTCATGTGAATGAGGAATTAGATTTGATTTCCCTGGTCCTGGAAGGAAGAACTAGGTGCTATAAGTGGACACTGCCATTATGCAGATTTGCAATCTACGTAGGGGAAACTCCAAACTGAAATCTTCTAAATGGAACAATCCAAAAGGGCATGGCGCTACCTTGGGAGGTTCCTGCTCCCCCAGGGGTCTTTGAACAAAGTGGACTCATCACTAGTGAGAAAGGATCCTTGGTCAGCTCCCAGTTTTATGAGATGGTCTCTGAATTTATCTTTTCCCCATCTTGGAGATACTGTGATTGTTATTCAATTTCTACTTTGTATTTAATTCTGATTAAGAAGAAAACTCTGGAAGGTCTGGTGATATGGAAATGATTAGAACCTTGGAGGAAAATGATTATGTCATTTTTAGATTTCTGACACTATCTGTGTGAATTAACTTGCCTGTCCCTCAGTTTTTTCTTCTGTAAAAATTATGCCTGCAATATTCACTAACTTTTCTTGTTAGAAAAGTTACACTTTTGTTACACTTTTCAAGTACCTTAAAGTACTATATTGTTAGTTGTTTTTACAACCCTTCTGGGAGGTTGAGGGTATTATTCCAATTTAACAGACAAGGACACTGAAGTACAGAGAACTTAAGTTGTTGAAGGTCATACCGCTACTTAGCAGAACTTTAACTAGAAGCAAGGGTGCCTGAAACACCAGTCCACGCTATCTTGTTCTGCATCCTTGCTGCCTCATCTATCCAGGAAGAAATCGACTCCTCCAGAAGGATTGGGATTGGGATCTTTATTTAAAAGAACATTTTCCAAATCCTATTGCAATTTAGAAACACCAGTAGCAAATTGTGCTTTCAGTGAGATTTCCTAGGAAATGAGCTGTCATTTGTCTATAGGAATGTTTTCACTTAGGGAAACACATGACACACACCCATTTTTTATTTGATTTAATGGCTCTGAATTTTAAATGTTTCCTTGAGGTAAAAAGGCAAGAGGGGGAAGAGGAGGAAATTCATTGAATAGCATGCATGTATGTGTGTGGGGAAGGGGAGACTGGAAGAATTAAAAAAAAGAAACCCAAACATGTAATTATAGCTTATCCTTTAACTGAAGGATTTCTTCAAACATATTCATTCCAGTGAAAAATGTGTTTACCAAGACTGTAAATTAATGACAGACAATTATAATAGTATTTATCAAGAGACCTTTAAACATTCATGTCTTTGGAGAAGAATGACAAAATAAGACTGCTAGTTTTTCTGGCATTTATCTTAAGAATTGTCAAAAAAATCTTCAGAATGCCACTAATCCTTATCAAACTTCCCAATTAAATTGTTACAGGTCATCAAATAACATCATTGATTGGATGAATAGCCAGAGGAGATTCTTGTCTTCATGTGAAAGGAACATTCAAACAATAAAGGTCAGGTATTTAATCCAGGTCATGACAGAAAACCAATATGAAAAGGCTATGAGTAAATCATATACCATACTCAGATTTTCATAACCATTGCCTACAGCTTAATTTTGTGGGTGAATCACCAAAATTTCTAAGTGTTAAAATCAAATCTGATTTGTAAATACAGCACTAGCATAGGGATGAGGGAGATACTAGATCTCCAGACAAGGGACAAGGTAATCCTGGGATTGTATTCAAGTAAAATTATATATATAGGAGTCTTTATCAATTATTTATAAAATTATATCCATAATTATATCAACACCAGATATCATGGTGTCTTCCTTCCTTCCTTCCTTCCTTCC
>CM053594.1:178445906-178517466 GCA_028646575.1 Pseudocheirus occidentalis | reverse complement strand
TCCCAACTGGTGGCTAAAACAGACTTGCCAGGGGGAAAGAATGTTTTCTTCAACATTGAATGAAAACTCTATTTGGACTTTAGAGAAACACAAGTACACAATCATAGATCCAGTGTTCTTGACTGGTTGTCCCAGGTGGCTGGAATTGTCCTGGACACATAAATAATCAAATATTCGTTTCTGCTTTCTCTGATGTGTGCCTTCTTTGAATGATGCAGAACATAACTCTATATTTGCCTGCTTATTAAACAAAAGAGAAAAATACCCAAGAACCTTTGTCGTCTATGTTTATACTGCTGTACAACTCCCATGAGTCTTAGCTGACGTCTATTTCTACATGTATTTGACACAACTTGCTTAGTAAACCAAATTTAAGCTGCCTCTATCCATCTCTTTCCCCGTTTAAGTCATATGTTGATTGAATCCCCACATGAACAGAATCCAAGGGATGTAGAACCCTCTGGGGCCATCTCTTAAACTCACCTCAATCTCTCTACTTTCCCTCTCCAATGCTAGCGCCTGTAAGAAAACATGATGTCTAGCAAATCACATTTAGAACTGAACATTATTTAATCAGAAGTAATCTTTGAGTGGAATACAAAAATAGAATTAATGGTTGGTAGCCATTCACCTATCTTATTATGATGTGAGGTAATTCTTTAAAATGTTAATTTTGTTGTCTTTAGATTTTACAAATTGAACTATACTTTCTCCTCAAGTCATAAACTGACAATTTTGTTCTAAAGATGCAGAGCCCTGTGCTACTGTCATGTTAAAGTTTGCATGATACAAAACTGAAATATTATCTATGTATATTCAAAAACAGTCATATGTATGTGGTCAAGACATGTATTCTTTCCAGAGGTTCTGTTTGCTTATTTATTATTATTGAAGGAGAAGTCTGCCTGTGGATTTGGGGAGACTTTGCATTACTTCTGTTCTTCCAGAATACTGGGAACCACAGTTGCACATGAAATCATCCTGTTTTACTTGAATCTCCCTTAATTAAAAATAGCTTGTGCAACCAATCTCTGTACTCTTAACTCTCTATTCAGAACACTATTACTGATTTGTTGTTCATTCATTTCAGTTGTTCATTCAGACTATTTGTGAACCCATTTGAGATTTTCTTGGCAAAGATATTATAGCTGTTTGGCATTTCCAACTCATTTTCCAGATGAGGAAAATGAGAGAGTCAAGTGACTTGTCCAAGGTCACACAGCTAGTAAATGTCTGAGCCTGGAACTGAACTCAGGAAGAGGAGTCTTCTTCACTCCAGGTCCAATGCTTTATCCATTGTGCCACCTAGCTGCCTTCTCTCATTGATTAGAGACGTATACAATTTTTTCTACTGGGATGTATACTGGGATGTGTTTTGGACAGGGTTAGAGTTTCAGAAAGATGTCAACCATGTGCTCAAGTGAATGAATAGCAGAGGCAGCAGGGTATGGCAGAAAGAACAATGGATGACGTTTTAATGGATATAGGTTTTCATCTTGCTTCAGCTATTTACTAGCTGTGACCATGGGTTCATCATTTAATTTCTGTGAACTGCACTTTCTTCATCTATAAAATATGTCTAATAATGCTTGTATCGCGGACTACACATGGTTATTGTGAAGAAAAGTACTCTATAATTATAAAACACTATATAAATGTGAGATTTATTATTATTATTCTATTTATTATTTATTTTATTATTATTTATTATTATTTTATTAATTTATTTTATTCTAATTTTCAAAACTTGATTTCATTGTTACAAGCCTATTGGAGGTATGTTTAAATTATTATTATGGACAGATAATCAGCATTACTGACCATGCAAGGAAGGAGTTTTCTAGAGTACAAGGAAAGAGGAACAATTGCTGACCCTCTCAAATCTGAAGAATTCATGGATGGAAGAGTATTTATTAATTTCTAAATCCCCATTTTGCCAAGACTTCGCATTCACGTCTGAATTGTGTAGTAGGATATTGGATGCCGTCTGCACATCTTCTCGGGCTTCAGCAGTGTAGGAATCATTCTTTGCAATGCCATTATTATCAGTGCCATGAGGAATAAAGCCCAAATAGTTTAGGTTTGATGGAAAACCTCTCGCTAGGCTAATTTATGGACATTCATTTTTTAAAATGGTTGTCCTTGAAAGAGATGCAGATTTCTCTTAACACACACATATCCCCAAATTCTCATTCTAGCAACAAACAGATCATTCACTTAGCCCCAAGATCCTGGTTTGGGAAATGGGCCTCATATAGACCATATAGTGTAACAGTTAAAATAAGGTAAACTGAGGCACACATTTCTGAGCATCATCAAATTATTAATAAAGCATGAATTTATCAATAAATATGATCTCTGTTTCATCAGCAAAACTTAGACTCCCAAATGAGGGGGGCAGTTTTTTATGGTTTGGGGGAATACAGAATAAAGAACAGGACTTCATGTGTAGAGAATTTTAACAATTGTTTAAAAGAGCATGAAATCATGACTGGTGAAATCCACGTAAGTGGTAATAGAGCTGAACTGTGGGGGAGAAATATGCTTGGTTGGAAATTGGGAATGAGGGGCTAGCAACGATCCCCTCCTTCAACCCTGTGACTGAGAAAAGTTCATTATTTCAGTCTACCTGAGAAAGTGGACCAGACTTTTTTGGATAGCAAAATAGATGTCATAGAAAAGATACCAGACTAGACTCCCTAATGTCCACCTGCATCCCTCAAGGATAACAGACTTCTTTGAAGCAAGAATAGAAGTATGATTAGCAGAACTAGATTTCCAGACTTAGTTCATTATAGGACAGATGAATTTTGGAATGAAGTTCAGAGACAAAAAAGCTTGACTTAGGCAGTTACAGGATAAAAATAAATAAACTATAAATAATATCAATGAGAAAATGACACAAGATCCATCTGATCATTTTAATAGTGATAGGATTATAACATTCTGGAGTAATGGATTTAGAATGAAGAGATACCTTCAAAGCTCTTGAGTACACATTCTTATTTTACAGATGAGGAAACTGTGGTGAAGAGAGGTTAAGTACCAAGAAGAGGGTCACATAGTTAATAAGTGTCTGAGGTGATATTTGAATATATAGAGATCTTCTTGTCTTAAAGTCCATGTCCATAGTACATGCACTATGCTATGTAGTGATCAACAAATATTTGATTGATAAATTTTTTCCTACGTCATCCTTGAAGTGCCTTTGGGGGATTCCTATAGGCCTACACTTTCTGAAGAAAACATCATACATCAGTAAAGTGGAGCTGCCACAACCCAAGCAGATTCCCACAGTCATGCAGAAGTGTGGAAGCAATTACAGAGCTTCAGAGTGGTTGACGATGCTCTAGGTATCATTCCCAAGGACCACATGCCTGAAGCTACTCTGTCAGGAAGCCACCCTTCCTGTCAGGAAGCAGTGATGTGCCTCAGTGACTCTCAGGGCCAGAACAAGATGCCTTTTGATGCAGATTATAAAGAATCTGCAATCACTCTCCTTACCAGTCCCACTCACCTTGGTGAAAAGTATTGTTTACTCATGAAATGGAAAGGTCAATCTGCTATGGAAACTTTTGTTTGAATCATCCCTTTTTAAAAAAAATCTTAATTCAGATGCTACTTTTTCCTTTATGCTTTTCCTGATACTCCTTCATAAAAGATGTCTCACAACAAATTCATGTATGATTTTCTTCCCTTGACATAAGGCCTTGTTTTGTTGTATTTGGTAGATGGTTCTTGTCTTCATATCCTTCTGAAGCTATATATCCTTTTCATGTCCCTACTTGTCTTTGCATATTTGTGTAGCACTAGAGCTGGGGGTCCATGGACTCCCAAGGGGGCTGGGTATAGATTTCAGGGGACCTGGGAAGTTGGATAGGAAAAGATTTCATCTTTATTTTCACTGACCTTTGGTTTCCTTTGTAATCCCCTGCATATAGAGGTAATTAGGTAGCCCATTGGTAGAGTACCAGATTTGGAGTCAGGACAATTTGAATTCAAATCCTGCTTCAGACACTTACTAGCTGTGTGACCCTGGGCAAGTCACTTAACATCTTTTAGTCTCAGGTTCCTTATCTGTTGTTAGGTCATTGATACTTCACGTGGTATTATGCCCTTTGGGTTAACTGCTCCTTCTCTCTCTGTCTCTCTCCTTCTCTGAGTTATGGCGGAAGCCTTCCCCCCTTATATCTCCTTCATCCTCCCTCACATCTCCATTTAGCAACCCAGTACGCATGCTCCCGCAGCAGCTAGCCAACTGTGTGCCTCCCCGAGGACATACTTGGCCCAAGTAATTCAGCCCACATTCACGAGTCTTTCACGTGAACAGATGCTGATACTAGCTGCCTGTCCAATGACAGCCCCCAGGCGACCACATGCACTCCTGCTTGCTAAGAGCATAATACCATGTGAAGCATCAACGACCCACTTTAGGAGTCTCCGCCCCACGGGAGGTCTCAGAGACCTAACAATCTGTGAAATGAGGATAATAACACCGATCTCATAGGGTTAGTGTGAGGATAAAATGAGGTAACTTATGTAAAGCAATTTTTGCAAATTTTAAAGCACTATATAAAAACGACTTCATCTTAAAATATTATTCTGATAAGGGATCCGTAAATTTTTATCGGATTGACAAAGGCCTTAATAACACAGCAAAAGATATTGGCCTTTTGTGGTAGAGGAATCTGGAGTTAGGCCCTGGAATGGTCGCTGATGAGACTCAGTTTAATGAACACAGACTTTTTGGAGAATGTAGTCAGAGCCTCCTTCCCCCATTTGCATCTGAAGGAGCAGCCCGAGAGAATGACATGACCTCACAAAGCCTCTCTGCTATGGGGAGATGAAAAGGCTTAATTTTCTATAGGCCAAACGAAAAACCATGAATGGAAGCTTTTCCACAAATAGCTCATGATTATTGTTATTATCAATGCTAACTAAGCCTTAAGAAGATTTTTACCAGAAATTTTTAAGTCCAAATGAATAAGAAATAACACATGTGTAGATACTTAGGTGAAAGAGTAAAGAGAGAAAAAAAAAATCACACAGAATTCTAAACTTATATGGGGCAGAGCCAAGATGGTGGAGTAAAAATAAGCAGGAACTTGCTTGAGCTCATCCCCAAATTACCTCCAATACCTGTAAAAAATGACTCTAAACAAATTTTAGAGCTACAGGATGCACAAAATGACAGAGTGAAACAAATCTCCCATTGAAGACAGACTGCCAAGCTGACAGGAATGGTCTATTGTACCAGACTAGGAGCAGAGCACAGTCTCGTGAGGGCTGTGCTGGCACAGATGGGGCCAGAACAGACCTCTGGGGACTGGATCACTGGCAGTTATGGTGGTTTCCAGACTTCTCAACCTACAAATGCCAAGGACAAAGTAAAAGGTCATTGGGGAAACCCTGTTGGATCTGGGTGAGAGAACATAGTCCAACCCCTGCCCCCAGGGTTGCAGGGGTAGTGGAGGCTGTGGAGGCAGCAATAGCAGCAGCAGTAGCAGAGGCTGCTTCCAAAGCTCCAGGTCCACAGATGGTGGTGGTGGGGGACCAAGTGACTGATTGGAGGGCAAGTGCAGGAATTTCTTTGCTGGTGTTGAGGCAGGATTCTCTTGCTTTGCCCTGCTTGGATCTGGGTTGTAGTCTTGCTGGTGGTCCTGGCTTGAGGAGGAGTACTGGCATGGCAGAGCTTGTGGAAGCTGTGGAGAGGGAATCCTCCTCACAGTTCTGAAGCAGGTGCCTAGAAGTAGCTTGGACAACAGTAGCACAAAACTCAAGAAATTTGAGACAGAGGACTCTCTATTCTGGAAGCACAGTTTTGCCATTACAGAGAGTACAAAAGTCAAGTCATTGGCTGGAGAAAATGAGCAAACAGAGGAAAAGAAATCAGACTATAGAATCCTTCTGTGGTGACAAAGAAGATCAAAACAGAACCAGAGCAAGACAACAAAGTCAAAACTCCTGCACCAAAAGCCTCCAAGAAAAATATGAATTGGTTGCAGGTCATGAAGGAACTCAAAAAGAAGTTTGAAAATCAAGTAAGAGAAGTGGAGGAAAAATTGGGAAAATAAATGAGAGTGATGCAAGAAAATAATGAAAAACAAGTCAACAGCTTGCTAAAGGAGACTCCAAAATACTGAAGAAAATAACACATTAAAAATAGACTAACTCAAACGGCAAAAGAGGTCCAAAAAGCCAAGGAGGAGAAAAATGCCTTAAAAAGAAGAATTGGCCAGATTGAAAAGGAAGTTCAATAGGTCATTGAAGTAAATAATTCCTACAAAATTAGAATAGAGCAAACGGAAGCTGATGACCTTATAAGAAATCAAGATATCATAAAACAGATCCAAAAGAATGAAAAAATAGAATACAATGTGAAATATCTCATTGGAAAAAAACAACTGACCCAGAAAATAGATCCAGGAGAGATAATTTAAAAATTATTGGACTACCTGAAAATCATAATTAAAAAACAGAGGGTAGACATCATCTTTCAAGACGTTATCAAGGAAAACTATCTTCATATTCTAGAATTAGAGTGTAAAGTAGAAATTGAAGGAATCTAATGATTACCTCTTGAAAAAGATCCCAAAAAAAGACAACTCCTAGGAATATCCTAGCCAAATTCCAGAGTTCTCAGGTTAAGGAGAAAATATTACAAGCAGTCAGAAAGAAACAATTTGAGTATTGTGGGGATAACACAAGATCTATCAGCTTCAACATTAAGGGATTAAAGGGCTTGTAATATGATATTTTGGAGGTGAAAGGAGCTAGGATTAAAACCAAGAATCACCTACCCAGTAAAACTCAGTATAATACTTCAGGGGAAAAAATTAACATTCAATAAAATAGAGGACTTTCAAGCATTCTGGATGAAAATACCAGAGCTAAAGAGAAAGTTTTACTTCCAAATGCAAGAAGAAAGAGAAGCCTGAGAAGTCAAACAGGAAAGAAAAATAATAAGGAGCTTATTAAAGTTGAGCTGTTTATATTCCTACATGGAAAGATGATATTTTTAATGCGCAAGATTTTTCTCAGTATGAGGATAATTGAAGGGAATATGTGTGTGTACATATATGTGTGTATATAGGTGTATATATGTGGGTGTGTTAGTGCATGTGTATATATGTGTATATTTGTACATAGAAGACACAGGGTGACTTGAATTTGAAGGGATAATATCTAAAAAAATAAAATTAAGAGGTGAGAGAGGAGTATATTGGGAGGAGAAAGGATGAGATAGAATATGGTAAATTATCTCATATAAAAGAGGGAAGAGAAAGCTGTTACAATGCAGAGGAAGAGCAGGGAGGTGAAAGGGAATGGGTCAACCTTTCTCTCATTGGATTTGGCTTAAGAGGGAATAACATATACACTCAATTGGGTATCTTACCCTACAGGAAAGTAGTGGGGAAGGGGATAAGAGAGGGAAATGACAGAAGGTAGGGCAGATTGGGGGCAGAAAGAAGAAAACACTTTTGAAAATGGACAGGGTCAAAAGAGAAAACAGAATAAATAGGGGTGGGATAGAATAGAGCGAAATATAGTCTTTCACAATATGACTACAATGGAAATATTCTGTATAAACTACACATGTATAACCTATATTGAATTGCTTGTCTTCTCAGCGGGGGTGATGCGGTGCTTGGGTGCCTGTGCTTGAACCCCAGTTTGTAAAATCACATCTCTCCCTAGCCACAAGTCTCCCTAGTCTCAAAGCATATCTCTGCCCACTTCTCCCCGCACTGGTACTCTGCCTAACAACCATTCATGATCAAGTCCCAAACAAATGTTTATCTTTCCTTGGTAGAATAACAAAGCTGCACCTAAGAATCCTTTGCTAGATTATCTATAAGTAATTCCCTACATCATTATATATATATATATCCTGAATCTCTCATTATGTATGTTTTAGGCTTGGAACATATGTATACTCCCAACATCCATCTTGTTAAACATGACATTGATGGGTGGCAGCTTGGTAAGCCCTAAAGCCTAAAACCACACCTCCATGTAGCCCCCCTACCCCTTGGGCTGTTTCCCAGTGAATTCTGGGCAATGCATCTGCACAGTAGATATTAAAAGTGCATGTTCCTTTAAGAACTGACCACTCCTTAACTCCTCCCTAATCCCACCCTGACTCACCAAGTTAGCATATTTGGCACAGGTTCTACTATAGATTATCCTATATAAACTTTAACAGGACCCCACTAAGGTTGCAGGTTTCCTAAGAACTCTTGCCCTCTGTATAGGGTAACAATAAATCTTTACCACCTTGACTTAAAGAATGCTTGCATCAGTGAATTCATTCCAGACTGCTTTCCAGGCACTCTGGTTTTTGGGTTTCCTAGACTCCCTGACCCCTTGAACTGCATCAGGGGCGGGCAAGGAGGGAAGAAGGGAGAATATTTGGAACTTAAAGTTTGAAAAGCAAATGTTAAAAATTGTTTTTACATGCAACCATGAAATAAGGCACTGGGGTATAGAAATCCATCTTGCCCTACAAGAAAGTAAGGGGGAAGGAGGTAAGGTGGGTATGGGGAGATGTAAGAGAGGAAAAACTAAGGGAAGGGGTAATCAGTATGCTTGCCCTCTTGGAGTGGTTGGGTAGGGGAGAGATGGGGAGAAAATTTGTAACTCAATCTTATGGAAATGAAATTGAAAACTAAAAATAAATAAATGAATTATGTGGGAAAAAGAATTTTAAACTTATACATTGGTTTTAGTTCTGGGATGAACTAAGAAATAGGTAAAAAAAGAAAAGAAATCAGATCAATTTACCTAGCTGACCACAGGATGACACACATTGAGGAAAAATATACTAAGAAACAGTGGCATGTAGATCCATGAATACATATCCTTGCAAGAAACTGAGAAATCAGCAGGCCCCATTGTCAGAAATGTGAATAAATACTTAAGTGGTACTGGGTCTGCAAAACATACACTTAGGAAGATCTATCTGCAATAGAATGAATTCAATAGGTGCGATTTGCTAGTTAATGGCTCTTTTATAAAGTAAGACACACAGTCTCTCTGCAAAGAAATGACAATTTTTCCCAGATGCACTCAATTGAATAGTGAAAAGTATTTTTATAGTACATTTCTTATTAAATATATATATAATTCTATTGATACACAGACACCCAAGGCTTTCAGAAGGTAAAATTATTCCATCCAATAAAACCCACACATAGATGTCTTCTAGAGAAGCTCTAAGCTAGACAGTTAATAAAATGTTCTTTATAATAGTCTCAATAATGAATGAGGAGGTGAAGGGAGGCTGGGCATAGTGGAGGAGAGGACTCTTCAAACTTACAGAGTTTAGAAATAAAAGGAGGTCTTGGAGATATTTCAGTCCAGTGCCTTCATTGTATGGATGTGGAAACAGTATACAGAAAAATTAAGTGTCTTGTCCAAAGTCACACAAATCATAAACAGTAGAGCTGAGATGAAAGCAGAGGTTCTCTTGCCTTCAAATCCAATGTTATTTCCATTGGATCATGCTTCTTTTTACAAGAGCAGTTTCCTTTTTTAAGACCTAGGGAACCACTTGGCTCTCACTGAATTCTCATTTCAAAATCAGTGGGAACTTGGCTTCAGAACCTAGATCTACAAGGGAACTTAGAGCTTATTCATCAGAAAGAGAACCTGGGCTTAAATCCTAGCCTAGCCACTTACTCCCTGTGGGACCTATGTTTATTCACAACCTCTCTGGGTCTCAGTTTCTTCATCTATAAAATCAGGTTAGATAGGAGGATCTATGAAGTCCTTTTAATTCTAAATCCTAAGATTTGATGAATTCCTCAATTTTTTAAATGACAAAACAGGTCCATAAAGTTAAATGATCTTCCCAAGATCATAAAACTCACTAGTGGCAGAGATATCTGGTCTAGATTTCCTGACTCCTAGGACAGCTCTTTTCAGGGCTACTCATGATTGCTCCCTTGTATCCTGGCCAACCCTTCATCTAATAGCTGAACAGTACTTCATCTCAGTGTATAACTTCTGTTTCTAATTCCAGATCCCTGAACTTGTCTAAAGACAATTTTTTGTGTCCTTTGGAAACCTGGTAAAAAAAAGTCTTCTCTTTAAAATGTTATCAAGGTTGGGCTATATAAGGTAGTCTGAAAGATATTTCCAAATTCCTAGGTGACAGGACAGATTCCAGGACAAGCTTTCACAGTATAATCGTGTGGCACTAGGACCAGGTACAATTCTTTGTAGTTTAAGTACATATGGAGGAAAATTCCTTCCCCCAATTTAAAAACAATAATAAAATTAAAAAAATAACAAAACCTAGTATACATATAAATAAATAGATGGGTCATGCAAAAATCTGTCAGTTTAATTCAACATAACAAATTATTTTTCAGTCATGTCCGAATCTTTGTGACCCCATTTGGGGTTTTCTTGGCAAAGACACTAGAAAAGTTTGCCCTTTCTCCAGCTCATTTTATAGATGAAGAAACTGAGGAACATCGGGTTAATTTACCCAGGGTCACACAGCTAGTGAGTGTTTGAGGCTGGATTTGAACTCAGGAAGAGTCTGACTTCAGGCATGACATTCTATCTACTGTGCCACCTTGCTGCACAACAAATTATTTAGGTTCAAATATCTGCATGTATGTGTATATATGTGCATACACACATATATGTGTAACTATATAAACATACACATGTGGCCTTATGGAACCTTTCTCAATGACAGATGGAAAGAAAATTGGTATTGTATTTAGAGGACATGGGATCCATTATTCTCTTTGCTAGTTACTGTACGTGTGACCATAGGCGAGTCACATAAGTTCTCTGGGTCTGAGTTTTCTCATCTGTAAAGCGAGGGGGTTAGAATGAATGACCTCTAAAAGTTCCCTTACAATTCTAAATCTGTCATCTGATGACCAAGGCACATTTCTTAGGTGATGGTCTCTCAGTCTGAGAAATATTTTTTTTGTTCCAACATCTATAAAAAAGTTTTCATTTTAAATTATTAGGTAAATACTTCATATTGAAGCACAGTTTTTTTTTTCTTTAAATATCCTTCTGACTCTTGGGCTCTCAAAAATATTTTCTTTATCAATAATTGTAATTCTCTCTGTAACTATCTATATCATCTTATTATAGCTGGAGACAGCTTGGTGATATAGTACATAGAACAATAGACTTCGAGTCAAGGAGACCTGAGTTCCAATCCTGCTTTAGACACTTACAGGTTGTGTGACTGACTCTGGACAATCATTTGACCTCTCTGTGCCTTTGTTTCTTAATTTGTAAAATGGGGATAATAATAGCACCTACCAGGGTTTTCATGATGATTAAATGAGATAACATTTACATAGTGCTTTGTAAAACTTAAAGTTCTGTGAAAATGATTATTATTTCTTCTAAAAATGGATCTTATTCTTTTGACTTCTGGTTTCATTTTCTGCTGATTATCAAACAAGAGTTACCTCTAAGGGTTTTCATTGTATGACATTTGATATTCTGGAAATAGAGACTATATATTTACAGTTCTTTGCTATTTTTATTTAGTCACTTCATTTTTATGTGACTTTTTTTGCAAAGAGTTAAGTGTATGTGTTGGAATCCAGAGGGCAAAGAAGCAGAGTCCCCAATAATCCTCCTCTTATTTCTCCATTGGACAATGAAATCTAGAATAATTAGAATGCTCAGAAAAGAGGAGGTATTGTTTAATTTAATTTTCTGGTTAATTGAAGTTTTTCAAAATTTAATTATTTCAACCCTTACTGTAGAAAATCTCCCCAAGATGTATTAGTTCTAATTCCCATCTAAGTAAGAAAAGTAAAACCAGGCATAATTTAATCTTTGTGCATGCTTCAGAAGCATTGGAAGGAAAATCATCTTTTTTTGCCAACTCTATACTCTATTCATATATAGTTTCTTCCCATAGAATAATGCTCTTCCTTCTCTCCCCTCTACTTGCCTCTTCTCTCTTCATTTATCTCTCCCTACACATATCATTTACTGCACTCTTGCCCCCTCTGATCCATTTTTTTAGCACTCCTTTTATTTTTTTCCCCCTTCTGTCGACTCATTGACTTTGCCTTCTCTAATCTTCTGCTTTTGGGGGTTTATAAGATGAAGCTTTTCTAGCTTCTGGACTGGTTTGCCAGCTCATCTCCTCCCTCTTTGGAACTTCAGTTCTTCTAGGTTAATCACAATTGCAATACTTCACTGAGTTCATTAATTTAAAAACAAATCAAAACCCCAAATTATCTCATTGGTTGGGGACTTTTCTGACGTTTACACTCAAAACTGAATGAAACAATGAAGACATGCAATTACTTGAGAATGGTAGTTCTTTTGGTTTTGGTTGGTTTCTATTTAAATATTTCTTCTATCCAGTGGGAATAGATCTGTCCTTGACAAAGGGTAACTGCATGTAGCTACAGATAGACACAGACTCTTGGAAATGAAAGTTACATGTACAATAAAACCATGTTACAAAGACCTATAGGCTTGGTGATACAATGGGCTTGAATGAAGTCTTGAATTTACAGTGCACTATAATAATTAGTGACTCTCACACAACTTGGTGAATTCTAGGCAAGACACATAGCTACTTCCAATGCTACCAATAAAATGGGGGTGGTAATGCATTTGTGTATAATTATTTCATCTCCATAAAAATGATATATTTTCTTCTTTGAAGATATTTTATTCAGGAGAAAAATGGCAAGATCTATAATTGAAACATGGATAGATAAGAACTGACCCGTGGTTTCTTTGTTATAGAGAACTTGCAGTAAGAAAACTCCCTCTACCAATGCAGGTCAGAAATATCTTTACAACTTAGACAGAACTTTTACACCACAGGCTTGCAACCCACAGTTTAAGAAGTGCTGAAACAGTGTACTGGGACTGATTTTGAGAGACTTAGCCCTTCTCAGCAATGCAAGGACCTAAAACAATTCCAAAGTACACATGATGGAAAATGCCAGCCTTATCCAGAGAAAGAACTATGAAGTCAGAATGCAGAATGAAGATTACTTTCTTTTTTTGTTTAGTTTTACTGTTTTTTTCTCTTTCATGTTTTTTCCCATTCGTTATCATTCTTCTATGCAACATGAATAATGTGAAAATGACTAATGTGTAATAGGAATGTATGTATAGAACCCATATCATATTGTATGACCTCTTGGGGAGGGTGGGAGAGAAAATTTAAAATTCATGGAAATGAATGCTGAAAACTAAAAATAAACAATTAAAAAATAAACAGATTAAAAGCAAAAGTGGGAGAGGAAAAAGAGGAGGAAGAAGGGAGAGAGGAGGAAGAAGGGGAAGAAGAGAAAGAAGGGGAAGAGGAGGAAGAAGGGGAAGAGGAGGAAGAAGCAGAAAAAGCAGCAGCAGCAGAAGTAGTAGTAGTAGTAGTAGCAGTAGTAGTAGTAGTAGTAGTAGTAGAAGAAGAAGAAGAAGAAGAAGAAGAAGAAGAAGACGATGATGAAGAAGAAATAGAAGAAAAGAAGAAAAAGAAGGAGGAGAAGGAGAAGAAGGAAGAGGAGGAGAAGAAGGAGAAGTAGTAGTAGTTGTTGTAGTAGTAGTAGTAGTAGAAGAAGAAAGAAGAAAGAAGAAGAAGAAGAAGAAGAAGAACAAGGAGGAGGAGGAGATGGAGGAGGAGGAGGAGGAGAAGGAGAAGAAGAAGAAGAAGAAGAAAGAAGAAGAAGAAAGAAGAAGAAGAAGAAGAAGAAGAAGAAATCCTGAGATGGAAAAATCTTAAGAAGCCTGGCTAGAGAACTGAGTTAAGTGCTAGTATGTAGCCAAGTGGAGGACAATTGAACCCAGATCTTTCTGACTTCATTGACAATTCTTTATTCACTACACTACACTGCCTCAAATAGAAGCAAAAGTAGTCTTTTAAAAATATTAAGCAATGCTTATCCACTCCCAAATTGATTTAATTGATGTAATATTTCTTATTTCTGAACATGCCCCACATAGTCCCCCAATTTCAGGACCACTTAAATTCTCAGCCTTGTCACTGTGCTTCAAAAAGAGAAAGAATAAAATACTGTCCCAAATGGACCTCCCAGCATTTCGATTTTCACTTATACTCTGAAACTGTTTCTGACTCTTTATTCTAGCTTGAATCCCATGGGCAACATATAGATTCCTGAGCTCCTAGAACGGTTGTTAACCCAATAAATTTTCTACAGTATGTGCCTTCCACCTTCCAGTTATGATGAAACACATTTTTATGATAACATCCCTTGTTAGGCTCCCCTGTGGTTGTGGGTCTAGCAATTTTCTTCTGGATTTTGCACTTAGACTGCCTACTTACTTAGATCAATTAAAGTTATGCCCAAATCCCTTTCCTGATCCAGATTACTACCTTCTTTAAGGGATCACTTGCTTCTGACTCTCAGCTGACCCCTACTGGGTGTTTTTAGCACTAACCCACCGGTAAATCTTAACTCCTGGTGAATTCTGACCAAATCGCTTTTTGCAGAGGAGTTTGGATAGGCCCAGAAGCTTTGACTGCTGATACTAGTGATCAAGGTCCTTACTCCCCTAGGTTCAAGTTCTATCATTCTCTTCCTCAGTGTTGTGGTGTGTATCTGTTCTTTTATTCTGATCTATACATTTTTGCATTCCTCTAGGCAAATAAAAATTCCATTCTATTTCATCTGTCACCACGGTTACATTTTATCTTTTTAAGCTCTGTTAACAATCTGACTCTGCAATGACATGTATCCCATCATTTTGTTCACCATTTCCTTGGAATGCCCTTCTCAGAAACAATGATGATGACAACAAAATGAGTTAAACAAATACACACTGATCTTGAAAAAGGTAAGCAAGCAGTTGCAAACTTCTCAACAACTCAGTCAACAAAAACCACGCACTTAACAGTGCACCCATCACTAAAATGGCAAATTGGAAAATTCTTATTTTTATACTATGGAAAGCAGGAAAAATATACCCAAAAGGATAAGTTTTCACCCTGTTAAATATAGATAAAATAAAAGAAATAGTTTACCTTCCTCAGTCTTCCATTTTAGTAAGTTGCAAAGGTAAGAGAGGAGGGAAGCTTCGCTGAGCTTTTAACACAGAATCCCTTAAAGTGCTGGATCTTCAGCTTTTCTGAAAAATAAACAAAAGGCAGTTGTTAAACCATGAGCGTGAAATGAGGAGAAAAATGAATAACAATCTCAAAGAGATACTACATCAACTGTTAAGTTTATTAATGTTAATAGTTTTCTATAGTAGTACTCCTATAGGCCATCACATTTTATGCATTTAGCCTTCCCAGAAAATAAAATTAGACATGATCATTTTAATGTGTTTCGAATAACTTGGGTCTGACTCTCTATAATTTATTCAACAATGAACTGTTTATTAGCAAGGGGCATTTCTGATTTCTTTTAAATTAAGTCAGCGAGAAGTATGCAAATATATGATTTTGTAAGCAAAGCCACACTTAAAATATTACATTTTCTTTTTATTATTCATTCCACCACTACCAGGAAGCAGCTGTGACTTCAAAAGGGCTGGGGAAAACATAGAATGCTGCAATACAGAAAACAAAGAAGGGAGCCCTGAAGAATGATGAATCATCATCAGCTATGCTGCTTTGGGCTGCGAGTGCCAAACAAGTAGCTATTGGCTACTAATGGCATCGCCTTAACATACTGACCAAAAAGAGAAAAATACAACTGAGGCAAGATTGTTAGCTCTTTTCTTATCTGATCTTGGACATTATTCCCTAAGGCTTAAAGCATAGACTCGGTATTATTCGAATCTTTAGTGGCTAACAGTGTCCGGAATATAGTAGATGCTTAATAAATAATGTCAAATGATTATACAAATATGAACCAGTCATAATTCTTATTTTCTGCAGATTTATAGATTTCAGGGCCTGAAAAAACATTAATGATAACTAAATTCAAGGCCATCTTTTTAGCAGACAAGGAACTAAGACCCCAGTAGGTAAAGTGACTTGTCTATACTAGTAAATGGCAGAGCTAGCATACATTTTGTTCTTGTTATGATACCAGGACTTGATATCCTTTAATAATTAAAGAAAAAAACATGGCAACTGTGTATTGTCAATGACTCATGTCTGTTTCTTAGGAGGAAATGCTATGTCATGCACTTTCAAAGAATATGAAAATAGATGAAGGAGTTGAAGATTAAATAAAAAACAACAATAATCTATTAAGTAGAAATAAAATGGTATTCAGGAATGAAGATCTGCCTATTGTATAATCAGCAATTATATCATTCCCTCCTCATTTTTTTCTTTTTCTTTTTTTTTAAAGAACACCTGTCTCCTAACAAGTTATTTTGCAGAATCTGTCAAAGATACACATTAAAATGGAGATAGGTGACAGATGTTGGAATGAGGTGTTGGGAATATTAAATCAAAGGTGGGAAAATAGCAATGGGACCTCATTTTTGCTTGACAGGGAGGTATTGTCAGAGTGTCGGATGTGGGAATGTTGTGCATGAAAATTTCAGAATCCACTTTAAGGTTCACAATTTCAGTCTACTGTCACATATCCCAACTCAAGTTGTACCTCAGGCACATGATTACTAAATTGACATACCAGCTCTGAGAAATTGCCAATTTCTTTACTTATTATTCCATATTCTTTTGCTTCCTTTACAGACGAAATAACTGAGAACCAAAGGTCTAGTGATTTAGAGTACACTTTTGCACTCTGCCTTCTAGTCCACATCTCTTTCCATTAAATGGCCATAACTAGTCAGCACTTAGACATATCCCCCACAAAGCCAAGGTCAGAAACAAAGGTCCAGCATATGCCAGAACATTCAAAGTGGCATTTTTTTATGGTAGGAAAGAACTAAAAACAAAGTGGGTAGCTTATCAATTAGGAGATGATTGGAAAAATTGTAATAAATCCATCTAACTGAGTATTACTGTGGAGAAGAAATAGTGAATATGAGGAATTCAAAGAAATATATGAAAATGTATATAAGCTGATGCAAAAGGAAAAGAGCAGTATCAAAAGAACATTACCCAGGATGACTGCAACAATGAAAATAATAGTATTGCTAAAATGAAAATACTGTAACTGAAAAACCAATAAAGATCTTGGAAAACATCATGAAAGGTCACTGTACTGGGTATTTTTTTTCCTTAACTCTTTTATTTTGTCATTATTTTATTTTACTTTTGGAGTTATGGGGTATTTCTACAAGTGATTGTAATTTAAAATTTTATGAATCAATCTTTTTAAAAATAGCTAAATAATATGTTTGGTAAGATAGTGAAGTGGTTGCTTTTAGTGATCCTCTGCAACCCCCCAAATTCTGAAAAATTAATGATAAATACAGAGTAAATGAAGCTGAACCCAAAAGATAAGAAGACTAGAATACCTCACAGGGTAAAAACTTTAAGGACTAACATCAGAGAGCTTCATTATTTATAGTAGCACTCAGTGCCCACACTTCCCAGTCTCTGTCACATGCCAGGTGCAGGGAGCATAAGCAAACTCACAAGTTTGTAATTCAGAGCCTGGCTCTGGGGACCTTGTTTCAATTTCTCCCATCTCTGTGATATGATTTGAACCGTTGCTCAAACAATAAGAGGTGAGAGGCATGGATCTTTATCTGCCACATAAATGGAAAGATAAGTGAATAGAAGGCAAATGGACTGAAGACTGCAGTACATTTTACAAAGCAGAATCTGCTAGGAGAGAGGAGTGGAGTTGCCTGAGTGAAAGGGGCTTAAAAACATAGATGGTGTTTGTCCACAGGGCCAGTTTCCTTAGATTTGAGACCAGGCCCAGTTGATTCCTCTTAACTCACAATACAAAGAAGTTGAGAACAACCAGTATGCCCAACTCTGGGCATCTGTGTATCAATGAAAGTGGTAGAAACAAAATATGGAGTAAACTACATGCAAGTAACTTAGAATACAGAAGGAAAGGCTTAAAGACCAAAAGTTCAAGAGAGAAAGCCTGAATTGAAAACCTAGTTCACATAAAGGATCATAAAAAAGAAGGAAAAGTGAGTAAAACCTGAAAGAGAATTAAAAATACTATGAATATCTATTATACTATAAACTAATTAAAATTACCCAGTGAAAATGAGAACCCTAAAGATTCTCTCCAGGCATTATTAAGGAAGAGAAAAAAAAACCACAAACAAAACAAAAAAACCCTCCAAAATGGTTTGAAAAAGAAATAAAACTTAGGAAAAAATAAAATAGGAGGGAAATTGTCAGAAACCAAAACTCTCACCACCTAAATAAAAACACAGAAACAATAGACGAGGAAATTTTTTAAATGTGTTAGATAATTTCTCCATAAAGTAGATGATCTGAGGAAAAAGAATAAGAGATAACGAAGTGGGGGAAATGGCCAGAATTAGAAGCAAAAGACATCAAATTTAAAAGACCACAAATTCTATACAAGCCAAAGCAAGTGACATTGAAGGCAGGATGCACAGAAATAAGGATAGCTTGTCTCCCAAAAGAATATGACAAATAAAAAGATAAAACCTGAATATTGTATTATAGTAAATAATAAAAGAGAACTGACTTGAACTAGTGAACAAAGAATATTGATCAATAGAATCCACAAATCACTGCCAGAAAACAAACAAAAACTAAACCAAAACCAACACACACACATTTAGTGAAATATTTATATTTATATTCATTTAGTGAATACTGAAGGAATAATATTTTCCTTAACTGGGGAAAGGATAGAATAGGTTGAAAAAAAATGAGAGGAAGGATTGAGATGGATGGGAAATAAAAGGAAGGTTCTTGTCCAAGAAGGAGAAAGGAATGTGTCATTATAGACCACTTACGTGGGAGAGGAGATGTAAGTCTGCATTAATAAATAGGAATGTTGAAATGGGTTTTATCTGGGAGAAATATGTGCATTAAGAAACCAACTTCAGTGAAAAAGAGTTTTACTTCCATGGATACTATCTTGACCCAACAGAGGGCAAAGGGAATGTATAAATCCCAAAGGGCAGTTAACACTGAATGACAAGGGAACCTGGAAGAAGATAGGATAGCACAGCTTTAAGGATCATGTAAGGACAGGGGTTAGAAACAGACTTCATAACTTGGGATAGAAAGTGATTCCTACTATACAACATGTTTCCATCTCAGGTTTCAAGAATTTGATTTTTTTTTATAAGTTCTGGGCACTGCAGAAAATAAGGAGGATTGTGTAAGATATGCAAAGATACTACTGTAGAAACAAGAAAGAAGAGCTCAGAATTGGCACTTCAGAAACTATATCTACACAAGGACACATGAAAAGAAAGAAAGGATAAATAAGGGAATAATCCATGAATCCAAACATAAAATTTAAAGTAAACTGGCAAGGAGAAATAATGACAAAATAAAGGAAAACTTATGGGGAAAGAGTGAAATGAGACAATGTTATATTTTTTAAAAAGGTTGAGGGGAAAGCAGGGAGAGATTTTGAACTACTTTGTCCATTGGGTTGAGAAAGAGAAAGGTCAAAGACAATGAGAAACAAGTAAACAAACTTTAAAAAGGAAAGTGAGAAATAAGGTTTTAAAGTAAATTTAAAGATCTTGCCATAGATCATGTAAGTGGGATTGCAAGGAGAGGCTGTGGGAATATATTAACATCAAAGCAATGTTAGCAATTATAGCAATAAATGTAAGAAAGACACTTCTAGCTATGTGACTTTGGCCAAGTTACTTAACCTCTGTTTGCCTTTATCTACTGGAGAAAGAAATGACAAAAATGACCAAAAAATGGCAAATCACTCCACTTTCTTTGCCAAGAAAACACTATGGATAATATGGTTGATGAGGTCATGAAAAGTCAGACGTGACTAAATGATTGAACAACAACAAGGGAAAGAAGTAATATAATGAGACAGATGGAGGATCTTTAAGTGTATGGCGTGAAGACCATAATAAAAATGTATTCCTCTCAGAAGAGTAGCCATTGAGATAAAAGCTTCAGATCTATTTAAGTAAAGTAAATAAAGTGAAAATGAAGTGCATAGAGGAGAAACTTTTACTGCAAGCATTGGTTGCCTTGATTACTTCAAAAATTATGTTCAACTACATAGTGTTAAAATTGTTGGAAAGGTGGCCAGCACAGATGAGGACTCAGTAGCCAAATATCTTAATGTTTTGAAGAAAATAATCAAATCAATTATGTTTTACGTATAATTATAACTTCAAATAGTGTGAATTTAAATAATGAAACTACTCATAGGATCCAGTATCTGAACTAAACGAGACCTGGCAACTTTCAGACAATGTCAAAATAGAAATCCACAATAACCAGAAGAGTGAAGGAAAAAATATATTACACTTAAAAGAACTATAGGCAAGGGAAATAATTCAACATTAAACAAATGGTCACCAGATGGCATATAGCATCTAAATTCCAAATGTTGAAAGTTAATGGGGATTGTAAAAAGATAAAGATGATTGTAGTACGTTTTAATAACCATCTCTCAGAAAGCCAGAGTTGAAAGATAAGCAAAATGAAAAAAAAATCCAGAATGGAACAAATTGTTTAAGTGTATGGTGTGTTCTGCGTGGTAACATCAAAAAATGTGCATATTTCTCAAAAACAAAAGCTATCTTTATAAAAATAGATCATGGAATATGTAAAGATAAATTTTTAAAAAGCAAAATTTCTAAAAAGTAAATACTAAGAAAGCAAAATAACAAATAATTTCTCTATAGATTGTAATATAATCAAAATTGTAACTAATCCAAGGGACATAAGCTAATGATACAGAACTGAGTGGAAACTTAATAATTATACATTGAATAATGATTGGATTTTAAAAATCTCATAGAAAGAATAGCTATGAGAAGGTAATAATAATGATGAGAGCTGGGAGGAAACCTCTGATAGCAGATACTTGCTGAAGGAGTCTCTGAACTTTGAAAGCAAATAGAGCTGTAGGGCAGAAAACTGCCTATGGGAAGGAGGCTTAGTTTAAGCCCCCTTTGAGAGCTGTTGAAGTGAAATGAGCTATTAATACAGAGCCTCTGGACTTTGAAGGTGAATTGAGGTGATAGCCTAGTGGTGTAAGTATCTTTGTTGGCCTGTTAACCTTTGTTTTCCCAGAGCCAGTAGCCTCTGGAGTTTGTTGTTGGGCAGGAGCAGGGACAGCTTGAAGCGGAGCAATCCCTGTGAACTAAGATATGGAGCAGGAGCTTACAGCTGCCTATGTATGAATTCAGGCAAGAGTCAGGAGTGGTCAGCCCAAAGAGAAAGAGCCATGGGACTTAGAAGTTCACCTTGAGTTACGATGAAAGAGGACTTTACTTGGACACTTGTTATTGATTAAGGAGGTTGTTCTTATAGTGAGATAGTGGTGCATGGTGTGGTATTTTCTGCTACCCCTTAAGCATGTGTCATACTAGGGAAGACCCTCCCTAGCCTGGGACCCCCTGATTTTGGGGATGCAGGGATATATGCTGCAGAATGTGTTGTGCTAGGGAAGACTCTAGGACCCCTGATTCCTATGAATGTTATGCTTTACTTTATTGAACAAGGTTTAGTTGTGAAAAAAGAATAGAGAGTTCATTATACTATAGGATTAGACCCTTGAAATCATTCACAGCAACAGTTCTCTGGTGTTACATTTAGATAATTACATTCTAACATCTAATCCAATGAAGGACAAAGCAAACAAAGACATCTATAGTCTAATAAAGTGAGTACTGATACATATGTTTTAAATAAAATCCTAGCAATAATGCTGTATAGCTATATATGTGTACATATACCACATACATATGTATAACTATGTATATATGCCTATATATCTACATCTACATATATATATTCTAATAGAAATCTAATACCAAGTTTAATTTCTATTAGTAAACATGTTTCAGCTTTAGGAAAGAATAAACATAATAACATTAAAAATAAAAGTAGACCAAACCACACAATTATATAAAAAGTTTTTTAAAAACTACTTTTTACAAAGTATAGAATTAATTCATGCTAAAAACTCTTTTAAAATTCTTGTAGAGAAGGACATTTGTCATGAATAAAAAGTACATATATAAAATCAGAAACCAATATAATTTTTGCAATTTGGAATCATTTGAGGATATCCCAATAAATATAGGAGTAAAGCAAAATTCCCTCCCTTCCTCATCGTTACTTGACATCTTTCTAGGAATATTAGCAAAAGCAATAAAACAAGATAAAGAAATAAAAGGTGTAAGTATTAAGTAGGAAGAAGCAAAATTATTTCTGTTATCCCTTGACATGATGGGTTACTTAAATAACCCTAAAAAAGGAACAAAGAGACAGCTAAATGCTTTAGTTAAGTCATAAGATACAAAATAAATCCATGGAAATTTTTAGCATTTGTAAGTAGCACTAACAAAATCTAGGAGGAAATAATAAAGAGGGAAATTCCATTCAAAATATGTGAAAAATGTATAAACTATCCAGGAGTCAGTTTACTAAGTCACACCACTAGGCAGATATCTCAAAATCTGAAAGGTAAAAAGAATAATCCCATTTACACCCAAATTTTTTAACAGCTTTTTTGTAGTGGCCAAGAATAGGAGAAGAATTAGATTCTCACCTATCCAGCAATTGTTAAGCAAACTATGGTACATGAATGTAGTCTAATTTGGTTTCGTTATATACAATTATAAATAAAATTCCTGAAAAACATGGGAACAGTTGTGTGAACTGATGCAGACTGTAGTGAGCAGTATTAGTCAAACAATATGCATGACTATAACAATGTAAATAAAAAGAATTTTAAAAGTGAAATCCCAATAACTATAATGCCTAATGTTGGCTCAAATGACTGAAAAAATGTCTCTCTCTCTCTCTCTTGACTTTTCCTAGATGTGAGCGACTATGCACATGGAACATTGTATTTTCTCCCAGATACAGTTAATTTATTGGTTGGTTCCGCTACACTGCTCTTCTTCTCTTTTAAAATCTTTATTATGAAGGACGACTCTCTGGATAATGGAAAGGGAGAGATAGATTTTAAAAGTAAGGAGATAAGAAAACAAAATGTATCCATTTTTTTTAAGTAGGAAGAAGGGGTTAGCAATGACTTGAAGAGCTAGCCATGGATTAGACTGAGTCGACCTGTTTTTAAAGTATAGCTCTATAAATTAGAGATGATAATAGTTGTACTCTGTACTTTGCAGAGTTGTATTGGTAAGGGATAACGTACCTGAAAGTTCTTTGGAAACACAATATACTAGGCAGATACAATGTATATTACTAATGGGGAAGGGAAGGCAATAAGGCATTGCACTAAGAACTTTTACAAATACTCATTTGATCCATTTGAGGCAGGTGCTTTTTCATGTCCATTTTGCATTTAAAGAAATTGAGGCAGGCAGACATTAAATGACTTGCTCAGGGTCAAGCATCTAGTGGCGTCTGACTCCTATTTGGAACTCAGATCTTCCTAATTCCAGGCCCAGTACTATATCCATTGTGCCATATAACTGCCATTGATACCTTGATACCTTGTTGACATTGATAGCTTACTAGTTGGAGGCTCTTAAAATCCCTCATAAATTACAGCTGTGCATTGGTGATGATAATAATGCTGCTGCTGCTGCTGGTGATGGTGATGATTATGATGAGAGTAAGACCTAGAATATTTAAAAAGCAATGACGCCAGCAGATTAAACACCATAAAACAATTGACAGAATACTAAATTTACCAAGCAGGTGTGGAAAATACAATTTCTTTGGCAATTTCATAAACACAGAGCCAAGCGGATGGAACAGCTAAAAATCAGCCCTCCATCACAGAATGCTGATTTTCTTAAGAAGCAGGCTTGTAAGACTCTATTGACCTTGAAAAAGATATCATATGCCCGATAAGGAAGGGATTTACTCATCTATCAGGCAATGTGTGCTTTTCACAGGATGTGTGTGTCTCCTTCTTCCTGATGCCTTTATTCTGACATAGCGTTCAATAACCCTTTACATCTCTCTCAAGCCTCAACTGCAGATAAAAATGAGCTCAATTAGTCATGTTGCTCCTCCTTAATAGCTCTTGGAAAAGACTCAACTGAGCATGTTGGGTAATATTAGATTTGGAAACACAGGCATACTCACTTTGTAGAGTAGATCTAGTTCAGAAAATCTGCATGTAAAGTCAATTAATTTTATTTTTTTTTATTTGGTGGTGAAGCATATTGTTTCTTTCTTTTACTGGCATTTTTACTGGATAGAAATAATTTGTCTTTGAGTGGTATCTTTATGTAGAGGAGGCATCTGGTGATATAGTGGGCAGACCACTGGACCTCAAATTAGGAAATTCTGAGTTCAAATCCTGCCTCAGACACTTACCAGTTGTGTGACCCTTGGTCAGTTACTTAACCTAGCTTCCTTAGTTTCTTCATCTGTAAAATAGGATGATAATAGCCTAGTGAGGATAAAATGAGGTATTTGTGAAGCACACTTTGCAAACCTTGAAGTACCATTTAAATGCTAGCTATTATTAATTTGTACTAGATGCACATTAAAGAAAACAACAACCTTTAAGTAGAGTAAATTTAAACATTCTCTTTGGACACCAATTTTTAATTCAGAATCAGGTAAGCCTATCTTCAACTCTATTTTCCCCAGGAAGAAACATAGCTTGGAATAAACTGATTAAGCGGAAGCTGCTAGCCCAGTAGGTAGAGAACACTCACCAGCTGTGATCCTAACCAGTATTTTCGTCAGTTTCCTCAACTGTAAAAATAGGGATAATAACTTTATAGGATTGTTGTGAGGATCACAAGAGGTAGTATTTGCATAAAGAGCTTAGCACAGTGCCTGCCACTAGTAGATACTACATAAATGTGTGATTTCTTCCCTTCCCCTCATTCATCTGTTAAACTCATGTCAGTAACACTTCATCTCAAACATGGAGATAATACCAATAGTTCTTACTTCATAAGGTTGTTTTGCAGATCCAATGGGGTCAAGAAATTATTATACTTTGCAAGCTTTAAAGACAATTTATATCTTTAAAGTCATTTTATAAATATCTGATATTTATAATAATCATGTAGGTATGGTTTGGACTAAAAGGCCAGAGATCCCTTCCAACTCTCAAATTGTATTACACTTTTTATCTTGTAAGAGTAATGCCCAGTACAGAGTAGGCACTTAAACTGTGTTTGATCCAAAACTGTAGACCAAAATTAACACAGAATCACCATGAACCTTAAGGGTTAGCAGAAATCTTACTCTATATTTAATGAATTTTACAATTAAAAACTGATTTTCTCCAATATCTTCCTTAACAAGATTCAGGAAACTCATCAGTATGGTTGATATGAACTAAAATGTCTTTGTTTTCTTTTTAAGGAGGTGCACATAAAGATACCAAAGGCAAATTGTTTACTTTATTTCAGTGCTAAAGAAGTAACATATTTTCACAGTGCTTTGTAAAAACAAAATGGATGGCATTTGCATGCAAATGAATATCCAGCTGGAAATTCTGCACTGTACTTTGCACCCCTATGTATTCAAAACCAGTGGTTGTTAATTACTAGGATGATTAATACCAACACTTCTAAAGGACCTGAGAAGCCCCTTCATGTGGTTAATTGGGGACCATGGGTGAGTCAAAGGGAAGTCTCTGTTTTCTGTTAATGGTGTAGTGCTGTCACTTATTCTGCCCTCTAAAAAGAAAGCTATGGGGTGGCTAAGTGGCACAGTGAATAGAGCACCAACCCTAGATTCAGGAGGACTTGAGTTCAAATGGGACCTCACACACTTAATACTTACCTAGCCGTGTGACCTTGGGCAAATCACTTAAGGCCAATTGCCCTGCTTTCCCCCATTGAAAAAAAATAAAGAGAAAGCTATGTCTCTGGCAATATCCAGCTTGTCCAACTAGGCTGAAATTCCAGGATTAAGACTAAACAATAGAACTGATAACCCAAAAAGAAAATCATAGATCTTATAAATCTTATAACTGGGTTCTGCTTCTTAGAGTCGCTGAAAGTCAGAGTTAATAGGAATTTGATGATCCATTTATTCCAACCTCTTTATTTTACAACAGAGAAAATTGAGGCCCAGACCGAGACCCGGTTTGCCAAAAGTCACAGAGGAATTCAGTGGTAGAGGTAGACCTTTCTCTAAGTCCTTGGAATGATCTTAATCAAGGACTAGACCCCAGGCCAGCCTGGTTTCCAGGCTACTGGGAATCAACATCTGTTTCTGAGAACATCCTTTCCAAGCCCTCAGTTAGCCTCTGATCTGACATGGTCTCCATTCTTTAGAAGGACCCAAAGATCTGCAGAAGGTCAAGGGTATGACATTTCCCCAGGGACCATGATGCTCATTGTTCAGGGAATGAATGCTCCATCTTCCATTTGCCTTCCCAGAAGAGAAGTGGTTGAATGGGTCAATCTACCTCATTGTCTTCTTTTGCAAACTCATTCTAGGCCCTGGTTCCAACCAAAGCAAGCAAGTCCCACAAGAGGCTATATAGAAGGTCAAAGATGCAACTAGTAATGCTGTAAAGTATAGCAAAATTAAAAACTGCATAAATGAAAAAATGAAAAGTTCTGACAACATGATTAATATTCAAAATAAATAAAAATATGCATACATTGCAGCTAGGGTTATTTTTTTAAATGGAAAAGTAGGTTAAAAACCTGAATAAAAAATAAAAATGGAACCTTACTCAAATGTAATTTAGGGTCTAACAAAATTCGTCACTTTATTGTAGGATTTAGAAAATATTTGCTTGTTCAGTTTTCCAGTATTGTATAGAAGCTGCTGGCTTTTTGAAACTGAAAATATTCTTTGGGTTAAAGTTAAGAGAATAAGGAGAAACCCAAGAGAAATAGTAATTCAAAGCACATAAATAAATTTAGGAACAAATTTACCATACCATATGACTGAGCGGTCCTGGATATCCTATAAAGTTGAGACTATTGCTTTTAATGACAACCTTGTCCATTCCAGGCCAGTCTCCCAGCATCATAGCTCCATACTACAGAATATTCTCAGTCATAGTATTTTCTTGGCTTGTCCCTGGATTTACCCCTAGTAGGTCCCCAAGAAGAACACAAAAGCAAGAGCAGCCGAGAGGAAAGTGAAGAATCCTTCCAGCAAAGAGTAAGCACACTATATTAGCAGTCTGGACCCAACTTAGGAGAAAAAATAGCAACGTTCTTGTAGAATCATTGGACCTCTTTGAACCTCAATTGCCATATCTGTAAAACAAAGATGGTTTACTGTATGACCTCTATGGTTTCTTCTTGTTCTAAATCTAAAATCCTATGGTTCGATATAAGTTGACTGCCAGAACTATGAATAACCCTGGGAAATATTTTAAGTACCTCAATGCAGATTTCAGTAGAAGAGATTTCCTTTTTCTTCTATGTAAAAGTTTTCTTTGATAGCTTGTAGCTATATGCTTTCAAGTAGGGAGTTTGTGCCTGTCTGTTTGTGCCTGGCTGTCCAGAGCATTTCAAGTTTCTGGGCAGGATCAATCCTCTAAAACATTCCCTGGGCTCTCCAAAGCCAGAGACTCCACTGCTACAAGGGCTATTTCATAAACCCTTTTTGTAAAATGACCCTAACTGAAAGTTGCCTTTGTTGTTGTTATTCAGTCATATCCAGTTCTTCATAATTCCATTTGGATTTTGCTTTGTTTTTTGCAAAAATACTGGAGTGATTTTCCATTTCCTTTTCCAGCTCATTTTACAAATGAGGAATTAGGCAAAAATAGGTCTTTTAATTCTGATTTCTTAGCTTTATGTAATCTATAGTCTATCCATAAAACAGGGCATTGAAAATTGTCTCAATGTAAGAGGGCCATTCCTTGAATCCCCTAGCCCCCAAGATTGGTCGTGTGAGTACTTCTTATTATACCACTGCCCAACAAACATTCGCACTCTCCACAGACGGTATTAGCCACTTTTGCCATTTGTACCACAGATGACCATGAATGGTGGGAATGCCTCCACCCAGTTCCTGTGCAACAAGATTGCAAGGCAGGCAAAGCTTGTCTCTGTATCTTCTCAAAGAACTGCCTCTTTAGACGCCCCCCAAGTTATTCACCCTAATCCAGACTCCCACCCATCATTGTCAATGTTCTAAATTATGCGTAAAAGATCAGAAAATATGGTGGTCTGGTGTTGTGGCAAGAGAAAAAGTTAATTGATGAATAGTCCAGCTATTTCATACACATAATGTAAAAGCAAACTTAAATTTTTTACTGTCATAGACCCCTGGTTAATTGGTGATGCCTATGGAGCCCCTCTCAAAGTAATGATTTTTATTAATTCAAAAAGAATTCCTAAATTTCAGTGGTAGGTTAGTGGAAAATAAAGATGTATTTTCCCCCTTCCACCAAGTTTAAAGTCCTCTTGAAATCTATTCAAGGACTATCAGTCTCTAATTTAGAAGAAAATCCATCATATATTTTGTGATCCAGTGACACTGGACTCCTTGTTCTTCCTTGCACAAGACACTCCATCTCTAGGCTTTGGGTATTTTTACTGGTTGTTCCCCATGTCTGAAATCATTTTCCTCCTCATCTCTACCTCCTGGCTACCTTCAAATCTCAGCTAAAATCTCACCTTGTATGAGAAACCTTCCTTGAAGTCACTTAACACTAGTGCCTTCCCACATCAATGAGATCAGAGACCTGCTGAAATGTCAAAGTGACTTTTTGATGCAATCATCAAACTTGTATTGTGATTCTTGAGAACTGATCATATATAACAGTTCATTCAAATCTATGCTGTAAGAAAAGTTGGCAACTAAACTTTGATTTCATTATTTTTATTGCTTACTCCACAGCCTTTGCTTCCTCTCCTCCTTCTTCCATCACAGTCTTTGGCAGGTTCTCAATGGTATAAGTATAGCCAGAAGGACTCTCCATGCTGAAGCTTAATGTACTGCTGCCACACCTGCTATGCACTCTGTGAGCAAAATGACTTAGCATTCTGGTAAGTAATGATTCATGGTGAAATCACAAATGTTCCCCAAACAGATAACTTTACAATAGTTTTTAACAATCTACAATCCATGGTGCGCTATTTAATAAATATCTTTTCCAACACTAGAGAATGAGTAATTAATATTAGATCACCGAATTTCTGCAGTCTAGGTGTGGTGGTGGGCTTTGCTACCCTTGTGGAATATGGACATATGGAGTCATAACATGAGGGTGCACAGCTACAGAATTCTGACTTTTCAAGGAGATTGATTCTCGTGTGTGTGTGTATGTGTGTATATGTTTGTGTACGTGTGTTGGGGGAGGGGTCTTTGGCGCTTTGTTCATGCCCTAATGCCATTTGTCTTTAAAGGAGATCTGATACCAGTCAGTAATTATCTTTTTGAGGAAAAACAAACCAATAGACTTTGTTCTTGTACTAAAAAAATAAAAAAATAAAATTTGAAGCACATCCCTGATTTTTAGTGATAGAGAAGACACCAGAGACGTTATCATAGTTGCTGAAGAACCCTGCAGCATCCCACTGGCTTGTTTGCCCATGTAGCTACAACCAGGAGAAGCACCCTAAATTTGTCCAGTGCTCCATAGTAGTCACTGCATAAATGTATTCAGATTCAGCATTATTAATAGTCAGTATGGTTGCAAATAGACATTGAATCTTATCCTTTCATATATCAACCTTTAGTTGGTAAAGAAACAGATTCTGGTTCATGACGGGAGAAGATAAATCTACCAATAGAAAAATCTAAGTTGTGATGTACCTGGCTATTACTTTGATAATAATAATATGCCATATTCATTTTTCTATTTTCTACTTTCCTAATGGAAAGACATTGATAGAAATGATTCAATGAAGAACATTTTGGGGATAAAAAAAATTGAGTGGCTATAACATAGGGCAAATGAACTGTATGAGTAGGCTGGTGAAGAAACAAACGCCACACTCCTAGATGCAAATATCCTGGGCATGACCCTTACAGGGGCAAGAATGAACAGGTGGGTTGGCAACCAGATGCCCTGATATCCTGACAAAGAGAAATAGGAAGATTGGTTGAAACTAACAGCAATTCTTGGTTCTGGATGGTGATTTGTACATAGAGAAAAGAATACCTTTATCTCCTAAGACTGAGGATAAATTAAAACCTCTTTGTACTATTTTTTATTAATAAGAAAAGGAGAAATAATTATTGTCCTGTCACATAACTCCAAAATATAACAATCTAATCCTAAATTATCTCCTGAATTCCAATCCCACATTATTCCCATCATTCTAAACATTTGTACTTGGACCATCAAATTAAACATGTACAAAGTTCATTGCCTTAACTGTTCAAATGACAAAACTGAGCAACAGAAGGTAGATTACACTCTCAAAGTCTCATAGTAGTGAGAGTCACAGGTAGGAACAAAACCCAGGTTCTCTGATTCCAGTGCCAGTATTCTTTCTATTGTCACTCACTATACCAGGTGCTTAAAAAACGGTTGGTTAAATTGAATTACAATCCATAGAGTAAATAACATCTCTATTTAATTATATGCCCTCTATCTTTTTTTTTTTGCTGACATAGTAGAGGATTTTGGTTTGTAAATTTCAAGATATTCTAAAAAAGTGCAAAGTTTTTGATTTTCCTATTGAATTCACTCTAAATATCATAGAGCTTATTTAATATTCTATTATATTCTGTAATATCTTCCTTATTTATTTTTATAATAACACTTTGATAATTATAGTATTATCATAATTACTATATAAATTACTAGTAATATAATATATATGTTATACTATTAGTGATAACTATTATGATATTAATAAAACTACTATGCAGTTAATATAAGTTAGTTAAGATGAATTTATATAGTTATTATACTATTGATATATTAATTAATAACTAAATTACTGATATATTAATAGCATTTATATAATATATACCATGTTAGCATTAATATGTAATATTACTATTATTAATTTTTCATTCTCTTGATTGTGAACTTTTCTGTTGATTTAAAATTTACCTTGATAAAGATAAAATTCACCTTGGTCATGATAACAAAAAAATAGAAGCATAAAACAAAGTCTAGTCGGAACCAGAAACATTAGAGGAGATAAATAAAAACTTTATTACACAATTAATTAATTCAGTTCTAGTTCTGCCTCTGCACTCTTCCCTTCCACTTACTCCTCTATGTTTCTATTGCTACTACCCTAATGTAGGTGGTAGCAATAGATAAGCAAACTTATCATTTGTCCATTGATTACATGAGCTTTGAAGACATCCTTCTGCCGCTACTCTGTTCCTTCTCTAATTTTTCTGCCATTCTATGGTCAGACTCACATGACTTGTGTATAGATCTGCTCATACCTCTGCATAGCTCAAAAATTTCATTAGTTCTCTATTATTATTGGTTCTCTGAAGCTTAGTACAGTGTCTGGTACATAATAAATGTTTACTGAAGTGTACTATTTATTGAATTATTACCAAAAAGGAAAGTTCTAACTTCTTTGCTCCATTTTCAAGGACCATGATAATATATCACCTAAAATCTCCAAACTAATTCCATATTATTCCCCTCTGTATAATGTATACTCCAGCCTCCTCTTTATTTCTCAAACATGCTCATTGCTTTCTTGCTCTATAACATTGTACTGTTTCCTAGTACTGGAATGCCTCCCTTTCTCTCTTTACACTTTGATTTCCATATTCAAACACTTACTGGGTGACGCTGGACAAGTCACTTAATTTCCGTCTGTCTTAGTTTGGTCTTTCAAAAAATGGGGATGACAATGACACCTACATTCCAGGTCTTTTGTAAGGATCAAGTGAGCTGATATTTGCAAAGTTTTTGCCGCACTTCAAGTGCCATGCAAATGTAATTATTACCATCATCATTATTGTTATTGTTAATAATAACAATATTTTCTCTTCCACTATATTACACTGCTTCTCAGTTATAAATATCTAACAAACTGAAATGGATTGAAAGGTCAATATATTATGTTAATTACACTTCAATTATTCAGGGATCTGAAATTTCATCAGTGTGACCAGACCCTACATTGATGTTGACTGAAACTCTGCTATGCCCTGATATATGATCTTCATGAGTTTCTGTGACTGAAAAATGTTCATACAATGGTGGCCAGCCTTTTAAGAAGGATCCTCTCCCAGCTGAATTAGACTGGAGCTTGGAGAACAGACATGCAAACTGTCATTCAGCCATTACTTGAAGTCTTTTGAGCTTGATAGAACCTGCTAGTAGGGCAGCTAGGTGGTAAAGTGGATAGAGTGCCAAGTCTGGCACAGAGTCAGGAATGCTCCTTTCTGAGAGTTCAGATATGACCTTGGATACTTACTAGGTGTGTATGACCCTGGGCAAGTCACTTAAACCTGTTTGCCTCAGTTTTCTCATATGTAAAATGAGTCAGAGAAGGATATGGCAAATCACTCCAGTGTCTTTGACAAGAAAACCTCAAACTGGGTCACAAAGAGTCATACACAACTGAAAAATGACTCAACAATGACAACAAGAATCTGCTAGTGTTTTGACTCTGTTGTTTTTCAAGGCATGATTAGTCAGCAAACATTGATTAAGTGGTTGCTATGTGCCAGGGGCACTAGAGTGATTAACAGAGGCTGTTTATCAAAAATTCTAGAATAAGTGGGTTGGAAGAAATATTAGCAGGCATCTGGTCTGGCCTTCTTATATTAAAGATGAGGGAGTTAAGAGCAAGACTATACAGTGAATTAGTAGGAAATTAAAAAATCTTTCCAGTTAAGTATTCAATAAATGATCAAGGAAAGGGGGTACAAAAACATGACTCACTATTCTGCCCAATGCTATTTCTTTTCCTACTATTTCCCTTTGCTGTGATAAATTTTCAATGAATATTAATTACCTGCTGTATGCAAAGTATGAAAGGCACCATGATGGGAATTAAAAAAAAAAACTATCCTTGGACTCAGGAAGACCTAGGTCCAAATACCACTTTTGATATTTACTGGTAAGTCATTTAAGATCTGAGTGGCTCCAGGCAATTCTCTAAGACTATGAATTGCAGACTCGGTACTAAGTAGCACTAGTGAATGATGTTTTCACACTGAAAATTCTGTATAGAAAAATGACAAGTCTGAAACACAGCCACACCTCTCTCCTATTAAAAGGACAAAAACAAGGTTCTCTACCATATTTACAAAAACATAGAGAACATGTAGTTCTTAGTATTAAGGGATTTTACAATCTAAATATGAGTTATATTATATATCATTATTTTTCATAAAACTTCATTTTAAAAATTAACTCACTGTGACTAATAGAACTTAAAACTGCATGTTTGTGGAATTGTGATGAAATATAGGTAAAATTAAGAAAGTAATTTGAAATCCTAAATACCCAATTAAATATTCTCAAATTCAATTACTTAGATCTTTTGTTGTATAAGCTTACAACACACACATAAGTCATTTAATTGGTCCAGTATCTATCAATAATCATTTTAAGTTTGAATCTAACTGAACCCATGATTTCATTGGTGCAGAGAGCTCATGGCAAGGAATTTCCAATTATGCTAGTGCAGGTCAGTACCTACTTTGTCTGAAATTTAATGTCTTAGAGAGCTTCAAGGGCTAATGAGAGATTCAGTGATTTTATCAGGGTCACGAGAGGCAGGATTTGAACCAAAGCCTTCTTGAGTTTGAGACTAGCTTTTTTTCCAGTATATTACACTGTGTTTCAAATAAATAAATGCACATTTATTCATCTATCTACTTATTCCCCTCTTCAATATTAACCATACTACATTAAAAAACAGAGGAACTCGAAGAAGGGTTGGTTTCAGAAGCTGACTGTACTTGCTACTCATATCAAGTCACTGCAAAGCTGTGAAGACTCCAAATCAATGTATTTTAGAAGGTCCTAAAAAGATTATTCTTTAATGCTTACCTTTTAAAAATAATGTCATTATCTACCACTGTTTGCAATCACTAGTTTCCACAAATAAAGATAATTCAAAGTTAAATATAGATACTTACTTGGCAAATCAGCCTGTAGACTTTAGTATTTCTAATTATTGAATTCTCAAAATCTGACCCTCATTTAGCAACATACAACAAAGACCTTCAACCTAGGCCTTTTAGAGCCATTGGTGAAGCATAAAGACTAGTCCCCATACTCATGGAATAGAGAGTCACTTCTTGCTGCTGTCTGGAGTAAGACAATGCATAGTTTCACTCTAAGTATCTCTCTTGAGTACAAATGATAGCACATGTCACCTTACTGCTATGTCTTTCAGACATGATGCTAAGGTATCTGCTAGGCAATATAAAGGGAGTGAAAAAACAAAAACAAAACAGATAATAGTATGAACTTTTATAAATTTTACAAATTGTCTTTTTCCATGGCTAAGTTACCTTTTATTTTCATATAGCAAAAGCCCAGATTGGTTAGCTGCTGATATGTACACACTTTTTACACTTGGAAACAAAATGAACCCTCACATATTCTCTGAACCCCATTTCTGAGACATGAGTCGATGTCATTTTTATATGATCTAATTAATACCTAAAGTTAAGAGGAAAGTGATTAGGTCCTTTATTAATACTCCCCTCAGCTGCCTTTACTGAGTATTAAGAGGCTCTCTTGGGGAAAATTAATGCTCTGAGCTGTGGATTAAGCTTTCTTACAGGCAGTCCTCTGGGGTTCACTACTGTCAGAAGAGGAAGTACAAGTCATTTACTCATATAACTCCCTCTTTCTCTGTTATAAGTGACCTGTCTGCTAAAATCAAGAGAAAGTATGAGCTAATATGGGAATTAGAGGGAAGAGGTCCAAGGAAAATCATGACACAGTTTTCCCTGTCCTCAGATCTATCACTGCCAGAGTCATAGTAATTCATTCAGTTGTTCATCATGCATTTATTAAATACTAAGTGGCTGAGCAGATAGAGTACTAGGCCAAGAGTCAGGAATGCCTGAGGTTTTTTTCTAACTTTTGTTTATTTTTAGTTTACATCATTCACTTCCATGAGATTTTGAGCAACAAATTTTCTCCCTGTCTTTCCCCTACCCACCACCCCAAAACAATAATCCCACTGTATACTCCCTCCCTCAATCTGCTCTCTCCTATGTCACCCCCATCACCCATCTGACTTTCCTGTAGGGCAAGATCAATTTCCCTACCCCAGTACCTGTATATCTTCTTTCCAGCTGCATGCAAATAATAATAATGATAATATATCTATATCAACATACATATAGATATATGCATCTCTATATATACATATATATTTTTAACATTTAATTTTAGAACTTTAAATTCTATATTCTTTCCCTTCTTACCTTGTCACCCACCCCCACTGGAAAGACAAGCAATTCAATACAGTCTGTACATGTGTAGTTATGCAGAACATCTCCATAACGGAAATATTGTGTAAGACTGACTATATTTCCCTCCTTCCTATTCTGCCCTCCACTTGTTCTGTTCTCTACTTTGTCCCTGTCCCTTTGCAGAAGTGTGTGCTTCTAACAACCCTCCCCCCCAACTTGACCTCCCCTGTATCTCACCCTCTCATCCCCTTCCCCTCTACTCTCCTGTAGGCCAAGATACCCAATTTAGAGTGTATGTCATTCCTTCCCTAAGCCAACTTCAAGGAGAGTAAGGCTGACCCATTCCCTTTTGCCTTCCTGTTCTTCTCCTCCATTGTAACAGTTATCCCTTGCCTCTTCTATATGAGATGATTAACCCCATTCTATCTCTCCCTGTCTCCTCTCATACTATTGCTCTCCCACCTTCAATTTCACCTTTTAAAATATTATCCCATCCTATTCAATTGATCCTGTGCCCTCTGTTTTTGTACACAAATATACATACACACTCACATATGTATTCATATGCATATATATCCTCCTCTGTAGACATGTGTGTATGTATACATACATACATACATACACACACATACATTTATATTCCCTTCAACTATCCTCATACTGAGAAAAGTTTCATACGTTAAAATGATTGTTTTTCCATGTTGGCAAGTAAATAGTTCAACTTTGATAATTTCCTTAGGAATGTTTTTCCATGTTTTCCTTCTCATGTTTCAGGTATTTTAATGTCAAATTTTCTATTCAGTTCTGTTTTTTTCATCAAGAATGCTTGGAAGTCCTACACCTCAGTGAATGACCGTATTTTCCCCTGAAACATTATATTCAATTTTGCTGGGTAGGTGATTCTTGGTTTTAATCCTAGCTCCCTTGATTTCTGGAATATCATATTCCAAGCCCTTTGATACCTTAATGTAGAAGCTGCTAGATCCTGGGTTACCTTGATTGTGTTTCCACAGTACTTAAATTGTTTCTTCTTGGCAGCTTCTAATCTTTTCTCCTTGATCTAAGAACTCTGAAACCTGGCTATAACATTCCTAGGAGTTTTCTTTTTGGGATCTTTTTCAAGAGGTGATTGGTGAATTCTTTCAAGTTCTATTTTGCCATCTGGTTCTAAAATATCAGGGCAATTTTCCTTGAGAATTTCTTGAACGATGCTTTCTAGGTTCTTTTTTTGATCATGACTTTCATGTAGTCCAATAATTTTTATATTGTCTCTCCTGGATCTTTATTCCAGGTCAGTGTTTTCTTTCAAGTAGATATTTCACATTTTTCTATTTTTTCATTTGTTTGGATCTGTTTAATAGTATCTTGATTTTTCATAAAGTCATTTGCTTCCATTTGCTCCACTCTAATTCTGAAGGAATTATTCTCTTTAGAAAGCTTTTGAGATTCTTTTCCCATCTGGCAAATTTGACTTTTTAAGTCATTCTTCTCCTCATTGGTGTTTTGGGCCTCTTTTGCCATTTGAGTTAATCTATTTTTTAAGGTGTTATTTTCTTCTGCTCATTGTTGACTCTCTTTTCAAGATTTTCTTGCATCATTCTCATTTCTCTTCCAAATTTTTCCTCTACTTCTCTTATTTGGTTTTCAAAATCCTTCTTAACCTTTTCTATGGCTTGTAACCAGTTAATATTTTTCTTGGAAGCTTTTGGTGCAGGAGTTCTTACTGTGTTGTCTTCCTCCCATTCCATGCTTTGATCCTTTTTGTCCCCAAAAAAGGAAACTTAAGTTGGATTTCTGTGCTTACTCTGCTTCCTTTTCCTGCTCATGTTGCCAGTCAATTACTTGACTTTTGGGCTCAGTAGAATCCTGCTTTCAGAGGGGAGTGTTTTGTCCCAAATTGCTGGGGTTTTCACAGCTGCTGGAGCTATTAGGGAGCTGTTATCTTTGCAGCCTTCACCAGCTTTGTCTCACTGATCACACACCTCAGGACCACCACCCAAGACCATGATCTCAATCCATGGAGGCCAAGGTAAGAGCACTTAGCCTCTGAATGATTGCTTGGCCCCCCTGCAATCTGCAGGCCGAGAGCTCTGAAGCAGCAACGTGGAGGCAGCCGCTGCTTCTCACCCTAGAGGCAGACAGCCAGACTCTCTCCCCCAAATTTAGCCAAGTTCCACTGACCTTTCACTTTGTCCTTGTTTCTTATGGTTTGATAATTCTGGAAACTGCCACAGCTGCTGGTGTTCTGTTCTCCTGAAAGCTGTAGCCAAGGCTTGTTCTGGCAGACCTAAAGTTACAGCTGCGGGTTCTTGCAGTACTGGGCTGGGTTCCCAGAGTGCTGCGATGAATCCATTCCTGTCTGCCTGCTGGGCTGCCTTCAGTGGGAACTTTATTACTCTGTAATTTTATGGGTTCTGGAGCTTTAAAATTTGTTTAGAGTAGTATTTTATAGGTATTTGAGTCGGTAATGAGGGGAGCCACAGAGTTCTCCTGCTTCCAAGCTGCCATCTTGACTCCACCCTCCAAGACCTGAGTTTAAATCGACCTCAGACATCTGCTAGTTGTATGACTCTGGGCAAGTCATTTAACCTCTGCCTTCTTCACTTTCCTCATCTGTAAAATGGGGTTCCCAATAGCACTTACCTCCCAGGATTGTTTAGAAGATGAAATGAGATAAAATTCGTAAAGGACTTAGCACAGTGCCTAAAGAAGCTTATTCACTCTCTTTCCCTTGTTTCTGCATCTCTGTATAAGGCATTGTGCTAAACTCTAAGGATATAAAGAAAGGCAAAAAACATGGTCTTTGTTCTCACACATGATAAAAGAAATCTAAAGTGAGAAGGCATTAACATCTAGGAGACCAGAAAAGAAGGTGGGACATGAGTTAAATATTTAAGAAAGACAAGGAAAATAAATACTTTTGGGGGACAGAGCATAGTAGACATGGAGGTCAGACAATGCAAAGTAGCAGAAATGGGAGATAATAGCATCATGATTGTGAATCTGCATGTCCCTCACATCTCATCACACAAGCCACTGGCCATACTGGCTATCTCTTAGTTTTCTATCTGAAATTGTGATAAAATATACTTTTATCTAATTCCAACAGATAAAAATAATTCATAACTCCAGAAAATTCTTTTAATAAAGATCCTATGAAGTATATGTAGAACTCTTTGATTTCTTCTGAGAAAGACAGCTTAACAGTCTAAGGCACTAACAGAAACAGGGATTGGTAAGGGACTCTTGCAGAAGGTAAGATTTGAGTTTAGATTTGTGGGAAGCTGGAGAAGTCAGGCCATTCTAGGCACGGGGGACAGCTGGGGAAAAAGAGTCAAGTCAGAAGATGGAATGTCTTGTGCAGGGAACAGCAAGAATGGTGGTGTCTCAGAATCCCAGAGTATATGAGGGTAGTAAAATATAAGAGGCCTGAAAAGGTAGGGAGGTACCAGGTTTCAGGAGCCTTTAAAATTATATAGGATTTTATATTTGATCCAGCAGGTCATAGGGAGTCATTGAAGTTCATTGAAGAAGGGGATGATGAGGCCATGCCTGTGCTTTAGAAAAATCACTTTGGCAGCTGAGTGGAGGTTGGACTGGAATAGGAAGAGACTTGAGCCACTGAGAATAGTCGTAGGCCTACTGTAATAAACCAGGCATGAGGTAATGAGATGGTGTTTACGTGAGGGTAGGATGTTTTCATTTCAGAGGTGTTTTCAAGGTGAAATGACAATACGTAGCAAAAGACTGGGAGTAAGGAGTTGAAGATGACATAGAGGTTGTAGCCTGAGTAACTGGGAGGAAGATGGTGATCTTGACAATAAAGAGAAGTTCTGAAGGGGAGAGGTTTTGGGGAAAAAACATGAGTTCTCTTTCAGTCATGTTGCATTTAGATGTCTATAGGACAACCATTTTGAGAAGCCTAAGAGGTAGCTGGTGTTATGGGACTGGGACTTGATTAGACGGAGAGACATGAGAATCTCATACAGAAAGACTTTCATTGAGCCCATGGGAGCTGATAAGTTCACCCACTGAGATAGTATAGGGAGAAAAGATGATCCAGGAGAGAACCTTGTTTGATATTCACAGTTACAAGGTATAATCTAGTAGAAGTTCAGGAGAGGATATTGAGAAGTGATCAGATAGGTAGGGAAAGAACCAGGTGAGATCAGACTCACAAAATACTTAGAGAAATGTGACAAATGAAAAGCCTGAGAAACAGTTCCTGGGTAATTAATAATTTATCAATTAGGTTGGCAAATAATTGATAAATTGATGGTCAGTGGTTTCTCTCAGTAATCAAAGACAAAACCATGGAGATCCCTGAATGCTTAAATACCTTTGGAAAAGGAAGAGCCCCAACAAGTGAAAATCAATACTGATTGGTGAACAATTAATGAGGGGGTGGGTATGTCAATGAGGAGGTGGGCTAAAAGTCTTTGCTCCTCCTGCTGAGAGTGTGACTTGATCATGAAACTCAGATGCCTCCAGTAATCTGGACAAAGAAATTCGTATCTGCCCAGATCACTCTGATTAGTTCTCTTCTTCATAAGCTGGGGAACTCTAAATTCTAAAGTAGGGTTCCAAGAACAGGGACTTCTAAAGGGCAAGAATTCACCTAGATTAGATTATGTTTATAAGACCTTCTAGTCTGGTAGGGTCCTGCCCAAGATCACAGAGCTTGTACCCAGAGGATCTGGACAATCTCAGCTATCAGCAATGTCTTTCAGAGACTGATTGAATGACGCAAGGGTCAGCCTCTGAATGAGGAAATAGAAAGGAAAAAAACCTCAATTCTAATTTAATAATTGGTTATTAATAGAATAGAAAACAATAATTTCTCTCAGGAGAGTATTCAGGTGAAGAGAGTAACTAATCATGTCAAAGACTGGAGAAAGGTCAAACAAAGGGTACTATTTTGCTGACTCAGACCTATGAGCATGGATAAGTCAGCTAATGTTGTAAGCTTGAATTTCCTCATCTGTAAAATGGGGATAATAACACTCTACCCATCTAATAGACTTGCTATGATAAATATGAAAGCATTAAATCAATCAATCAATCAATCAATCTGCTTTTTATTAAGCACTCAGTATACACCAGGAGTTATGCTAAGTGCTGGAGATAGCCAAAAGCAAAAGCAAAAGCCCTCAAGTAACTTTATGATGGAGAAACCAAAATGTTTATAAGAAATACATAACACAATGCATACAAAATAGACAGAAAGTAATGTTAGAAGGGAAGGCACTACACCAGGAAATGAATTCCATAGAGACTGACATTAGAGCTGAGACTTGAAGGAGGCCTTGCCTTTGAAGTGGAGGCAGGATCAGAACACTTTGGAGGCATGGGGAATGACCAGTGTAAAGGCAGGGAAATGGGAGATGGACGGCTGTGTATGAGGGACAGAAAGCAGGCCAGTATGGCTGAAACCTAGATTGGGGGGAGGGGAGTAATATGCAAGAAGCCTGAAAAGATAGTAAAGGGACAGGACTGGGGTATCACTGGGAGTTATTACCATTATTCCTTTATTGCCACAGTAATAGGTTAATTTGATTATTTGTGTTTGGCTTCCACTTAGGATTTTATTCTTACTGTGGGCAAGATGTTGCATTAATATCAAATAAGGCAAATTCAAACTGAAATGTACATTAAGGGAATTGCTATTAAATCAGTGTTGGACTGTGTGCACATACAGTGGAATATGACGTGTTGTTTCAAATTTTCAACCTGCAAATGAATCATTCGGCAGCTGTGATCTCAAGGTACCATTTTGCTTCTTAGCACTGCAAACTTTTCTACATTAAAATGAAGATGCTATGGCCTGTCCCTATCTACAAGACTTGTGAGGAAAAAAAACCCCATATTATTTGAAATGCTTTAAAATTCTTAGAAGGAAAGGTAATCTTTGAGGTATTTTTAGGGGGAAACCCACAAAACAGCACATCTACCGACAGCACAAAAGGCCATGTATTTTCAGTTCAACTCTTTTCATACTGCTTGTTCATCCTTGATTTTTCTGTGGCTCTTGCATGCAGAATGAAGCAGGCTTCAAAGTATACCCACATTTATACTGACATATGAATTTTCAAATGTCTGTTTGCTTTACCAACATAGAGGAGGCTAGGGAAGTTTTATGACCTCAAAGGTCTCCTTTGTTATTATTTCCTAGCTAGGATGAAAAGCTTCTATTCAAGAATACATTATGCAGCAAGGGTTAGAAAGAGAAATTTTAAGGGACCTAGAAGAGCCCATAGAAATAAATTACTTGAAACCATCCCTAGATGTAGGCAGAAGGCAGCAAGATACAGGAGAAAGAGCCCAGACTCCATTTGGAGCTCCAGACGTGTGTTCAAATCATAATTTTGCTATTCAGGCAGATTGCCTAACCTCTCTTGTCCTCAGGTTCCTCACATGTCAAATACAAGGGTTGAATAAGATGACCTCTGAGGTTCATTTGTATCCAATGGTCTAAAGGTTCACTGCTTCAGAAAGCAGTGCATGGAGTTACTACAGTGCTCATCTATCAAAGCTTGCAAATGGGGAAAGTGGCTCTGTAACTGATGTTTAGAACATGTTTACCAAACCCAGACACAAAAACAAGCCTTGATATTGTTTTCTGACTATAGATGGGTGAGAATAAATGCCACATTGCTAATATATTGGTTCTTCAGTATTCATCAGAGCCTCATATTTTAAAGAAAAGATCATAATTTTTCCAAATGAATCATCCTCAAATAGGGGTGAAACACATTTGAAGATGATTTAATTCACATTAGCACATGGAGGCTGTGTTCTGTTTATTCATCCAGGTTGCATGATTAACTAATGAACAGGTTTTGTTGCTTAACCTAATACTAAATATAGAGTATGAGATAGCAGAAAGTCCTCTGAATTTTGTAGTCAGAAGACCCAAGTTCAAGTTTTGACTCTTACTTTGCTATCTGTGTAACCCTGGCCAGGTCATTTATCCTTTGTGGACCTTGTTGTCAGTCATATCAGTCATGCCCGACCCTTCATGATCCCATTTGGGGTTTTCTTGTCAAAGATACTGGAGTAGATTGCCCTTTCTTTCTACAGCTCATTTTACAGATGAGGAAATGAAGACAAATAGGGTTAAGTCACTTGCCCAGTGTCACATGGCTAGTAAGCATCTTGGTTAGTCAGGTCTTCCTGACTCCAGGCCCAGTGCCCTAACCACTGGGAAACCTAGCTGCCCCTAAGGTCTGTAGACCTTATTCATCTTTAAAATGAAGCATTTGTTCTAGAAGACCTCTGAAGTCCCCTTGAGCTTTCAATCTAGGGGTATATGAATGATAAGAATTAGAGAAAGAAATTTCCAGGATGGTAAGTAATCTTTGGCTGGATTTCTTCTCAAAACCAATTTATTATCACTCCTATAGATATTGCAGAGATACAGAACAAAAATAGATTACCAAAACCACACAAAATTAGAGGTATAATAACAAACTAGCTGAGTTCTGCAGCTAATTAATCACACAACTCAGAATTCTCTGTGTTCCTTTGGAACCCAGAGGAACAAAGAACTGAACTTTGGGAAAATGAACCTTAACCCATGATCTAAGATGCCAGTGATGACAATAGATTGGAACCGACCAAAATATTGACTGTCATCTGAGGTGCCTTCCTGTCCAGAGAACTGCATACACATCAATATAACCAAATTCAATGATTAAATATTTGCTTTTGAAGTATACAGGTATGCAATTAAATAACAATGATGATTTTTTGCAAAATGGAATCAGTTTCACTAGTTAATAGTCACATCTTGGATGTGTATGTATATTAAATGTTAGTTTCTAAATATATAAACATTTATACTAGCATGTGGATTTGTAAATGTATGTATGTGTATGTTTGCTTCATGCAAATTCTTTAAATGCACGACAAGCCTTCTACCAGAGAGGCTCTGCATCTGTCTCTTTACAGCTAACTTTAGCTTCTCCAAAGCTGATCTATTTTATTGGACCTAACAATCAAATTAAAGCAAACAGCATGGCTCAACATAGAAAAAAAGTCAACCAGGAACATAAGGGCACTGAAATAACCGGTGCTGATCTGGCAAACACCCAAGGTATCCCCCATAGCAACAGAGCTGATGGCATAGCAACAGTCGCTACACCGCCACAGAGAAATTAGGAAGAAATATTCTGAGAGAAAAGCATATTCCACATTAAAGTCAAATATGACATTTATCCTCAATAAAAGAAACTCTGGAAGCACATGTGTTAAATTATACTATTCCTTGGCACAGCCTAATAAAATTACTTTCCATCACACTCTCAAATTCAATTCCTTTTAAACAAAAATGTTTCAAGTTGTTCTCTACCAAATAGTGGCATTTCATAAAAGAACTGAAAAATCCTGTTCTTTATGAGAGAGAAAGGGGGGGAGGGAGGGAGAAATTTATTTTTGAATCAGTTTTGTGATTTCATTGATACAGAGAATTTCCAGTGTGGAGATTCTCTCTACTCATTCAGGTTATCACTTACTCTGCAATTTTCTCTCTTAGAGAACTGAATTGGACGTTGAGAATTAAATTAGTTAAAAGACTTCTAAGGATATATCACCAGTGGGAACTGAATTCAAGTCTTCCTGAATTCAAAGCTGGCCTTTTTCTATCTCCTACATTAGAACTGGCAAGTCTATGGGAAGCAAAACCCATGGTCAGAACTAGATGAAGATATAATTTAGAAATATTTAGCAAAATACATAAAAATACAATGTAGATGATGTTAATTTGTGGATTTCTAAGTCAACATACAGCCAGCATGGACTTGTTTCTACTTGACACCACTGCCCTACATCATGGTACCTTCCTTTTATTTTGTTAAGGTAGAAAAAAAGAGATCGCGCAATTATGCCTTGAAAGATAATAAAACAAATGTGACAGAAATTGTATAATCAAACTTTACATATTCTGTGACTCAGAATCCCCTAATGACCCTGGGCTCACACATGGCCTCTTAGAGGGAGAAGATTTATTTAGCGTGGTATCTTTTGCAAAAGGAAGAGTATTCCCAAGAAGGACTCACCTGATAGCTAAAGGAATGAAGGCATGCTTTGTGGGAAGGAGGTAAAGGTGGAGAGCTCTATATCTTGCCAGTATTACTGTGACTTACTCACAGCAGGTCTTTGAGAAGGGGATTGTGTTTTCCTGTGTTTATCTTCTAGGTGAAGTCTAATGGGCAACCTGAGTCCTCTCTTTTCTGTATTGTAGGAGCCAATACTCCCATGACTCCTTTGAGTCTTGTGTGTTTTCTATGGGGTGAAATATAGACTGAACCATATCCAATATGTTTTTAGTATATCCAGCTCATGTGTGGGAGTTGGAGACCCTATTTGAGGAAACCTACGCAAGACCTATATATAAGTTTTATATTTAGAGATTTTCCTGGAGAACTGTGGGGTTTTGCAATGTGCCAAAGAAAGAAAATGACCCTCTTTTGGTCAGGGCTACAGGATCTGTCTTAGTCCTTTTCTTCCTCCATACCTTTTCTTGAAAACCTCGGTAGCAACCATAGGTTTGTTTGTCATCTCTATTTGGATACCTCCCAGATGTGTATCCAGGTCTAATCTCTTCCCTAAACTTCTGTCTAGCATCACTAATTAACTATTGGACATTTCAAATTTGTCTCAGAGACCTTTCAAACTCAATATGTCTTAGTGTCTTCTCCACTAGAAGGTAAACTCCATGCAAAGAGGGATTGTTTCATTTTTTGCATGTGTATCCCCAGTACTCAGTACATAGTAGGTGCTACAGTATTGCTCTTGATTTGTTGATTGCTATGGTATACATCTTCCACATGTGTTTATCAAGCATAGAGTTCTGGCTTCCCAAAATATACTGACCAGTCAGACAATATTTCAGATAATCATTTTAAGTGAGACAGTAAATTATTCTGGGGCCAATTTACTTGAGTAGAAATTTATTCTCAAGCCCCAGATGACACCAAATGTGGCCAGTTTTCCAGTTTCTTCTTACTACATTTAGTCTACTTGTTTGTTTGTATGGGCAAAAAAGGTGCTAACCTGAGATCTTCATTTTCCTAGGAAACACTGATGAGATTTTATTCCCAAGCCTGAAAGTCAAAGTTCCCAGGGAAGTCAATTTTAGGGGGGAAATGGTCAACGCTCTGTGTGTCCTCCATTCATAGGTCTATTTAGCATTTCTTTTCAGAAGTTATCTCATTGACTCCTGATGACTAGTAGGTTTAGGTAGAGTTTTTTTTAGCATCCTTATTTGAAATATCTTAGAATTTGGCAGATACAAGAATTGGTGTTCAGGCAGCAAGATAGTCTAGACCAGTGCTTCGTAAACATGTGACAAGAGTAAAAGGTTTCTGAATGTGCAATGACCAAAAACTAATTAAAAATGAAATGTATAACGAATCCCAGGTATGTCTGGCAGCCCTTGCTGGTGTTGCATCCAGTAACTTCACTGTAGTTTTGGTTCTGAACAAAAAGCATGTACACTTTGCACCATGCATGCTCTCAGGCAATGCAATGTCAACCAATGCTGCTGAAATTGGAAAAGGGTTGAGAGTGGATAAAAGTTAAGAAGTCCTGGTCTATACTTGAGAAAAACAAGAGAGGGAACTTAGCCCCATGGAGTCAAGCTAAGGAAATAAGTGATTTTGCAAGGGATCTTACAAGGGATACTCAGCAAGGGTTCTGGTTACTGAAGGACTTGGATAAAAGGTGGGAACTGAGACAATTGACAATAAGATGGAAGGCAGTGACCTAATTATTGAGGAACTTGGATGAATAACAAGAGGTCAAGAAGTGAATGAAGAATCAAAAAGGAGAGACATGTAGTTAGTTAGAAGAGAACCAAGAAAACATGATGTCTCTAAAGTCTTGGAAATAGAGAGTATTGAAAATCTGTGGTCCCTTCCTGTAAAATATCTGGGATCTCCAGCAAGATAGAACCAATTACCTCCTGAAGCAACTTGTTAAATAATTAAATAAACAATAGATTAGTATTAGAATGATTTCTCAGCTATAAAATGAGTGGATTAATGTTGGATTAAATGGCCTCTGAATTCCCTCCTAACTCTAAATCTTTGACTAGTACACAGGGACCAGAAAGGTATATTCAAGTTATACATTGTAGAAAACCATTAATTATAAGCTAAGGATGTTGAACTTCATAGGATAAAATTTTAAGATCCATTTATTTTCACTTAGTATAATTAGTTATAAACACTTGCTATGTTAAGAATAAACAATACTCATCGTTTCTGTTACCTTTAAGTGTCTATTATTTTGATTATCTCAACTGTTGCACAATCATTTTTCAGTCATGCCTGACTCTTCACAACCCCATTTGGAGTTTTATTGACAAAGATACTGGATTGGTTTGCTATATCCTTCTCCAGGTGATTTTATAGATGAAGTAACTGAGGCAAACAGAGTAAAGTGACTTGCCTAGGGTCACATGGCTAGTGTCTGAGGCTAGATTTGAACTTGGGAAGATGGCTTTCTGATTCCAGGCCCCACACTCTATCTACCGTGTCACCTAGCTGCCCCTTGATTATCTCACCAAAGGTTATTTATAAGAATAGAATTTTCAAATTTATTTAAACATGATTCATTTATCAAACAATATTTTTACTACACTTAGGAGTAAGTGGGATCATAAAAACCAAGGACCAAAGGATCATGAAAAGAATTGGACGCCTGTTATTTCATGTGATGAGACTACTTTCTTGGCTCAGTTATGCAGAGGGTAAGTAGTTGAAAACATACTTTATTCCTTAAACTTTGGAATTTGGCTTTCAATTATCACTGAAACTTCTCCAGAGATGCATTTAAGCAGTTTATTTCTTATAAGACACAAACTAACACACCATATCAAACTGCTACAGGGAGAATTTTTTTTACTTTCACAGTTACTTGAAAAATACACTATAGAGGTATAGAAATACACTATAATAGCATAATGCATGTATCGCACAATTAGAGATCAACAAATGTGGAGAAACCATATGATTCTGACTCATGACATTTTTGTTCATAGAATACTGTTATACTCTATGCTTGTCCATCTCTCAAAACCTCAACGACCCATTTTCTAATTCCTTTGCAATTAAAATGAAGCAAAATTAGGTTTTAGGTTATTTGATGGCTCCCTTGTTAAAGGCTTCATGAAAATCTTTCCTCTTCTAATTGGTTCATATCAGATACTCTCACTTTTCAGACTGGCTCCACTTGAGGCTGTTCAATTTAATGTGCAGAATCATAGAATCACAGCATTGAAGATTTGGAAGGGATCTCAGGGATTAGATAGTTTGACCAAAACTCAAAAGGATTCATCCATTACAAAATCCCTCACACGTGCCTGTCCAGCTTCCACTTACTCACACCACTTCCACTTACCCACTACCACACCTGTGGCAGCTACCGTAGGTTTGGATAGCTCTAATTTTTCAGAAATTTGTTGAAATACATACAACAAAGATTTATTAAACATGTACTATGAATAAGGCACTGTAAGTATATTAGATAGTGAGAATTGAAAGACAAAAGTGAAACAATTTCTGTCTTCAAAGAGTTTAGAAAAATCAAATTAGAGTTTAAAATGACTTTCAAATTCATGGCCTCCACTCCCCCACCAACATACACACATTTTATAGATGAAGAAACTGAGATCCGGAGAGGTCAGGTTTCTTGCACAATGTCATGTCTTTACTAAATGACAGAGTCAGGAGGATTTGAATCCATGTTTGTTTTTTATCCAAATCTAGGATTCTTTTCTTTAGTTTTCTCCAAGAATAAAAATGAGGGAAAGTCTTTATTGAACAGGTTGTTGTGTCACAGTAATTAAATGACAATAAATGTCTTTGGCAGTATCTACTCAGGTTGTTAAATGCTAAAAATGTATAAAGGGAAGATGAGAGAGTGGGAGAGTCAGAGAGAGGGAGAGGGAGAGAAAGAGGGAGAGAGGGGGAGAGAGACAGAGAGGGAGAGAGAGACAGAGAGAGAGACAGAGAAAGAGACAGAGACAGAGACAGAGAGTGGGGGAGAGGGGGGGAAAAGACAGACAGAGAAACAGAGAGGGAGAGAGAGACAGAGAGAGGGAGAGAGAGACAGACAAAGACAGAGAGAGAGGGGGAGAAAGAGACAGAGAAAGAGACAGATAGACAGGGAGGGAGAGAGAGAGAAATATGAGAATCACCAAAAGGAGTCATGTTGAAGGAAGAAAATGGGAAAAACGTCAATAGCTTTTTAGAATTCTCTTGCCAACACAGTCATAACTATACACATTTGCACAGAATGAAGTAGCTCCAGAGGTGAGATTAAAACAGTTTCCTTATCACACTATCTCTCCATCCCTTTTTCATTTGAGAAAGTAGAGCACTAGGGAACTTCACTTCAGCTTGAAGATATGATAAAACTTAAAAATTAAAATGTGCTTCTTACCATAAATAAGATGACAGTTGAAATGATAGGCTGAAGGGAGATGGTAGAAGACAAGGCAGCTAAAAAGGCATTCAGAGATGACATCAGTTGAAGAGTTTTAAGAAAAATTCAAAGGGCAGTCCTAAATGTATTTATTTCCTAAGGCAGTTTTTCAGAGAAGAGTTTTTCTTCTTCATCATCATTATCATTATCATGAACAACACAAAAAACATTTATTGGGCCTAATAAATTACAGGAATTGTGCTTAATCAGGAAAAAAACCCTGCCTTCATCTATATTTGTGCCTATTTCTATCATAGTTGTTAACATATACACGTAAATACATACACAATGCATGTGTGTATGTATGCACATATAATGGTAGATTGTAATCTCAGAAAGGAGGCACTGGCAGTACAGTACAGAGGTTCACGGGGAGCTCAAAGGCTTCTTGTAGTAGGTGAGATTTCAGCTGACTTTTGAAGGAAGCGAGGGAAGCAAGAGGTAGAAGTGAGGAGGGAGTGCATTCCAGGTCTGTGTGAGAAGACTGAAGAGAAAACTTCATATTCATTAAATTGGAATATTGACTGACAAAACTGCAGTCTTCTTTCCTGGGAGGGGAATATTAATTACAATACCTCTCTCAGTTGGAAGACTGAGATGCAGGTAGCTCTCAAGCCAACATTTCATCTGTGGCACAAAAAGAGAAGGCTGTTAGAACAGACTGAAAGAACTCCCTCCTCTGCAGGAGAGAGGTTTATAAACTAAAACATCCCTCAAGTTAACAGTAGAAGTGCTTCAAAAAGTTGATGGAAGAGCTTTAATATATTGTTCCAAGTAGATGTTGCATATGATATTAGATGACCATGGAAATGGATAGATTCCATGACCAGATGGAGGGGAGAGTAGCTCCCAGCAGTGAGCAATGGAGAACAATGCCTGAAATGGAGCCAATTAAACCACTTATGGGAAGAGATCTGATAGAGAGGACTATGACTGTATCAATAGAAGGCAGCAGCTCTCCCATGTTAGAGGGATAAATTAACATTGTTTAATTAAAATATATTTTTCTCAATTGTGTATCTGGCAACTGTTTAAAAAAATACTGGTAGGAAAGAATTATGACTCACAAAATATCCAGAACCTAGGGTGGATAAATAGGATCCCAGACAAGAAGGTCCTTAGGAGGCAAAGACAACTGGGTTTCTAGGAAATTTCATGCTCACACTTCAAGTTCCAAGAATTTATCTTACTGTAATCATAATGGCCCCACTAAGAATCCTCTCTACCAATCTCATCCACACATGGAAGTGATTCTTCTTCTCAAAATCTCTTCCTGCAGAATACAAGTTTTGGCAGGTCCTACCAAGATGAAAGGTTATGGTTAGGTGCCAAGTAAAACACTGTATGTTTGTCATAACCCTCTATGTAAGGAGAGGCAGGTGCATAACTAGAGGCTTAGCTACTGGGTGATGACATTTTGAGCCATTAGTAACCCATGAAGACTGTCTAGTAAAGAATGAACGGATTCTGATCAGCAACAAAGGAATATTCACAATAAAGAAATCACAAATCCATGAAAAATTATAATCCTCTCAAGGGCGGGTCTCCATGGATGCATTTTGTGACATGCTTTATAGCATAATCAAAGATTCTAATTGGTGCTTCTGTCTTGAAACTTTTAAAAATGCTTTTATAATTGTTATCTAGCCTTGTTGAAACTTTAAACTGCATTATTTTAAAATGAGGTAAGACTCTTGTCAGAATTCCAATGTATTATTAAATTCAGAGATGTTGATATGGTTACTGTCTTGTAAAGGAAAGATAAACACACTTCCCCCTGTATTTGTTTCTTATTTGTAGAATAGAAACTAGATCTGTGTGTGTGTTTGCGCGCGCGCGTATATGCTTTTGAGTATGTATTGGTTCAATAATGTTTAAGAGATTAAGAAGGTCATTTTTAAGCCAATTGTTCATAATGCATTATGCATTTCTTACAGAAACACTTATATCCAAGCAATAGATTCCTCAGATAGCCAGCAAAAATGTATTTAACTGAAGTCTTGACAAAATTATTTTAGATCTAGGAATGGACCCCCAAATTCAGTGACTAATTAGTTCCTTACCATTCCAGGAAAGAAAAACAAAAGAGAAAATAAATCAATAGTGTATAGCCATATGGAACTGATTTCCAACTTCTGGCTTGGATCCAAATTAGGGTCAAAATAGCAATAAACACTAATCAAGCACCCTTTTTTTAAAACAAAAACATTGTGCTGGGATGGAGCCAATATGGATGGAAAAAAGGCAAAATTTTGTATGAGTTCTCCCAAATATCCCTCCAAACAACTTTAACACATCAAAATCAATTCTAGAGTGACAGAGCCAATGAAAGGACAGGCTGAAATAAATTTTCAGTCCAAGATGATTTAGAAGGTTGGCAGGAAAGTTCTTTGGGGCCAAGGGAGAGTGGAGTATAATTCCACATGGCCATGGCAAGCATTTATTAAGCACCTGCTGTGTTTCAGGCACTATGTTAAGTACTGCTGACATTTTTCATGGCCTTTCCCCTCCAAAGGTCTTTTTATTTTTATTTTGCTGTCTTTTCTAGATCCTCACTTATTCTGAATAAATACCTATTGTAGTGTTTAAAAAGACTTGAGAGACATAGCTTCTAGATAATTTAATCATTTTATTAATGCTGCAATCATTTTAATATAATGATGATAACTTGGTCATCTCTCTCATACCAAAGACCATCATGGTGGCAGGCTCACACTTACATGCCCTTTTAAAAGAGGAATGGGTGGCAATCAATTTTGATTGGCTAACAATTAGTGGGAGAATAAATATTACAGTTAGGGGCTGAACTTGAACTTAGATTATGCCATTTACTTTTAAGTTAGCCCCAGCCTTGGGCAATCTATTAAAAAAAGTTATCTCCATCCAAAACTGAGTAACACACAATAGCTACCCCATTTGGATGGGGTCTGGATAGAAGACAGGGTTAGCTTAACCTTCAGAGACTGAGGTCTTGAAAAGAGTATAAAAGAAAAAGAGGGAAATCTTAATCTCGCCAAACCATTGCTTGTTAGTGGCAATTTTTCTCATTTTTTTCAAGATGCATTTGTTAGAAAGATTTATGAGCAACATACTTTGATATAGAGTGAGAAAGGACACCAATAAGCACTAAGGATTCCTTACAAGACAGCTCTTCAATGTAAGTTTCACGAACATTTCTAGTAATAACATTAGTATAACATTTCTAGTAATGTTAGCTATATGTCAAGTCTAAGTCATGCCTAAATTGATCAATGAACAACCATTTACAATGTATTGGACATTGTAATAAGCCATGGGGATACAAGAAAAAAGCAAAGTCTCTTCTCAAGGAGTTTATATTCTAATGGGAAAAAACATATAAATCTATAAATGCATGATTAATATTGAGTCGATACAGGTATTAAAGATTAAATGTGCCCTCAGTCCACTTCCAGGCAAGTAACTCTTCATAGTTTTTTCCTCAAAGTCTGAAGCAATGTTTTTTTTAACCATTCATAATAATGTAAATACTGGAATGTATTTTCTAATCTTTTGTTCAGAATTAGTATCTATATAAATGTGCACATGGAAAAATAAGGATACTTTACTTAGAATCTGTTTTTAACCTACTTGTTCATTTGAGCAACTCTATACTGCAAACAACCAAAAGAAAAACAATATGTAAGTGCAAAGTTCAAGAGAAAAAGCATTTGTGCTTTTTAGATTGTTTATATAATCAGATAAAATAATCTTACTTAATAATTGAATCATTTGTTTTCTATTATTTCCAGCAATTATTGATCAGTGGTTTAAATCTGCCTATCACATATAAATATATATATATATATATATACATATATATACATATATACACATACACACATACACACACATACATATATAAAACTGGCAGATTTAAACCAGTGGCCAACTGTATGTATGTATACATTCATACATATACACATGTACATACATACATATGAAAGAGGAAGAGGGGAGAAAGAAAAAACAGAGAGAGTAGAGATAAAAGAAAAAGAGGAGAGAGAAGGTAGGAAGAGAAAAGAGAAAGAGAGAGAGAGGGAGGGAAGGAGGAAGAGAGGTAGGGAGAGAAGGAGGGAAAGGGAGAGAGAAAGGGAACCTGTATCCTATAGAGAAAGTAAAAAAAAAAGTCATCACTGGAAGGCTAACCCTTGGCATGAATAATTCAATAGTTTTGAAGATAGACAACAGATAAATAACCAATAAGTCTAATGTAGCTTCATAACTCGTTTACCTTTTATGAAATTTCCTAGAAATACTCCAGAGTAGACATTTCACAAAGGAATTTGAAAATTCGTATACTTATTACTAGAAAGGAATTAATTTTTAAGTTCAAGATGTCTAAATTTGTATGCTCAGCCTTGCTACAGTATTAACTCTTTGAAACAGCTTTATCTGAATTTTTATATATCAAAGACCTTTTATTCTCTAAAGTTTTCCAGCTATGAAAAGGAATAATTTAAAAAATATTCTCTAGTTCTTTGTCAATTTGCCATGATAACAATTGATGAGTAAAAATGGTGATGGTTATAAATCTTTTTTGTTGTTGTTTCTCTCTGAAAGTTGGGCTGTTGTCAGCATGTGGCTAGCAGACCGACCATTCTGAATATGTTCATTTTTGGTCAATTTAGTCAAACAACTAGTTTGACAGCTCCCCCCATTTCAGCAAACTGCACATTTCTTTAACTGAATTGACAAAATTTCCCAGTGATTTTGGCACCCAAATGAAATCACCTTACTTCTTTCTCTATGTAATTAAAAGCTTTAAATGAGACGTCTATGTCCTCTTTGGAGAAAGATTAACTTTTTAGATCATTATATGTTGAACATTATTTCACATTTGTTTTATATTAAATGTCAATTTAAGGATAACTCTGACCAAGTACCTGTGATACATTGGAAAGAAGCCTGTTCTCTCAATAGAAGACACCAGGTCTGGTCAAGGGCCTATAGCTTTCATTTTGGCTTTTGTCCCTACCATTTAACGGAAGCTACTCTCTTCACAGTCAGCAAAGATCTCTTTATTGTCAAATAGAATGGACTTTTTTCAGTCATAATCCTTTTTTGACCTTTGTGTAAGATTTTACAGTGATGATGACTCCATTCATTTGGATACATTTTTCATGACACCATTCTCTTATATTCTTTTCTATTCATTGGATCAATCCTTGGTCTCTTTTGCAGGTTCATCAGTCATATTCAGGCCTCCTATTCATATGTGTGTACCTTAGGTCTCTGTCCTGGGCTTTGTCCTCTACTTTTGCTACTCACTTTCTTAGTGATCCTATATATTAAAGCATCTTTACGCAGAACAATGCCTGCATCAACATATCTAGTTCTTACTTACCTCTTGAGCACCAGTACCTTATTTCCAATTACTTGGTAGATACCTCTACCCAAGTATCCTATATAATCCTAGTTAGACCAGGACTTACATATTCTTAAAGTGTGGGTCTCAACCCCATGCAAGGTGGTGTAATTGAATGTGGGAGTTGCAAAATATTTGGTGATAATAAAAGATTTCTGAATGCACAATAGCCAAAAATTAATTCAAAGTCAAACACACAATGAATCTGAGGTGTTTCTGGCAGCACTCGCCCATGTTGCACTGCATAATTTCACTGCAGCTTTGGTTCTGAACACACCACATGAGCACCATGCGCTGCTACATGCCATCATGCCACACGATGCCAACAGAAGCTGCCAGAAACACTTTGGCTCAGATTCAAGACTATTGTATGTTATGAACTGCAGTGTTTTTACTGTACATACAAAGTTTTCTGCTCTTACAGAAGCATAATAGTTTAATTATGGAAAATCAAGACACTATTTTCCTACTGTCATTTCTCAGCATGCAAGTAATCATATTAGTGTATCTTCAGATTGTATTGTGTTAGAATGTTTGATTTTAAAAATTGCTGCTATCTCTTTCTTTTACAGAAACACAAGTGTTTAATTGCAACAAGAAAAGACAAAAGCCTTTTAAAAATATTTCTCCACCATGATCACTGTGTAAGTGTGAACACCAATTTTTAAAATTAAGCACAAATGCAATTTCATAAACTCAAGCTAGTATTTGAGAAATTATTAGCAATATTTATTTATATTTTAGACAAAGTACTTTTGGTTATGGATAAGTCACTAAATTTAGATAGAAGAGGTAAAACTACTGATGACAATGTGGCAGAGGTTTCACTACCAGGTTGCATTACCTAAATTGATCAGAATTGACAAGAAAATGAAAATATATCGAATAATTTTTATTGGATCATTGATGATAGGGTGGAAAAACCTCTTTGTTTAATTTGTAATGAAGTTTTGGCTACAGACAGCATGAAACCTGACAAACTAAAATGACATCTTAGTAGTAAACATGAAGAATACTTCAATAAACCCAAGGAACATTTTGAATGACTTTTAAAATCTTCAAATAAAGAAACATAATATTTTTAGAAATTTGTTACTGTCAACAAAAAGTCTTGACCTGCATCTTTAATTGCACAACGTAAAATCCCTACATGTCACAGCGGATCTCAACCTGTGGGTTATGTTCAATTTGTAACAATGAAAATACATACTGCATATCAGATAGAGTCATAACAGTAGCAAAATTACAGTTACGAAGTAGCAATGAAAATAATTTTATGATTGGGGGTCACCACAACATGAGGAACTGAATTAAAGGGTCATGGCATTAGGAAGGTTGAGAACCACTGTGATAGGAGATCTCATGTTACTTGCTGCTATTAAACTGTCAGAAATAGTTCACGGGAAAAAGCATGGGAATAAAATTCATAAAGTTCCTCTACTGAATGATACTGTTTCCAAAAGAATTTCTGAAATTAGGAATAACCAATTCCAGAAGCTTATTACCAGTCTTAAGGGCATCTACAAGTTTTCAGTTCAGTTAGATGAAATAACTAATGTTTCTAACCTGAAAAAGTTATTACTTTATGTAAGATGTTTATGAAGGAAGCAAACATGAAGAATTATTGTTTTGTCACTCTTTCAAGTGGCACACAAGAGGGGAAGATATATATATATATATATAAAGTTGATGGCTCTTTCAGAAATGAAGGTTTACAGAGGAAAAATTGCATTGGGGTCTGTACAGACAGTTCTGGTATAATGCCAGGTGAGAATGTTGGATTTATAGCAAGAGTTAAAGCAGGTGGCAATAAACATTTAAATTTTAGTCATTGCATGATCCATAGGGAGGCAATCATAGCCAAAAAATATCACCAGAGTTAGATGTTGTACTTCATGATACTATCAAAATCATTAACTTCATTAAAAACTATGCCCTTAATAGTTTTTTGTTTTCAAACTTTTGGAAAGACATGGACTCTTGACAAAAGCTTATTAGTACATGTAGAGGTAAGGTGGCTCTTAAGAGGGCAAAGTTTAAACACATTATTGAAATTGAAAGATGAAATTGTTATATTTTTGACTGAGCAGAAATCCAATTTTGTTATTTTTTCATAATAACTTATGGCTTTCAAAACTCTGTTCTTTGTTTTATTATTTTAAAAAAACCTGAGTAATTTAAACATGTCACTTCAAGGAAAAAAATTGTAACCTTTATGTCAAAAGGTGAAATGGAAAGTTTTACTTAAAAAGTTAACATATGGAAGAATACAGTAGAAAATGGTTCTTTAGAAGTGTTTACAGGTACAAATAATTTTATAATTGAAAATAACCTTCCCAAAGATTTAATTGTAAGAGCTATAATTAATCATCTGAAGTGCCTGGAGACACAGTTTCAGAAATATTTCCCATCCAATTTTGATTCTAAAAAACTAAGTTGGGTTCATAAATCATACTCAATTGAAATTTTAGAAATGTCATCTTCCATTTAAAGTTCAAGAAGAATTTCCTGAGTTACCAAGTGAGACAGGTTTAAAACTTGAGTTTCCTTAAAAACAATCATTAAAGTAATTTTGCTTGGGATTAGGACAGAATTTTCAACAATTTATGAAATGACCCTAAACATGCTCCTGCCATTTTGTACTGTGTATTTATGTGAAGCAGTAGTCTCAGCATTGATGATTATAAAATCAAAACTCAATCAACTCTGAAAAACGTTGAAGATGCTCTATGTCTTGCAGTATCAAATATTCTACCAAAATTTAATTCTTTATGTAAAAATAAACAAGTGCATCCATCTCATTAGTATGCAAATTTGCTTTTATCTTTAATAAATGGTAAAATGATATGTATATGAAAGAACTGTTTTAAAATAAATTTATGATTTATTATCGGTATATGTTTGCTTTGCATACCTATTTTATATGCCTATATACCTGGCATCACATAAAAGTTTCTTGGGTGAAAAGGGGTTGTGAATAGAAAGAGTTTAAGAAACCTGTTCTTAGGGCAGCTAGGTGGCACAGTGAATAGAACACTGGCCCTGGAGTCAGGAGGACCTGAGTTCAAATCTTGCCTCAGACATTTGACACACTTACTAGCCGTGTGACCTTGGGCAAGTCACTTAATCCCAACTGTCATGCCCTCTCCCCTCCAAAAAGCAAAAACAAACAAACAAAACCCCCAAAACCAGAAACCCTGTTCTATATAACTTCTCCTATTCTTGGCTCAATTGCTTGAGAAAGTCATCTATTATGTGCTCCCACTTCTTCATTGCTTCCAAACCCTCTGAAAGATGGTTTTCATTCTTATCATTCAGCTAAAACTATTTTCTCCAAAGTTACTTCACTGTATATGTAAAGAAATGCAGTTTTTGTTTGGCTGAAAGACTTCTGAGACAATTTGAGGTTAGAATAAGATGAATCTAAGGGAAATAAATGCTCTCTTTTTCACTGAAAGATAAATACCCTTGCTGCCTCCTATTCAGTTAAGATTCTGGGAGAAATTCCACTGATTGTTCAAAGGCAGTGGTCCAGAAGGTAAGAGGATGGTGACTTGATTGTTTAACTATTATGGAATGTTAAGCCAGAACCTTAATTTTACTATTGTGATTTTTTGACTTTGGAATTCCTACCAGTGTTACCTAAAATTGTCTTGGGGCAGAGCAATGTTAGAGGGCATGGAGAACCTATGCCATTTTCAACATCTCTCTTGAAGCCAGAAATTATTTGGAATTAAACTAATCTTAAATAAAATTATGCCAAACACAGAGTATGTCATTAAGAAATTTTTCCTAGACATACGTTAATGTGCCGCTTGTAAATTTATGACATGGATTAAATATGCTGCCTGTAATCCTGTTAGATTACCAAAGATCTCTTTTTAAAAACAAGTTTTTGGTATTTTCTGTTTCTGATATCACCATAGTTATCCCATGTATCCTTTCCTTTCCCCCTCTCAAAGAACCACACCATATGACAAAGTATTTTTTTAAGTAGAAAATATAAAAGTCATCAGAACTGATTAATACACTGAAAAAGTCTCAAAACATGTGGAATATGTAACACTTGTGAACCTCCCGCCTCCACAATGGGGTGTGGTAAAGGTGTCTTCTTATATTTGTTCAGTTGAGTCTTCCTTGAGCTTTATAATTTTGTTACATTCACTTTTGGTTTTTTTAGTGTATAATTATTCTGTTCTTTTAGACTGTTGTTGTCACTGTGTATGAAGGCAGCTCGAAGCCTCAGTGGATAGAATGCTGGGCCTAGATAGAGGAAGACCTTAGTTCAAATTTGGCCTCAGACACTTACTAGCTATGTAACTCTGGGCAAGTCACTTCATCTCTGTTTGCCTTAATCCACAAGGGAAGGAAATAGCAAATCACTCTAGTATCTTTGCCAAGAAAACAAGTTGGCCGTGCCTGAACAACTGAACAATGAATCACTGTGCATATACTCTTTCACCAGTTATCTCTTAATTGTTGAATTTAATTGATTTACCAATCCTCTATCTTTCTTTACCTCTCTGTAGCCTTTGAAATTCACTATTAATCCCTGATCAAATCCTCTTAGATGTTCTCTCTTTTCCATGTTTTCATCCTTTGCTGGATCATCATCAAGGTCCCACCTACTATTCCCCTTGGGGGGACACTGGGATTGTCCAATACTTTATGAGTACCCAAGGGTTTGTCCTTGGCACCTTCTCTTTACCCTTTATATTATCTTGCTTAGTAATTGCATCAGTTACCATGGGTTCTATTATCATCTTTGTACATGTGATTTTCTGATCTTTATATCCAACCCTAATCTCTTCCCAGAGTTCTAGTCCCAACAAATGCACCTTGGACATCTCAAATTGCATGCGCCATAAAAAACTTAATCTGTTGAAAAACCAATTAACTGAACTTTCCCCCAAAATCTTTTACTCTTTCCTAATACTTTCAAGCATATCACTAAACTCCAAATTATTCAGGCTTGCAATCTTGTCTTGGCATCGTCCTCAGTTCCTTACCTTCACCTCACGTATCTGTGGTTAAATCTTGTTTCTCCTTCCACAATATCTATCATATACATTCTCTTTTCTGTGTTCATTCAGCCATTACTCCAGTGTGTGGAGCTGAGAGTAAAATGTTAAAAGACTCGAAATATAGAAAAGGGGCAGGTTATAAAGGCTTAAAATACCAGAGTATGTTGTTTTTGGTGTTGGAGGCCTTAGAGAACCGCTGGAGTTTACTGAGTAGGGTATGTGTGTCACAGGATGGAGACTGTTTCCCAGTTTCTAGGGCCCTTCCTCTGGGCTTGCCTTCCATTTACATGATATCTATCTCATATCTATGTACTCATTTATGTGTTGCCTCCCTCATTAGAATGGGAACCTGTGGACAAAAATCATATTTTTGCCTTTCTTTATACCCCAAACTCTAGCAAATGTATGGCATATAATGAGTCATTAATAAATGTTTGTTGATTGGCACACAGTAGGTGAATAATGAATATTTGTTGATTGATTATGCCTCCTCAACATCTCCAGCATCTCCTTATTTCTATAGACATGAAGAAAGCATAAGTTCTGGATCTCATTGTCTTTTATTTAGACTGTGACGGCCTCCTAAATGTTTTCCTTAATTTACATCTCTTTCCCCTCCTATCCATCTTGTACATCTCTCATATATAACAAATAGAATTTCCTAAATCATAGGCCTGACCATGTCACTATTGGTCATGAATGGAAGGCGCTCTTTCTTCAAACAATTCTCAGAATCTCTACTTTTGTCTCAAGTGCCATCTGTAACAAAAGACTTTTCCTGAATTGTACCTCCATATTCACAGCTGTTGATGCCCTTTCACCAATGACTTATTTACTGCATATGTGCCATCATACAAACATACACACACAATTATACACATCATACTCGTATATGTGTATTTATACATATATGTATATATACACCCACAGGTTGTTTCCTCCAACAGAAAGTAAGTTCCTTGAAGGCACATGCTATTCTCTTTCGGTAGTTCTATTCTTAATGCCTAGCATATATTAGGTGCTTAATAAGTTCTTGATGATTGATTGACAAATTCCAGTGGTTCCTTCTTTTCTCTAGGAAAAAACATAAACTACTTTGCTTGCCTTTTAAAAGCCTTTTACAGTCTAGCTCCAGCCTACCTTCCCACACTGATTGTACATCACTATGTTTCAAACATTATTAGTTACAGAAAACTGCCTTACTTGCTGCTGTCCATACATAGCATTCCTTTGCTGACGCTGGAAGCCTGGAACATATTCTTTCCGCAACTCCACCTCTTAGAATTACTCTTTTCCTTTGTATACTCAAGAAGCATCTTCTACAGATTGGCCAACATGACAAAACAGGAAAATTATACATGTTGGAGAAGATGTGGAAAATTGGAACAAATGCATTGTTAGTGGAGTTGTGAACTGATTCAACCACTGAGGAGAGCAATTTGGAACTATGGCCAAAGGATTATAAAACTATGCATACCCTTTGACCCAGCAATACCGCTACTAGGTCTACATCCACAAGAGATCACAAAAAGGGAAAAGGACCCATATTACAAAAATATTTAAAGCAGCTCCTTTTGTGGTGGCAAAGAATTGGAAATTGAAGTGATGCCCATCAATTGGGGAATGGTTGAACAAGTTGTGGTATATGAATTACATGGAATACTATTGTTTCATAAGAAATGATGAGCAAGGGGTCTTCAGAAAAACCTGGAAAAACTTGAATGAACTGATACTGAGTGAAGTGAGCAGAACCAGGAAAACACTGTATACAGTAACAGCAACATTGTATGATGACCAGCTTTGAAAGATTTAGCTATTTTCAGCAATGCAATGATCTAAGACAATTCCAGAATACTCATGATGGAAAATGCTATCCTCATCTAGAGAAAGAACTATTTAGTCTGAATGCAAATAAAAACATATTATTTTTTCTCTCTCTCTTTTTTCCCCTTTCTTGTGGTTTTCCCTCTTGCTCTGATTCTTCTTTCACGACATGACTAATGTGGAAGTATTTAATATGGTTGTACACGTATAGTCCATATCAGGTTGCTTGCCATCTTGGGGAGGTGGAAAAATTTAGAACTCAAAATCTTATAAAAGCGAATGACAAAAACTAAAAATAAATTAATTTTAAAAAGAGGCATCTCCTATAGCAAGCTTATTCTTATTTAGCTCTAGCAAATTAAATTATATTCTGCTGGCTTGAAAGAGTTAATCAGTTTTCCAAAGTACCTAGTTTAATTCCAGGAAGTGACAGGAGCTGGGGAAACTCATGTTCATTATAAAGCTGTGTTTTAGTAATTGACAAAATGTCTCCAATTTTCCATGAAGGTATATCTTTTTTTTTCCTCAAAAATTTCCTGCTACATTTAGCACATCAAAAGACACATTTACTAGGGAGTCAGATACAAAAGATAATTTTCTGATTGAAGAATTTGCTTCCACAGCTCTCAGGATCATCATGAATCTTGATATTAAATGTTCTTTCTTTCTAACAAGCCATGCCAAAATCTCCCCCTCCCCTAAATTTTCATATCAAATTAAGAATGAATAATGTACTAAGAGAAACATAAAGGAATCTTACTTAACAAGCAGAGCCAAGTGGGTGGTTGGGGGAGGGGGAAGAGCCAAAGAAATCATTCAGTGAGGAGCAGAAATCTGAGTCAGGTGTAAATAGATAATACAATTGGGAACAGACTGTGCCACATCTGGCTTGGGTCATCTCTAGTTTAACTGACTTCCAATGGTATGCTTATGAACACCCACCCTCAAGTGTCTGTTTGATTTTATTTCCTCCCACATTACCATCAGCTCTTCATTTAAATAAAACCCAAGTCCTATTTCTATTCTTTGCCCCTTTTCCCCACATACTTGATGAGTTAATTGACTAAGAGAAAATATAAATGTCTTCCTGAGGCAATGGTAGCAATTATTTTGGATTGCAAGAGTGGGCTGTTCTGAAAGAGAATGAACAGTATTTGATTAAAAAAAAAAACCACCACTGACAAAAAAACCTAAAGGCTGCTTCACCTTTTCTCCCAACCAACCTGTGCTTCTTTGAAGGGTACAATCCTCACCTTTAAAAAGAGAAATGTCCTTGTAACAAACATTATACGTAATTTTGAGCTAATGTTTGGAAAGTTGGTTTCATTATCTACTTCACCCACCCAAGCACTGCCAGTCTTTTAACTTAGAAAAGTGTAATATCAGAGTCTGGCAATAATGTTCTGTTTTAAAATGGGAGTATTTTTATATCCTTCATTTAAAATTTGATGGTCAAGACTGGATTATTATTGTATAAGAACTTAGGACTCCAACTGAAGTGCTGTTTCATTAGGTTAAATAATCCTTATTGTGAGAGATAGATATAATACTCTCATATGTGTGTCCAAGGTCATAAAAACTGGACCATGACTACATAAAAACCTATGTATTTATAAGGTATAATTTACTCTGACGACCTCCTTCATATTTCTGTGATGTAGCTTAAACTCCAATGAATTCCTAATTTTCAAAAAGACACTGATAATTCTCTTGTCATAAAGGGAGACATATTTTACTTCTCTTGAAGGACAATAACAACTGCAAGGCTCACTTGGAAGAAGAATGAAATCTTTCTGTGTGGGGATTCAGTTTTAACTTCCAGGGTTCATCCCTTACACCAGAAGGCACCTGTTTATGCTGCTGACTCAGCCAGTGAATGACTTTGGGAAGCTGACTTACACAGTAAAGTTATTATTCCAAAATGAGATTCGTAAAAGTCTCATCAGCCTCCAGGCTCCTTGATACTGAAAATATGTCTTCGGAGCAATCTGAAGAAGTTGAGGGGAAACTGGCCCCTTGTGGATTTCAAAACCATGAGGAATCCTTCTCTGGCTAGGAAGTATCCCTGATGTCAATTCTGGTGTTTTCTTCCCTTGCCATTTTCTCAAAATTGGGCACGAATATTTGAACCTGGGTCTGAAATGTTAAGTATCAGATAAGGATGATTTTATAGAGTAATTCTGCATTTGCTGAGTCAAAATACACAAGATCCATAGAAGCCATTTTTTGCAAAAAAAAATTTAAAAAAAGTAGTTAAATTGTACCAAAATGACCACTCTGTGAAACTGCCCTAAGCAAACTTCAGTGAAATAGTGTAAGTGGACCATCATTATTATTACATCTAGAATCTGTCATAAGACTAGAGAAAAATAATGGCTCAATTACAAAATAAAATAGTTTTATACTGTTTTGTGAATGAGAGGAGCTATAAAACAGACAATAAATGGCATGGATGGTTGACAAGGCAGGGGGGCACCTATGGGGCAAGAATGAGAGACAATGGATCAGTGATTCTCAAAAAGTATGTCCCACAAGAGTCTTCAAGTGCCATGAACTGTGTAGAACTTAACAGTAGAAATTATATGTTCATGCATGGATTGTTTTTTCTTTCTTGTAGAGTATCCAGGATCACTCATCCTGGATATTTCAGGACATTTCAAGTGTTCCTTTACTACCTCTGAGATATTAAAAGAACCAGAAGTAGGTCTCTGGTTGGCACTGTGGTTGAATCATTTTAGCGAAGATTTACCTGAGGAATGCATAGTTAAGAGCTTGATCCACCTGAGAGGAAGGAGTGTCCACAATGATGAGATTACAGATCTTTGGAAAGTATATATATATATTTGGAAATAAGAAGATATAAAAACAAAAGAATATGGACACATGTAACATATAATTATGTAATAATGACATAAATGTAAATAATACAATGTTCCAGGATAAAGCCTAGCAGAATAAGAAACTAGGAATATTTTAAACATTTTTGCTTTTATATTATGAAAATACAAAGAAATTTGATTCATAAGTTTTAGTGGGGAAAGGAAATATGCATTCAATAATTCAAAATCATTTGGGTTTTTTAATTTGTTGGCTAAATTTTTACACACCGTTTGTGTAGACTGTGACCCTTTGGTTATTAAAAAACAAAAAAAAACCCAACAAGAATAAAATCTCAATGTATTTCTTTGAAATGATCAATTTTTGATGATTTTCTGTTATAAAGAAGCAATGTTACACAAAAATAGTATTGTTTTTATTTTTAACAATAAGAGTTTTTCTGAATTCTAGTTACCATCTCTACTGAGTAATTATTAGACTTAAGAGTTATGACGCTTAATATGAAAGAGCATAAAATCCTTTTTATTTGATGAAAAATGTTATATAGAACAAAAAAGCCCATATCATTTGCTCTCTGGAAACAATGTATGATATTAGAAGTTCCTTTACACAAATAGATATAAGTAAGTTAAGCATCAAACCTTTTGTGAGGTCTTTGGTATTACCATAAAATCTGCTTTTTTGGGGGTTTACTTGAGTTGCCTTCCATTATGTCTCACACTGCTTTACTAACATGGGGAAAGGAGGTGAAGCAGAGAGAAGTTTGACAGTAGAATGGCATATTCAAAAAGTGCCTGAGAGCTCATCTAACCCAATTCTTTCATTTTGCAGATGAAGAAACTGAGACCCATAGAGGTTCAGTGATTGCTCTAACACTGAGATAGAAATAGTAGAAGATTTAGGGTATAGAAGGCCAGAGGTAGAATCTATCTCTTTCTATTATACTGTACTGACTTCTTATTTGTGATTTCTGCTCATGTATCATCTAGCGCTCGGCAGATATCAGGTTTTAGGAATGGACTTCTTAGAATGCGTAATTCGTTTTTACTTGGCAATTGGGTATGTTTTTCTAAGGTGAGGAGGGTTGGATAAAGAAGAATAGTTTTATGGATGAGACAAAACAAGAAATTCAATATACTTATGGGTTGTTTGGTGATGTGATTTGTGTGAGTTTGTCAATAGGGGTAATCTGAATGTAGTTTCTGGAGGCAGGTACAATACTTTGTGTTATTCTTTGCTATTACTTAGGACAACAACAGAATAGGGAGCAGGGGTGACACTGGCAAATGTCAACTGAACCTATGCACACTAGATCAGTAATCTAAATGTAAACTCTTTGGGGCAGAGGGAATTTCCATGGGACATAAGATCAAGCTATTTGCCAGATGGGTAACTTTCATACTGGAAGAGTCATAATATTGAAGGATCATAAGGTCATAGACTTAGAAGGGAACGGAATTAGTATTTACTAAGCAGCTACTCTGTGTCAGGCACTGTGCTAAGTGCTTTACAAATATGATCTCATCTGATCTTCGAGCTAGAAGGGACTTCCTTTTATAGTTGAAGTTGAAGCCCAAAGATCATAGTGGAATTGCCCAAGGTCATCATGGGATTCCAATCACTGCTGTCTGACTCCAAATTTATACTCTTTCTATTACTCCATATTGTTTCTCTCACACTATAAAATGTAACATTAGTCATAGGTGTGGATAAAACTTAGAAGTAAATACAGAACAACAAAAGTAAAGGCTCTCATGTAATTAAATGGCTTGCATTGTTTAGAAAACTTTGAAGAATATCATCAGGCTATTGCATGCTACCAACAATGACTTGCAGGTGATAAGTCGCATACAAGGCATCCTTGATTAGCATGACCAATAAAAATGATGAGGTTAAAACTTCCCAGGGCAGCGAGGTGGTGCACTGAATAGAGCTCAGACCCTGGAGTCAGGAGGACCTGAGTTCAAATTTGGCCTGAGACACTTACTAGCCATGTGAGCTTGGGCAAGTCACTTAACCCCAATTGCACTGCCTTCCGCCCTCCAAAAAAGCAAACAAAACAAAACAAAACAAAAAACTTTACTAAAGTTTTCAGGACAACATATTCTTATACTATATAGGAGTCATGATGATTCTTAGAAAACTGTGAATATCTCTGTTCTCTTCATCAATTGCAAGGGCATTCAAAGTCAATATAAATCCTGGAAAAGGGCAACATTACCCAGTTGTCTAAGAACTAGAGCATAGATGCAGACAGTGGCTGTTGCAGTGTGGGAGAGGAGAGTTTCAAACCTAGCCCTGGGTTCTTTGGAGTGATTTCTCTGCTATATTTAGTTCCTGACACCTGGAGAAGGAGCCTTAACTGAAACAGAGTTCTTACATGAGTGACATCAAGGAGAGAGATGAACAGCTGGCCTCTGAAGCACGCCACTGTGCGAAAGATGACAAGTGTATACAAATTTACCTTATTTTAAGTGTGTTGGGCTTAGTGGCATAATTAGTGAGTTTCATTAGAGATCCCATTTGAATAGAATATCAGACATGCACTATCGATAAATCTTCAAAACAATATTTAAGGATTGTTGCTGGTCAGAATTTTAAAATAATTTAACCTTACAAATGACGTTGACCAAATTTAATGGACTGCATGCATTGCCTAAAAATGTCAGTGAATTCTTAGAATATTTTAATGTAATCTTAAGTCCAGCTATTACAGTACTATGAAGTCTTTAACAATGCCTAATTAGATAGAAATGTATTATGATTAAACAGCAGTTTTAGGGCCTTTGGGCCAAAGTTGTCTTTAATTTAAAAATTAAATTTTTACATTTAAATTTAGAATTAAAAAAAATTCTGCTTACCTATTATTGTACTCAACCTTATGTTGAGTGTATAGTCAGGAAGACCTGAGTTCAAGTCTGAGCTTAGATACTTAGTAGCTGTGTCACCATGGGCAAGTCACTCAACCTCAGTTTGCCTTAGTTTTCTCATCTGTAAAATGGGGATAATAATAATAGCACCTATCTCCCATGGTTGTTGTGAGGATCAAATGAGGTAATAAGTGTAAAGCCCTTCGCACCATACCTAGAATGTGGTAAGCACTATGTAAATGTTAGTTATTATTATTATTATTATCCTTACACTACATAGATTGGCTTGTTAGCTTTCCAATAAACATGCCAAAAATGAACAAGAGCTTTCACATGACAACTTCTTCCTACCTTCACATTCTGATCCCTAAATAAACATCAGAAACTGCTTTGAGTTCCTGTTGAATCACTTCTATCACTTTCAGAAATTCTAATTCTTAAAGCCATGTCTAACAAAACATTGCTGAGAGACAAACTAAAGAGGTTGTTTTTTTTTCTCTCTCAGCTTCTAGGTTATTAGAGAAGCATCACAGAAGCAGCACCTTTTGTTTTGAAAAACATTGTAAACATGAATCACAGGTACATTCCTTTTCCCTGAAAATATTCAAGCTTCCTTGAGATGCCAACAATTCAGCAAACAAGTTCAGAGAGAAGCTTATGGTTGAAGTAGAACATGAGAGAGAAGTTGGGTAGTTTGCTATGCTTCTATCACTATGAAATGCTCTTCATGTTCCTATATCTGCTTTTTTTTTTCAATAGGGTCATATTTGTCTCTAATTATAATCAATGAGGTTATGGATACGGTCTTTATGTCTGTTTCAATTTAATTCAATTGTTTTCACATTCATCAGATTTAAGGGGTCTGGTAAAGGTAACTAGAGAGGAAGAAGTACAAGAGTGAAGATCTTGGACAAAGGGCTTCATCACCATCTGCGTCACCACAGATCTAGTTTGAATGTGCACCTACCCTCTATGTGTGAGTTGCTATAATTGCCACTACTACCCTCTGCTACAAACATCTCTTGCCTTATAGATTACAATTTGTTGATGTTGTTGAGTCCTGACCAACTCTTCCTGACCCCATTTGGGGTTTTCTTGGAAAACATACAGGAGCAGTTTTCCATTTTCCTTTCCAGTTCACTTTACAGTTGAGGAAACTGAGGCAAATAGGGTTAAGTGACTTACTCATAGTCATGTAGCCAGTAAGTATCTGAGGCTGGATTTGAACACAGGTCTTTCTGTCTCAGGGCCCTCACTCAATCTACCACACCATCTAGTGAGCCAGATTAAAATCTAGTTAAAGGTAATACAGATTACATGAACGTAAAAGGACAGGCAAGACAAACAGCCACATTAGAATGGCATATTCAAAAAGTGCTTGAGAGCTCATCTAACCCAAATTTCCATCGCTTAGCTTCTCCAAATTCCCTGCTCTTAGCCCTCCTTAGCCTACTACTTTTTCAAGCATTTCTGCATTTCACAATAAAGATCATTACAGTGACCAAAAAATTTCAGGACATTGTGCTTTTTGTGGCATTCTTTTAATGTTAATTAAAATGTTACATTCCTCAGTGTGCAGGTGTGGAGATAAGTCTGGGTGCATCTCTGATTAAGGATAGTGTACCAACACATAGAAATTTTCCACCTCAGGAGATGCCCTGAAGGTCACCCGGGGAGAAAGTCCCAACTGCCAAGCCCCAAAAGTCCACTCTCTCTTAGCCGTGGCCAGTTGGTTCTGGGTACAAGGCCGCGGTCACGTGCCTAGAGACCCCCACACTTAGACAAAAAGCACATAACACTCACCAATGCAGATGTGCATCTGTTTCTATGTGTATGAACACACAAACTGGTTACAGGTCAAAAGAAATCAGTTTGTGGACGAATTAATAATACTCAAGAAATCAAATATATTTGTGATATCGACTTGAAAATTGATTGTAGTTTTGAAGACTAAAACCTTCTTATGCCTGTTTGTCCTGTGAATCTCTTATACTTATTCTCTGTTAAGTTTGTTGTAACCAACCACCTCACATTAAGGAAACCTTCCTTGATATCTCCTTTAATTTCAAGAATACCAATAGGGCATCCTGGCTATCTACCTGTAACCCCTCATCTTTACCACGTGACAAATGCATCCTTTTTTTTCTCCTGTCATTCACTTGCTTTCTTTTTTGTTCTTTCATGACATTTCTTAGTCTTATTTCACACCTATTCACATCTACCATCTACTTCTCTGTTATCCCCCCTAACAGTTTTAGTTCTTCAGAGACTGTTACATTCCATGTCTTGGTGCCATGCATGAACATTAGTGGAATCTTGGTTAAAAAATATCTTTCTATGGCAAGTTTGGGGATAAGAGTTTTGAAGTTTCCTAAAGCTAATGTGCCCCAGTGTCCTCCTGTTCAAACCTGAACCCAACTGGTTCAACTGTATTATCTGTACCAGATAAACATACTAATGAATAAACCCTATAGTTTATCCATGTGAATATATGCTATAATCAAGGTAAAGACATTCTACATCAATTTCGTCTTCCTTGTATAGTTGTGGTTTTTTTTAGTCTCAGCTGCTAACATTTCATGTTAAAACTAGATATTATGAGATTGATTTTCATCAAAATGTGTTTTATGATTGACATTATTGGAACACCAATAGCTAAGAACTAAACCATATATATGTATACGTGTGTGTATGTACACATGCATGTACATACATATAGATATGCATATATGTGTATGTAAGTGTATATATATATGTTTTGTTCTATATCAATATATATTTGTATATACAAATATATAAATTTCCCTATATAGAAATATATAAAAATCTATACAAATATATATGCATATTCTATGTAAATATATATATGTATTTAAAATAGGGTAGATTAACTAAGCTTCCACAATCTTTGATAGTTGTTTTTATATTTCTACATCACTTGATTTGTGCTCTTTGTAGGATTTCATTTGTTGCTGGGTTTTTTTTGGGGGGGGGGAGGTGATGGCGCAGGGGAGACAAGAATCAATAAAAGAGCCGGCTATCTCTTAACTGCAGAGAAGATTGGTTTAGTTCAATCTTCCTCTTCTTACAACAGTCAAGCTCAAACATCTCAGAATAAGACTTAGTGAAAGAAATACTTTGAAGAAGGTCAACAAAGAAAATGGTAGGGAGTGGTGTGTAAGCAGAAAGGTGCTCCTGAAATACAGGAAGGTGGGGGAGACATCATGAAGTAGAAGTTTGTGGTGGGAAAACAAATAAACTGAGTGAGAAAATATGAAGGAAACAATTGCTCTTAATTGATACCAAATTGATACCCGAATTTATAATGTATGTTTCCTTTTGTCAGAAGAAGCTAACTTTACACTTTTCTGAGTCTTCATTATACTGCGGGTCATTAGTACACCATCTATAATAAGTATTAAGAAAATAGAGTGGGATGGCTAGGTGGTACAGTGAATAGAGAGCACCAGCCCTGGAATCAGGAGGATCTGAATTCAGTTCCAGCCTCAGACATGTAACACTTACCAGCCATGTGATTTTGGGCAAGTTACTTAACCCCAATTGCCCTACTTTCCTCCCTCCAAAATGCAAAAAAAAAAAGTTAAATAAAATAAAATAAAATAAAATAGATTGATTTCATTATAAATAAAGCATGTCAGTTTAACACTCCCAAGGGAGAAAAATTATTAAACCCCACCTATAGCCTTTCCTCAGAAGAATGCCAGGAGGATTAACTGGAAATATGCAGGAGGAAAAAAAAACAAGCAAAAAACTATTGATGTTTTAGTTTCTCAGAGAAAAGAGCCTAGAAGTGAGGAAAGCATAAAACCAAGTTAACGTCTACACTTGTGGGTTATTCGGTTCCATTCAATTCATCATTTATTAAGTGTCTATGTGCCATGTGTTGCGTTAAGTGCTGGACAACAATAAGACCATTCCTGTCCTCCAGGAACGTGTGCTCTACTATGGGGAAGCAGTGCATACCGTGATAAATAAATGCAAAATGTAAATGTCAAATGGATGAGAATGTCCTGGACTTGCCTAGATTATGGGATTTAGTATTTTCCCATTGTTTCCTGAGGTAAGGAAACATGATGGTTTAGGGCTGGGGCAAGAGAGAGTCCCTTAAAGAGGAGAAAGAACATGGGAGGAAGAAAAAGGTGGTACATTTTTCCGTAGACATATGGGAGCCATCAGCAAGAGCCATGAATGAAAAATATGAATTTTCTTTCATAAATCATACAATACTGGAGAGGATAAAAGTCTTAAAGGCAAGTGGCAAGGTAGAAGACTATTTTTAATCATAAGCACATTCAAGTGACTGAAGTGATGAAGAAAAAAAAGATACTGAGGAACTGTCAATTCTTATTCTACACCAGAGCCCCAATTTCAATTTCATGGATACAACTGTCACTTAGATGTGGCCGACCCCATTCTATGAATTTCTTTTGTTCTTGGCATGAGGGTACAGAGGAACTCTGGGAGGAACACAGGAAACAGTGACTTTTTTAAGGCTATAGCTAATTTGGAGGATTTTCTCTAACTGTAGGTATAATCTTTTTTTAAATTGTTTAATTTTAATTTATTTTCTTGATTACATCATTCATTTCCAGTTTTGAGTTACAAATTTTCTCGCCTTCTTTCCCCTACCCATAAGCCCAAAACAGTGATCCCACCGTGAAGCCCTCCCACAATCTGTTACCTTTTATGTCTTTCTCCAACACCCCTCTAACTTTCTAGTAGGGCAGGGAGGGTCTCCCTACCCCCGTCCCTGAATGTCTTATTTCCCAGTTGCATTTTATTGTATAGCTTTAATTTCTAGATTCTTGCAATTCCTCCCTTGGCACCCACTCCCACTGGAAGGAACAGCAATTCAATAGAGGCT
>CM053594.1:178429950-178445406 GCA_028646575.1 Pseudocheirus occidentalis | reverse complement strand
ATCCACTCCAGCATATTTCAGTGATCACTTTCTTCCTTTATAGCCTCCTTTCCTCATTCTGTACAAAACAGTGCCTACTATCCCTCCCTTAGATTCAGTCCTTCCAGTTCAGTTTCCAGAGATTGTTCTCTTTAAAGCAGAAATTCTTAACATTTTTCTCCCTGTTTCATGTATGCCTCTGGTAGTCTGGTGAAGCTGGATACCTTACTACATTTTTAAATCAATAAAATAAAATATATAGGATTACATAGGAAACATGCTATATTGTGGAAAAAAAGACGTAAATTTTCTCCTATTCAAGAACAAAAGAGAAAGGAACAAGTCCTTATTAAGTATCTCATTTGCATTGTTCTAAGTGCTTTACAAATTACATCTCATTTTATCCTCATAACAACCCTTGGAAATACGTGCTACTATTATCTCCATTTGATAGCTGAGGAAACTGAGTCAAACAGTGGTTAAGGCTCAGGTCAAAGAACTACTAAGCATTGGATACAGGATTTGAATTCGGCTCTTTCTGACTCTGGAATCGGTGCTCTCACCTCACTGTTTCCAAGTTTATGGGTCCTCCTGAAAACTATCCACGGACATCCTTGGTCCAAGGACCCCAGGTTAAGAATTCCTGCTTTAAAACTTCTTTTGTTGTTCAAATATCCATCTCTTGCAGTAGAACCTTTTTTTTTTCTGGTTGTTGTAACTCAGATCTGAGGACAGAAGCCTGTCTTTTTCAGTTGTGCTTCCGGATATCTTTCTTGTCCTTAGGTCTTGATAACATTTTGTGATCACTTAATACTAGTTAATAGGTAGCATTTATATACCACCTATTATGTACCAACCATTGTGCTAAGTGCTTTGCAATCATCTCATTTGAGCCTTATAACAACCCTGGGAAGGAGGTGCTATTATTATCCCCATTTTACAGGTGAGGAAACTGAGGCAGGGGGAAATTAAGTGACTCACTCTAAGTAACACAGCAAGTATTTGAGATCAGATTTGAACTCAGATATTCCTGACTCTGAGTCAAGCACTCTGTGTACTGTGCCACTTGAAAACCTCAGAAAGATTGTTGAAAACTGAGGTGGTATATGGTAAATATAAAAAAGATTTAAAAATCTACAGTTCTATTAACTCAACCAGGTAGAGCAGTGGATACAGTGCTGGGCCTGGAGTCAGAAGACTCCTCTTCTGAGTTCAAATCTGACCCCAGACACTTGTTTGCCTCAGTCTCCTCATCCATGAAAGGATCTGGAGAAGGAAATGGTGAAAAAAAAAGCAAAATCCCAGTATCTTTGTCAAGAAAATCCTAAATGGGGTCACAAAGAATAGGATACAATTGAAAAGCAACTTTAAAATGAGGGATTTGTATCATTCTGATATGAAGGCATGTTTCCTGTAGCCAACTGTAACCTTCCTGAGTAGTTAACACAGACAAAAAATAAACCTGTAAGGTTTGGTATCACACTCTTTCTTTGTACTTGAGAAAGAAATGATGCAAATCCTTGTGAAGATTACCAGCAAAGACTATTTTGTTACTGTCTATGTTTAATTTTCAGTCTATATTTAATTAATTAATAAGGAGCTAGGATCACCCCTCCCCCACTTCACCTATTTCATGCACACCCAGCATCATTCTCTCCCCTAGCTTATGCACAAATTTTGTGATCTTCTAGTTAGCAAAGTCTGTCCCATTTATTTGGAACCCTTTTTTGAAAACCCCTTTTGGGGTTTTCTTGGCAAAGACACTGTAGTAGTTTGCCATTTCCTTCTCCAGCTCATTTTATAGATGAGGAATATGTGGCAACCAGAGTTAGGTGACTTGTTCAGGGTCACACAACTTGTAAGTGTCTGAGGCCAGATTTGAACTCAGTAAGATGAGTCTTCCTGACTTCAGGCCTGGTACTCTATCTACTGCACCACCTGGTCAACCAATAAGCACTATATACAGGTTAACTATGATTATTATCATTATTACATATATATGATGACTCATTAGAGAATAAAAGTCACTAGAAATAAAGGAATAGAAAGAACCCCAAGAATTAATCTATTCCATTTCTCTGCCTCTCAGAAAATATGCTTAAATCCATTACAGAAGAGGAGGTTAGCCTTCTTTCAGTAAACTTCAAAAAATGATCTATGGATTCCTTAGTTGAAATTCTTCTTAATATTAATTTTAGAGCTGAAAATGGCTGGAGTCTGACTCTTTTAGGTTATGAAGGAGGAAGGAATCTAAAACTCAGAGATATTAAGTTACCTAATCAGAGACACATAGAGAAAGTCACTTAACCACAACTAGAAGCCAGGCTTCTCAATCCCAATACACTGAGTCACATTCACGGAGCCCAGTCAGGTGAGGTTCTTCCATGGAATAGCTAGATTGCTCTAGATACATATGGAGAAAAATTAGGGCCCAGAGGGTACCTTACCTTCTAAATACAGTACAAATAAACAAAAGCAGTCTGTCATTACTTCACTTTATTTGGATAGAGGAGCAGCAGCTCTCAAGTGAAATAATTTCAAAGCCTTCTTCATTTACTCAGATCAACTATTTCAACATCTTTTCATTATTTTCATAACTCTCTTTTCCATTTCCTTTACTTCTTTTTTTTATTTTTTTGCTTTTTTTTTTTTTTTTTTTGGAGGGCAATTGGGGTTAAGTGACTTGCCCAAGGTCACACGGCTAGGTTTTGTGTTAAGTGTCTGAGGCCGGATTTGAACTCAGGTCCTCCTGACTCCAGGGCCGGTGCTCTACTCGCTGCGCCACCTAGCCGCCCCCCATTTCCTTTACTTCTTACTGGGGTTGATAAGCCAGAAATTTTGATTTCCCTCACACTCTGGTAGAGAATCAATATATTCCTAGAATAGATGGGTATATAACTAGATCCAATCCTACAAAGGGATTTGTTATTATTGTTGACTAGTCTTTGCCTTTGTTTAATAAGTTCTTAGTAGCAAACACCTGAAGATCATGATTTTTTTCCCCTCATTGGTCTGAATTACGGCTTTGTCGCATAGAACCAACATGACCTTGTGCAAGTGACTTGATTAATCTGGGATTCAATCTGCTCATCAGTAAAATGAAAGAGTTGTATAAACCTCTAAGGTCCCTGCAGCTCCATTCCTAAGTTTCCTTGACCATATAGTTCTAAATAACTGAAAAAATACAGCATAAAGATTGTCTTTTAATTTTTTCTTGGCATTTTTCTGAAATATCACAAAAAGAACTTTCATTTAGAAGAGGTGGGATATAAATGATGCATTTCAAATTGCTGTTGGCAAAGGTCCCTTGTATCCATTAAAAATAACCAATTTCAAACACTATATTTTAGAAAATAGAACCATTCAGAAATTCTTACCACAGAGCAATGAATTTTAAACACTATTTTCCAGGCGAATAAGTAGTTGAAAGTTCCTCTCTTCTCTTGTTGGTTTTTCCTAAATAGGAGAGTGCCTCTTTTTAATAACTTTTTCTTTTTAAGCAGAAGTTGGAGATTGAAAAAAAATATAAACTAAGAAAACATTAAAGAATTAGAATCAAGGACATGAATAATAGTTTTCAAAAAACATTCAAATAAAGTCGCTGAGGATGAATTATTTGTGGATGATGAAAAAGAGATAGCATTGCTCCACATGTCAACATTATTTATTAACACAAAGCTGAACATCAGAAACAATTCTCATATCCTAATGACGTTCCCACTAATCATGACACATCATTCTTTCTTACGCAGAACAACATTTTCTAACCATTCAAGGGCCTTTACAAAGCCACATTCTCTCAAACCTCTTGGAGATTGGTTGTTAGATTCCAGAAACTATTGTAGTTATCACCTGGCCTAGTACTGGTGACTGACACATAAAATTATAGGAAGCAGACCAAAAATAGCCAATTGCTATAATATGAATCTTACACAGACATATTTCAGCATATTCACCCACTCTCTCTGCTTTGTAAAGAAGTGGAAAATAACTTAAAAATCATTAAAGTTGCAAAAAAAGAAAGTTCTCAAAGGACAATTTTTCTATGAGGGAGAAGAGAAGAGGAGGTTCAATCTTATATTGTGAACCATTTGAGAACTCCCTGGCATAGACACTCTTTCCAATGATGCCATTTCCCTATAATATGTGGTCTTAGAAAGCTACCTGAGCAATGATTAAATAACTTGCCCAGGTTGAAAGGCATTATGGCATACATATCAAAGGCAGAGCTTGAACTCAGGTCTTCATGACTTCCGTTCTGGGAGCCTAAGCTAGCTATTAAACTTGCACAGGTAAGTCAAACATTTAATTCAGTTCATTTTTTCAAGAAACTACAGAGAAAGAAGTGATAAATAGAAATATGTATAGAATAATTTTACATATTTATGTGCATGTTTATGTAGGTTTATATAGGTGTGTACGTATATACATACTTGTGTCTACTGGTAGTCATCTCTAGGGTGGGGTGGGTGAAGAAAGAAAAAGAAATTTATACATTTTGAAAGGAATAATAAGTAGTGCATAGTATATCTGACGTTTCATGTACAATCATGTTTTTTCTTGTACCATGTTATGGAAATGCTTGTTTTATTCCATTAATTAAAATAAAGTGAAAGAAGAAATTTAAAAAAGAAACTACTACGTATTCAAGACATTCTAATTCATCTGAGGAGCTAAAATTTTTTCTGCCATTCACTGAGTTGTATTCTTTCACTTCCAGCTTTATCAATGTTTGGTTTTTTTCATTACATACATTTACCAGATTACTCTCACTTTAGGAAAAGTCTCTTATAACAAGGCAAAACAATTACATAGAGTGAATAATAGGAACTTCACAAAATACATGGAATATTTCACATCTGTAGACGTCATTCTCATGTGCTTTATTGAAAAAGGATCAGAAATCTGTTTTCTTTCCCTTTATCTCCCACCACATTGGGAGAAAAAAGAAAAGAAAAAAAGCATATTTCTTATAAAAATGTGCATATTTAATCAGAACAAATTTCTTCTTTACCCTGCATCAATTCATATGTCTTTCTATATTTTTTCAAAATGTATTTTCCTCATTTCTTTCAGCACAACAATTCTATTACATCCATATACCAAAGTTTATTCAACGATTACTCAATTTTTAGGTATCTTCTTAGTTTTTAAAAATATTTTTTTGTGCCAGGAAAAGAGCTGCTTTGTGTATGTGTATATAAACATATAATATAAATAAATATGTAAACATACATACGTGTGTTAGTATGCGTTTTTCTGGGTACATAAATGATCTTTACCTTGTTCTTGATCTCTTTTAGGTATAGATGCAGCATTTGGGTCAAAGGGCACGTTTTAGTTACTTTTTGTGTGAAATTCCAAATTGTTTTCTCGAATGGTTGTACTCATTCACTGGTCTATCAACAGCACATCAATGCAACAGTTTTCCCATACAATTATCATTTTCCCTCTTAACCTCTTTGCTGGGTATGGGATAGAAATTCAGAGTTACTTTAATTTGCACTTCTCTAATTAGTAGTGATTTGGAATATTTTGTTCTTGTATCTAGAGATAATCTAGTTTTCTTTCCTTGAGAATTGTCTTTATATCTTTAGGCCACTTTATCAATTGGGGGATGATCTTTTTCTTCTGAAATTGAATCAGTTCCTTATAAAAAGTCAAAATGAGACCTTTATCAGAGAAATTTCTACAAAGATTTTCCCCAGTTAGTTTTCCTTTTAATCTTAACTTGATTTGATTTTTTGCAAACATTTTTTAATTGTGAGTTATCAAAATTATCCATTTTATTTTTTATGATTCATGAAATTGTTCCTGTCCATTGATCTAACAGGTAATTTTTTCCCCATGTTTCTCTAATTTGTTTATAGTGTGAAGTTTTATAGTTAGGTCATCTATCCCTTTGGAGCTTATCTTTACATAAGCTGTGAGGTTTTGGTTTAAATATATTTATTTCCATACTACAATTAAGTGTTCCCAAAAGGTTTTTTTTTTCCTTTTGGTCAAATAGTAAGTTCTTCAGTAACTGGAGTGTCTGTGTTTATTGAATACAAGGGTATTAGACACAATTGCTTTAGTGTGATGTTACCTAAGCTGTTCTATTGATTGATTTACCCTATCTCTTAACTAGTATTAAATTGTATTAATAACTGTTTTGTAATATAGTTTTAGATAAATTGCTGCTAGGTCCCATTCATTTGCATTTCTTTTAATTTTTTCCCCTGAGATTATTGACCTTTTTTCCCTTCACATTAATTTTAAAATATCTTTTCTGGTTTTATAAGTTCATCCTTTGGTGGTTTGATTGATATGGCACTAAGTAAGTTAATTTAGGTAGTATTTTATTTTGTACCATATTGTCTTTTACCATTAGCAATAAATATTTTTCCAATTATTTAGGTCTGTTGTTATTTCTGCAGTTATTGTAGTTATGTTTATATAATTCTTTTTCATATTTTGGAAGGTAGAGTCTGGGCAAGTCCCTTTACTCTCAGTGCTTTAGGCAACTCTGAGACTAGATGTTACAGAAGAGGTGTCAACATAGATTGGAAGGCTGCAGATTTCTCACTAGAAGCTCCTTGTATCAGTGAACTAACAGATTTAGTCCCTTTCCCTATCCTTAAGTAAAAAACAGTATGTAATACATTAGATAAAAGTATATGTAAATTTTAAAATAATACAGAAATGTTCTTCAAAAATGTTTATTTATAAGGATCTATAAAAACTGAAGCATAAATTTAATCTTAACTCAGTGAAGACATTGCTGAAAGGCACTAAGATAGTATAATTCAAGCAGATAGTTAGATCAACTAGATTTAACAAATACAGTAGCACCTACAGAGAAAATTTCACTGTGACAGTTCTCATATTCCAAGTGAAATATTAAATGATTTGTAGAGGTTCCCTGATGCAGGCTGAAAAATGAACTCAAGTTTCCTCAAAAAATTACATTCAGTGTAGGACATTTATTCAAAACATATCCCTTTTTCTTTTAAAATCTGTCAGCTGCACTTGACCACTTTAAATACCAAAAAAGATTACTGAGATTATACTGCATAACGTTTCTCAAAACAACATGATCATGTTGATTTTTTTATGTTATAGGGGGAGAGAGTACTCAACAAAGAATCAGGAAACTTGAGTCATTACTTGCTTAGCCATAAATGAGATATGAAACCAGGTTTCACAGGACAAATCACTTAAAATCTCTGGGCCTCAATTTTCTCATACGCAAAATGCAGCTGTTGGGTTAGGTGATTTATAAGGTATCTTTTAGTTTGGGAGTCCAGTAAGTATGTATATTCGGAAGAGAGATATTTCTTTTCTTTAAATTGATCTTATTTACTTTTAGTTTACAAGACTCAGTTCCACAATCACTTGAGTTTCAAATTTTCTCCTCTCCCTCTCCCCCTATCCCCCCGCCATGGTGGCATACAATCATGTATAGGATCTGGAAATACTTTCACATTGTACAATAGTCTGGTTGTATGGAAGGGTTGTAACCAATGGAGTGAACAATGGGAAAAAAAAGTAACAAAACCAAGCATGGAAAAGAACGATAGCATGTATTGCTTCAGTCTCCATTTAAACTCTGGTCTTTCAAGATCTTTCTCTAAGTGTAGATATCTCCTTTCATCCTGAGACTTGTAGAGTTTGTCTTTTAACTGTGTGTTGATGAGAAGAGTCCAGTTTATCAAGGCTGGTGGTCACACATATGATGTATGTGTGTGTGTGACTGTACACATTTTTCCTGGTTCTGCTCTTCTCACTTAGCATCAATTTGTATAAGCTTCTCCAGGTAATTATGAAGTCTATCTCCAGAAGAGAGATATTTCAATGAAGTCTAATTTCAATTCACCTGAATAAACATTTATTCAGTGTCTACAAAGTACAAGGAACTGTGCTAAACACTGGGGGTACAAAGACAAAAATGAAAAGTCCTTATCCTTGAGAAGATTATATTGTAGGAAGGCAGGAGGGATGGATGATACAATGTATACAGGGATAAGTAAATTTAAAGCAATTTGATAAAGGAGAGATTCTTGCTTAACTAACAACTGGGAGTGGGACACCCATCAGGAAAGGGAACCCATAGGAGGTAACACCTAACCTGAGACCTATATAGAGAATTATAAAATTATATTTTATAAAAAAAAGAACTATATATAGAGAAATATAAAGACACAGAGAATTTTATCTCCTTTTCAGAAGTAAGTTCACGGAGGAGGTAGAACTGCCAGCCTGGAACTTGAAGGATGGATAAACTTTTAATAGATTAAGGGGGCAAAGAAGGATGTTCCTGGTTAGCAAAGGTGGGGAGGTGTTCTTGGAACAGTCCAATAGTACAGGAGGAAAGAGGGGGAGATAAAGTTGATGGGGTAGGATGGGGCCAAGTTATTGAGGGCCTTAAGACTGAGGTAGAGAAATCTATATTCACTGAACTTGGAGTCATGGAACATGAATTCAAATCGTAGTTCTGTTGTTTCCTAACTATATGACTTTGGGGAAGTCTCTCCATCATTTTGGACCCTAATTTCCTCATTTGTAAAATATAAGGGTCAGGGACTAGATTAGATGACTAATGTCCTTTCCAGCCCTAGAGATCTGTATTCTTGTGAAATTAGGAGTATGTATTTGTCAGTCATTTGGAGCGCAATTTCCTATAATGACTTACCCCTGCCTATGGACTTGGGGTGGACTGATACAAATGAGCATATAAAACAGAAGTTTCAATTAATCTAATGCTGTAGATTTCAGAGGTCTTGGCAATGTGACTTTACTCTCCACAGGACTGCTTCTTCATCCAGCTCTATTCCCTCTCTAACAGACTTCTTTGTTTTTGAATCTATACCTTTTATCTATTTATATTAACCATTGTTGCTGTTAATTCAATTAATTGTGTTCTATTCTCTGTGACCCCATTTGGGGTTTTCTTGGCAAAGATACTGGAGCAGTTGGCCATTTCCTTCTCCAGGTCATTTTTCAGATGAGAAAACTGAGGCAAACAAGGTTAAATGACTTGCCCAGGGTCACACAGCTAGTAAGTGTCAGCAGCTGAATTTGAACTCAGCAAGATAAATTTTTATGATTCAAAGCCTAGTCCTCTATCTAGCGTACTACTCAGCTGCCCAGCTGTATGCATAATAATAATAATAATAATAATAATGCATAATATAACACTTTGGTAAATTCGCTGTTACCCCCTAAAAGTCCACATCTTACTGTAAGAATAATTTATTTCCACATCCTAGTGTAAGAACAATTTATTGGCATTTGAAGAAAACACAGGATAAACCTTGACCATGAAAGGTGAAATAAGAAATCCAATATACTTGGACATACAACATCCAATTCACTTGCATGTCATGGCATCACTTCTATGATGTCACAGTCTTCCTGGAGAATGAAGGACAAACAACAACAAAGTAAATAAATACTGTTGTGTATACTAGTCCAAGGTCCACTGACTCCTGCAGAGCTTCAAGCAAGTCACTCAATGCATTGAGCACCAGATCAATACTGTAGCAAGAAATAATCCAAAGCAGAAGAGGGAATAGAAACAAGGTACATAGTTCAACATGCTCCATTCAAATCGAATCTACTTTATTCTAACATGGGGTCTGTTCCTAAATAGTTTATTTTGTATAAACAGTCTAATTTAGATTCCTGTTGGTGCTAAAGGTGTTGTTTTAGCCAAGGACTAAGGCTAATATGTTTTCTGTCTTTTATTTCTTTATACTAGCAGTTCTGGAAGATATTTTAGCTATCAGAAATAATGTAGACTTAGCCATCTCCCAAAGGGCTATTATCTAGGAAATTTTAATAAACCATGTTTAAACTGCCATCCTTTAATACAGGGAACTTCAGGAGAATGTGTTAGTGCAGATTTCTTCCAATCATTGCTATTTAAATCACAAGGAGCTGAATAGCTTGGGGCCAGTAGTTGAGTTTACCATGTGGAAGAGGGAAGATTTCAAGAAGGAAGTAATTCCAAATTGAAGAGCTTTTCCTTCCTTCCTAAAGTAAGTGACTATGAACAACACTGTATAGACTCTAGTAGTGTGTCTTGCTATTTGCCTCTGGCTAACAGAAGGAACATAAGTAACACTTTGCAAAGGGAATAAAATTCACATTCTCAGTGGAGGAGAGGCTTAGAGAAAGTTTGGTGAAGAGATAATTATTTTTAGACCTCTAGAAACATTAAGAATGAATGTGTATCCTAAATTTCTTGAGTGATAAATTCACGGTTAAAATGCATGCAGCCCTCCAATTAAAGAAATACACACTATGCTCCCTAAAAGAATATGTATGGATACCTAATGTCAAAATCTTGTTAGAGAAGTTCTAAGATGTAGGCTTGAGGCTCCAGTCATTTCTTCTGACTGTTCCCTATTCCTGGAAGACTCATTTCTCTACTCTTTAAACAGACTTCCCTGAGGTCTTGAAGTCTCAACTAAAATCCTACCTTCTACAGGAAACCTCCCACAGCCTCTCTTAATCTTGGTACCTTCTTCCTGTTAAATATTTCCTATTTAACTTTGCTTTGTGTACATTTGTTTGCATGTTGTCCTATCCATTAGATCATAAATTCCTTGAGGGTAGAGACTGTCTTTTTTTTTTTTGGCCTTTTTTGTATTCTCAGTTCTTAGCAAAGTGCCCAATAAAAGTTTATTGATTGATTGATCTTAGTTCTAGAAGACAATTTTCTAATACCCTCTCAGGGCTAAAAGATAGATTCTATGATGTACTAATTAATGTTATTCTTGACACTTAAGACTTGAATTAGGCGTATTTTCCCATCTGCCTTGCTAATGAAACCCCACTATCCCCACCCAGAAGAGTGATCTCTAATTTGGACTATCAGAGAACACCAGAGAACACCAGGCTTGGAACCAGAAAGACTCATCTTCCCGATTTCAAATTCAGCCTCAAACACTCACTAGCTATGTGACCCTGGGCAAGTCACATAACCCTTTTTGCCTGTAACCTCTTCTGTAAAATTAGATCGAGAAGGAAATGGCAAACCATATGTGCCAAGAAAACACCAAATTGGGTCACAAAGTAGTCAGAGACGACTGAAACAACTAAACAACAATTACATGCTTTTATAGCTACCCAAGTCAATTATTTTTGTCTGGGAACTTCCCATAGGTCTGGGATATCCTGATTGTACAGTAAGTAAATCACCTTAACTACTACATCTGTTCAGTCATTTTCCGTCCGGTCCAACTCTTCATGACCTCATTTAGGATTTTCTTGGCAAAGATACTGGAGTGGTTTACCATTTCCTTCTTTATCTCATTTTACAGATGAGGAAACTGAGGCAAATGGGATTATGTCACTTGCCCAGAGTCATACAGCTAGTAAGTGTCTGAGATCAGGTTTAAGCTCAAGAAGATTAATCTTCCTGACTACAGACCCATGGTGCTCTCTACTCCACCTATCTACTACATCTAGCTGACTTTATACCATGTTTTATATCCATTCACCCCAGGGATCTTGTCATCTGCCTTGCCACACTGCTTACCCTTCCTTTCCCCTTCTCCCAGACCTTTTCATCTCCTGCCCTTATAAAAGGAATTGTATCAATGCAACTATTGTATTTGGAAAGGGTGTGATAATAATCTACCCTGGACACCACTGCCTCTATGTATTGTCTCTCCTCTTCAAATGTAAGTTCTTTTTGAGGCAGGGGCTCTCTCACTTTTGAATTTGCATTTCCAATGCCTAACCTAACCTAACAGCACATATTAGGTGTTTGAATTTTTTTCCCATTAATTCTTTACACATATAGGCACTAACAGACATGAGCCACTTTAAGTGCCAGACTTCTGACAGTCTGTATATCTGCTAGCAATTATATCTGTTTCTTAAGGACAAGACTATTTACCAAAAGTGTGAAGATGCTCATCGCAATGTTAGTTAGAGGGTGATGATCTTTTTCAGATATGGAAGTCCCTGAAGACCATTTACTAAGATATAGATGAATTAGGAATTATACTGAACAAATATAAGTGTAATGTGCTGAGTATAATAAGTAATTATGTATCTCAGGCATATTCAGTCAGCCTAGAGGTAATACTTTAATATACTATCTAAGGGAGATGTTACAGATACCCAAATTTAGCTCTGGAACCTTTACTAGGGTAAGAATCCTTTTTGGTTGAATCAAATAATCAGTTATAAACAGGGTCTGTATTACTATTTGAATCAATGAAAGCTATGAGAGAATCAGTTATGCCCTCAGCAAAATGCAAAAAGCAAGATCCTATCTCAGAACTGGAGGAAGAGATTCTCTAGGTTTCAATTTGAGAGGCTGGACCAAGTATGGTATTTCTACTAAATTTTTGAGGAACATAGGGAGGCCTGAACTGTGGCAGAAAAGGGAAATATAGAGGCATGATAAAGGTTCTGCAGGCATCTCAAAGCAGAGGACAGCAGCTGAGGGAAGTCTCAAAGAAAGGTCAGTTCTTTCTCCAGTCTCCCCTCCTGATGCCTATCTATAGACCTATGATATAATCTGCCATTTCATGACCAAAACATTTCAATTAAACTGAATTGTGCCTCAATCACAATGAGGTCATGCATTAACTGGAGTTATAAATGCAAGTTTAGGCAGAGAGCCCAACATCTGTCTAGATGTCGGGAATTTTCCTAACTAGGACCTTAGACTGAGTGTGACTGAATCCTGAATTTTTCATCTAAAATAAACTCTCTAAGGATAAAGAGGAAAAAATCAAGTGGACCTAATAAACCATTTTATTGCCTCTTAGGCTTAAAAGAGGCTAATTATTATATTAAGGTCATCCAATCAAATAAACTAATTAATGAAGACATTGAAATTTTTTTCATTATTTTTTTTCCAGAGAACTTCTAAACCAGTGGTTCTCAACTTTCCTAACGCCGCAACCCTTTAATATAGTTCCTCATGTTGTGGTGACCCCAACCATGAAATTATTTTTGTTGCTACTTCATAACTGTAATTTTGCTACTGTTATGAATCATAGTGTAAATATCTGATATACAGGATGTATTTTCATTGTTATAAAGTAAACATAGCCCACAGATTGAAAACCGCTCTAAATCTAAACTCTCGGCCAGCAGTTCTCAACCTGTGGGTCGCAAGCCCTTTGGGGGTCAAATGACCCTTTCACAGGGGTCACGGGGTCGCCTAACACCATCAGAAAACACATATTTCCAATGGTCTTAGGAACGAGATGCTGCTCCTATATCTGTCTCCAGGCGGATCCGCCCACATGCAGATATGCCCACATACGAGTATTAAAGGGTCACATTAGGAAGTCTGAGAACCAGTGCTCTAGGTTGAGTCTTAAATCTATTTCACTTTCATTAGTTACCTTTCTTCTTCACTTTTATGCCATTATACAGTTAATATTAATATCCCCTTCTCCCCCAGTCAGATAGATGGAGGAATAAAAACAAAGAGCACTAAAATGTGAACGAAGCATTGGCCACAACCTTAGGGCATACTGCAACTTGCATGATGGTTAACACAGAAAGTACCCAGCTGTCTAGGGTAGTTTGTTTTTTAAAAGAACATTATAAAGATTTATATGGAATTGTTCATTTCCCTTCCTTCTCCTTTTATTCACCCCTAACACAGCTTGTATTACAAGAGTTATGTTATAAACTTATGTTACATCCTGCCAGGAAAAACAGTTTCTTTTCTTTGGAGAAACACCTGCTGTTCCCATACCTTACATTGCCACCAATACATGAGTAGCATTGGCTTTGAAAAAACTTCTGTGCAGCCTCTAAGACAGAATTTTATATATCTGGACAAAATAAAAACAAATATGATCTAAGTAAACCCATTTAGAGTATGCATCTTTATAAATTGCACTTTTTCTATAGTCTCTCTCTCTCTCACAAACACACACACACACATTTTCACATGTATTTACGCTCTATTATAATTTTCTTTTACCCCACAGCTAGTATGCTTTATCACAATCTCTTGGAACTACCACATATGTGTAGAATATAATGTCGGAAAAATAAAGCATGATGCAACTGCAAACTTCCTCTTGCCTAAAGGTAAGATAAATTGAAATATCAAAATCAAATAGGAAAAAAGGACATGTGTGACATTAAAAAAACACCATCGTAAGTCAACTCCTATGACTATTAAGAAGGATACAACAAACAGTTCACTAAAATAAAAATATTTCTAAATTAGAGTTGCTTGTCTAGAATACTTGATAATTTAAATGAGATGGAACAATGGATAGAGTGCTGGACCTGGAGTCAGGAAGACCTGAATTCAAATCCTGCCTCAAAAACTTGCTAGATATGTGTGGTCTTAGGCAAGCATTTAGCCTCTGTGTACCTCAGTTTCTTTGTCTGAAAAATTAAGATGATAAAAGTGTGGGGGCGGAGCCAAGATGGCGGTGTAGAAGCAGCAAAACACCGCAGCTCCCGCACAACCACCCTAAAAACTCATAGAATGGTATTCTAAACAGATTTTAGAGCTCCAAAACTTTCCAAAATATAGAAACATATCTGTTGCTGCAGACAGCTCAGCGGTGGCGCTCTTCACTGCAGTCTGGGAGCCATGGAGGCAACCTGGCCGGCCAGGACCCAGGGTATTGGGGGAAGCCTTGTATATAGGAGAGCAGATCAACTGCACTGGAGGCACAGTTACCACATTTATCAGGCCAGAAGAAAAAAAAGGCTAAGAGAAAGGTCAGTGGATTTTGCTAAATTTGGGGGAGAAGAGCAGGTCCGGCCAAACTGCTCCCAGGGCAAGCAAGCAGCGGGAGGCAGCTGTGGCAGCAGGAATGGCTGAGAGAAGCAGCGGCTTCCACTGGGCTGCTTCAGAGTCCCCGGCCTGCAGAGAGCAGGGGGGATGAGGCGATCGATCAGGACCAAGGGCTCTTGCGTTGAGCAGCCTGGATCTGGATTGTGGTCTTGAGTGGTGGTCCTGGGGTGTGCTTTCAGTGAGCCAAAGGTGAGGGGGGGCTGCAGCACCCTACTAATAGGTCCGGCAGCTGTGAAGGCCCCAGTGATTTGGGACAGAGCTTTCCCCCTCCAGGAAGCAAAGTTCCACGGAGCTAAAAAACCAAGCAATTAATAGACTGGCCAACATGAGAAAAAGGAAGCAGGCTAGGGACAGCAGTAAAACTCTAGAATCCTTTTTTGTGGACAAAAAAGACCAAAGCATAGAGCAGGAGGAAGACAGCTCAGTCAGAACTCCCTCACCAAATGCTTCCAAGACACTGGAACAATGCCTACTAGCTATGGATCGACTTAGAATGGACTTTGAAAACCAAATAAGAGAAGTGGAGGATAAATTGGAAAGAGAAATGAGAATGATGCAAGAAAGTCATGAAAAGAGAATCAACAACCTGACTGAAGAAAACAATACCTTAAAGAGCAAATTAACTCAGATGTCAAAGGAGGCCCAGAAAGCCAATGAGGAGAAGAATGCCTTAAAAAGTCGAATTTGCCAGAAGG
>CM053594.1:178406032-178429450 GCA_028646575.1 Pseudocheirus occidentalis | reverse complement strand
AATTGCTGCTCCCTCCAGTGGGAGTGGGTGACAAGGGAGGAATCGAGAGAATCTACAATTTAAAGCTATACAATCAAATGCAAATGGGAAATAAGACATACAGGGACTGGGGTAGGGAGATCCTTTCTACCCTACTAGAAAGTTAGAGGGGCGTTGGAGGAGGACATAAAAGAGAACAGATTGTGGGAGGGGCTTTATGGTGGGATCACTGTTTTGGGCTTGGGGGTAGGATAAAGAAGGGGAGAAAATTTGTAACTCAAAACCTTGTGGAAATGAATGATGTAACCAAGAAAATAAATTAAAATGTAAAAAAAATTAAAAAAGATAATAAAAGCATTTCAACAAAGTTGTGACGCTAAAATGAGATATTTGTAATGTGCTTTACAAACCTTAAAGTACTGTATGAAATCCAGCTATTATTATCATATCATTATATGGATTAATTTTTTAGTAATGATGTAGATAATAACCCATCCATACTCTCTCATATTGTATTATTCTTGTCACCTCCCCTCATAAATCCTCTATGGCTGGGTTCATCCAATGTCTTAAGGGCTTTCATTTTGATCCTCTGACATCACAGTACATCAGTGGAGCAAAGGGACTCCTGTTCATCAATCATCATATCATGTGGCCTTTGTATATGATTTTCCCATCTTTTCACATCATAAGTTTTGTTTTGCACACAGCTTCTCTTGATATAAGTCAACACTGATAATCAGCACTGACATTCACCATGTGCTTCTTCATTGACCGTGGGGGTGACCTCTAGCTTTCATTCTTTAGAGAATATGTCATTCCATAACTCACAGCCACACATCCTAAGTAGAAGAACACTGATATTAAAAAGTGGGGTCTTTGTTTCAGTGAAGTTTAGGGTCATTAAACAATTTCTGAAAGGAAATCTGACCAATTTGCTTCTTTCTTTCCAATAATGAGCTAAGCCCACAAGCATTATCTGTATAAAAAAACATACTGATAAATCATCTTTCTAGGTTGTCTATTCAATTGTGTATCATTGTCTGGATAATAGATATTTTTCATTCATTTATTTTTTCCTATGTAGATGGTGAGGCTGGAATCATTTTAGTTAAGGTTCTCATTTAGGAAGTCCTTCAATATTCTAGGGTTTAATGGAATCAATGTCTCTTCAACTTTTTCCCTTGGTGCTTATCAATAGATGTTGTCATATACCAGGTTGCTTCTCTTCTTTACTTAAATATTTCTAGCAACCTGAGTTTTAACCTTGAGTATGAGTGTACACACACACACACACACACACACACACACACATGCACGCACGCACACACATACTATATCTATATCTATATCTATCTATATCTATCTATCTATCTATCTATCTATATATATGTATATATATATATATATATATATATATATATAAATTAAGAGAGAGAACCACAATTTGAATAAAGGTTAGGAATTTTCTGAACTAGGTGTTTAAGAGTCCTTGTGATTATATTCTTGACTTGTCCTCTAATATAAATCCTTTGAAACAAGACTAGAAGAAATCATCTACCTGCTAAGGTTGTGGTGAGGATTAAATGAGATCAGACATGTAAAGTGCTTAGCACAGTTCCTGATATATAACAGGCACCCTATCAATTCTTATTCCCTTTCCTTTCCCTTCATGTTGACCTGGGTGAGGAATAGCATTTTAGTTCCCTATTATACCTGGCATTACAGTAAAAATGGATAAAGCAACTGGAGAAATTTAACCCAAAGAAGAATGGACACAATGAAGGGGTGGGGACAATAGCTAAATTCAAATGTTATATTAAAGAAGGATTAGATTCACTTTATATAATGTAGCTTGACTATACAGAATCTATAGAAGGAATTAATAGGTAGGAATAAAAGCAAGTATTTGTTCACTGTCAGGAATCCTATGACAGAGCTATTTGCAAATGAATAGGATCTAACCTTCCCTTTTGGATTCCTCTACCTTCCTGTTCCTTTCTTACTCAAATCTCCCAAGAGCTATCAGATTTTTCCCCTCTGTTCTCTGAGATGCATTATATCTATCTGCCCCCAAGACATATATTCCAGGAAAATATAAGTTTCCTGATGGCAAGGACTGCCTTATTTTTAACTCTTACCCAGTCTCCAGAATGTTATCATACACATATTATATAGTTGTTAAATATGTATTGACTTTATTTGCTTGATGAATAGTGAAGAAGTGATCAATATGTTTTTGGAAACAGAGGCTGGATGACTTCTTGTCAGTGATGGTTAAAGGAATTCCTATATCAGATGGAAGACTGGACTAAATGACTTCTAAGTTACCTTGTTGTGTTAAAATTCTATGGGTACATTTTCCGATTACAGACTGAATATCAAGTACCTGATTTCCCCCCTGCCCACACCCAATTTGGTTGCTCTTAGCATATGACCTCACCTCCTACTTTAATGAGAAAACTGTGGCCATCCAAAAGAATGTACCTCAACTGTTTTCTTCTGCATTTATAATTCTCTCAGTACTTTGATGAGGTGCAGGTTTTGGGCTTTCTTTGAATCTTTGAGGTACAGGCTCCGAGAAACCCCTTGAAGTAAATCTTCCTGGTCAGGGAACCATAAAAATGAAGAGGGTTTTTTCCCAAAGAGGGTTAGGGTTGTCTGAGACCTCAAAATACCAGCATTGCTGGGTCCTGCTGAAAGAATTCGACTCAAGTCTTCTTAGCCAAAGAAAAGCAAAGTTTATTGAAAGTTCACCATTTGGGTGACTCTCAAGGAGCCAGTCTATGCTAGGTCATTCTATAGCACTCTCACAGAGCAAGTCTGTGATAGGGCATTCTATGGTGCTCTCATACCACATGGAGAGAAGATGGGATTCTATATACAGAAAGGCTGTGGGAGTAATCTAGGGGAGGAATTTGGGAAGGGTCTTCAGGAGGAGTCAGATGAGGTCAGACTCCAGTAATGAGTGATTAAGGGTGGGAAGTTGCTGAAGGCTACCTGGAGACCATCGACAATGGTGAGCCAGGCCAGTTTAAAGGTAGTAACAGGAGCATCAAGGAAGCAAAACTATTGGAACAAAGGAGGGCTAAAGACTTGGGCAGAGCCACAACTTAAGGCCTATGATGTCAGCCTTCCCTAGGAAGATTTACTTCAAGGGGTTTCTCAGAGCCCGTACCTCAAAAATTCAAGGAGAGCTCAAGGGGGCTCCTAAAACCTGCACCTCATCCCCTTGACTCTTCTTTTGTTTCTCCACAACAATCTCAGGAAAGATATTATCTATCCTCCTTCTTATAAGGCTAACACCTTTCTTTGTATCCTTAATCCTGTGCCCTCTTCTCTAGCTTTCTGTGACCTTGCTCCATTGATTTTTCCTGCACTCTCAATCATATTTAATCTATCCTTTTTTTTCTAGTGGGTTCATTTCCTCTGACTAGCAATATGTTTAGGTCTCCCCTAACATTAAAAATAAACAAACCCACAAAACCTTTTCCCTTGACCTGTCCATCCACATAATTTTAAGGTATAGTACTCTCCACTATAAAAACCCAAGTTGACAATATTACATTCAGTCTTATTCAGCTACAATTCAGTTTATCCTCTCTCTCTCCTTCTCCTTCTCTCCAAAGAAAGGTAAATTTTGATGACCGGAAGGTGCCCACTTAACCTGGGGTTTACTGGTTAGATTCCTTCCTTCCTCTGTTCCTTCCTTCGTTCCTTCGTTCCTTCGTTCCTTCGTTCCTTCGTTCCTTCGTTCCTTCCTTCCTTCCTTCCTTCCTTCCTTCCTTCCTTCCTTCCTTCCTTCCTTCTTTCCTGCCTGCCTGCCTGCCTGCCTGCCTGCCTTTCATAAAACTTTAAACCCAGTTTGTTGGGAAGCAATAGGTCCCTGCCCCACTCCAGACTTAGAGGGAATGGCAATGGCAACTGTTTCTCTTTGGAACAGCAAGCCTGAGGGTCTCCCTCTCCCAATTTGATGTTTGTTTCTTTTTTCTAATCAAAGGGAACATTCCTTGACTCAGTTTGTAAAGAGGCCTATTCACTGAATGGGCACTACCCCCCTCTCAGTGAGTAACTGCAAAGGCCTTAGCCTAAAAGGGCCAGGGTCTCCCATTGCATCCTGGGCCATGTCCAGTCATCCTGATGACCTTGCACAGCCTCCCTCACTTAAGTCAAAGTCAATTCCAAGGCAGGTCATCATTTCCCTGACACTATGGTCCTCTTGGAAAAAGAAAGACAAACAAAACAAGAAGAAGCTGCAATATTTCCTTGATATCAGCTATGATATGGACAGTAGCTATACACATTTTTTTTTTACATTTTTGTATCCCTAAGCACCTAGTACAGAGCTTTTTACATGTATGTGCTTAATGTTGATTATGTTGATTTCACATTTATTGAGCATTTTTAGTAGTATTTACATTTATGTATGAACTGGAACAGATGATCACTGAGGTCACTTCCTACTTGCCACTTCAGTGATTGAACATTTTCATATGAATAACTCTTTAGAGTCAGACAGAAAATATCCATGGGGCTTTTAAAGAGCGTGTGGGAACAAATAGTTAAGTATTGAATTGCACAATTAACTACTCAGAGAATAGTACTACTGTTTATCCTAGGGTCTAAATGTGTGTATGTGTGTGTGTGTGTGTGTGTGTGTGTGTGTGTGTGTGTGTTGCTAAGCTGATATATCTATCACTAAAATTTTTTCAATTTAGTGCTTTTTTCTTTTTTTTGTGACAGTAGAATATGGTCATTAGCAAAGAAACCTCTTAAGTTGTCACAAAATACTCTATTTGTAGAACTGAATATATTTTAGAGTTCAAAAAGTTAATTGCCTGCCTAATAATTTCTAACTTGAAATTATACTAATTATTTCCAATAATTATTTGGATTTAAGCTTATGCTCAAAAACCAACATAAAAGTGGGCATCTGAAAAACAGATTTTTCTACCCAGTTCAATTTCCACAACTTAAAAAGAGTACAGTTATCATGGAAAGGATTCAAAGGATAGCAGTCAGCATAAAAATTCTTGAATGATTCTTGAGAATACAAAGCTACAACTTTTGGTTAAGGATTACTATACATAGTGAAAGAAATTATATGTTTTAGAACTTTCTATCTCTAAATATGTTGTTATTGTATTTTCATGGATAGATTAGTAATGACAATTCTTAGAGACAGACAGATACACACACACACATATACACATACACATAACTTTTTCCCCCACTGGAGATAAGTAGATCTAATCAGTATTTGTACATTTAAATTTCAATAGTTTATACACAGATATACTCTCTTAGATAAAGTTAAATAATGAGGGTTCTAAACCAAAGCAGCTTGTGGGACAAGTTGCTATCACAGAAGATCACTGACCCTATTCTCTGTCTTTGTAGAACAGAGGGAAATGGGCTTACATGACCCTAAATAGAATTTCTTAGCCCTTCATGCAGTCAACAATCATTTAGATTTCTACTACATAGGAGTCCTAGTCCTCAGAGAGCTTTTTGCCTGCAGGGTAAGGTGGGAGACAATGTGCATAAAAATAATGCATGGGAAAAGAGTATTTAATAAACACTTTCTATATGCTGGGGATACAAATTAAGAAGTAAGAGTGCCTGCTGCAGTCGAGGAGCTCACATTCTTATGAGGGAGACAACACATAGGGAACATTTTAGCTGCAGGTCAGATAGAAAAATCCAAAGGCTCTTAAGGTACAGCAGCAAAGCTGAATACACCTGAAAATGCCTGAAAAAGGTATTTCTCAACTATCTGAAAAAATTGACTTGCTGGATTGCTGCTTTTCCCAAGAGATTTTGCTCCATTTCAAATGAATGAAACATTTATTAAATATTATATGTTATGCATTTCATTATTAAGACTTAACCCTCTGTATACACATTTCTTTTTACTTTTTTTGTATCCCTAAGCACCTATTACAGAACTTCTTTGTTTTTGTTTCTACTCATTTTTTATCATTACCTTGTGAACTCCTTGAGGGCATGTACTATCTTTGCCTTTCATGTGTACCAGTTATTTACACACAGTAAGCACTTAATAAATGCTTGGTGTCTTGGGGAAAAAAAGATAAAGCATCAGCTTTAATGTCATTTTCCCAGATAAAATCCTATCAGTTCCAGATGTTGAACCATTTCACACTGTCAAGGCTGTGGTGGCAAGAACTCTCTTCTCTGTAGCAGTAACACCTGTAGGAGTAGGGTCAGGCTGCATCTCCACTGGGCTGCTTTCTAAGAAGATGGCCACATAGGCTGTAAGGGGAGTGTGGCTGTTCCTGATTTTCTAGGGTTTAGTGCCTGGAGCTATTTGTATCAGCCTCTGATGCTAGTAAAGGGAGGGGTGTTGACTTGTTTGGCACATGCTGCCTTCTGTGTCTCACTCAGGGTATCTTGCTGCTTTGGTGAGGTTGGTCTGTCTACCTAGTATGTGGCAGTCAGTTTGCCACCAAACCGTTGGTGGGGATGGCTGAATGCTTCTCTATAGCAGTTGCATCTCCAGAAGATAACCATATGGGCGGGCTGGAAGCAGAATTGGTCTGGAGGGTACTGCTATTCAGCATTCTGATGCCAACCTGCCTGTGTGTAGCAGATGGTCAGGAGTTGCTACTGCTGGTGGTAAGGAAGGTAGACTCTCTCTCTACAATAATTTCTATGCTTGGTGATGACTGTGGAGGCCCAGTTAGAAACAGGTGTATTGCTACACTTAAGGCTCCTGAACTATCTCTATAAAGATCTAAGGGGGAAATGAACAGCAAGGAGGTAGGGATCATTATCATCTGACCAGCTTGGCCCACAATGCCTCTCTCAGAGTGCCCCACTACTTCAGAAAAATATATACAAATACACACACAAGGTAAATGTGAAGTAATATGCGAAGGACTCAAACAACAGGGTTTTTTTGGGAGATGAGGAAAGGCCTCTTGAAGCAAATGGTACTTGAGCTGACCATAGGGATTGTAAGAGGCAGAGTAAGGAGTTCATTCCAGAAACTGGTGGTAGATTCTTTGATCAAGAAAAAAAACACCACCTTACTAACAATCAGAACTGTCCAAAAGCAGAATGTGATGCCTTACAAGGTACTAGAGTCTTGCTTCATCAGAGGTCTTCAGGCAAAGACTGGATATCAAGTTATCTGGGAGGCTGTGGAAGGAATTCTTGGTGGGTTGGACTAAATGTCTCTGAGGGCTCTTTCCACTTAGAGATTCTGTGTAAAGTGGAACAGAGAAGGAGGAAACAGCCTCCCAGGTGTGGGCAACTATAATTCTTCACTGAAACCATAGAGACAGGAAGCAGGTATGGAGGCTCCTAAAGAGTAATGGTCCCCACTGAATAGTCAGAAGCAGGATGCAAGGCCAAATAGGATTAGAATTACTGGAATAATAAGCAACAGGGTAATATTAAAGCCTTTGTCTAAGTCAGTCCAATTCAGAATTCTGGGACAGGCAGCAGGCAAAGTCTTTCAAATTGGTTACACTCTGAGCACAAAGAATGTCATAGTATAATGATAGTGATTAATAAAACCTATTGTGCTTTCAAGTTTACATTTTTCCTCATGTAATACCTTTCCCCATCCCATACAGCTTTGGGAGTGGATGGGACTTAGAGCTATAATGGAAGAAATAGTACAGGGGGTGAGGAGGGAGCACTTTGGTGGGCATTATGCAATACACCTGGGGATAAAGCAGAGCTTTGTAGGTGCGTGAGAAGGAAGAGACCTATGGAGAGGCAGCAGAGTATAGAACATTAGCCTTGGAGTCACAAGGACCTGGGTTCAAATTCTGCATCACAATTACTAGTTGTGTGACCCTGGGCAAATCACCTAACTTCTCTCAGTTTCAGTTTCCTCATAACAGCAGCCACTTTACTGAGTTTTTGTGAAGATCCAATAAGATAAAAGCACTTTATAGACCTCAAAGCACTATGTAAATACCAGCTGACATCCCATCCATGGTAGTCTTCCTGTTCTGTGGAACACAGCCAAAAAGGAGAGAAATTATTATTAAGGAAAACAGCTAAGTAGCACAATGGAGTGCCAGGCCTGGAGCCTGGAGGAAAGACTCATCTTTCTGAGTTCAAATCTGGCTCCAGACACTTACTAGCTGTGTGACCCTGGGCAAGTCACATAACCCTATCTGCCTCAGTTTCCTCATCTGTAAAATACACTGGAGAAGGGTACGAAAAACCACTCCAGTATCTTCACCAATAAAACCCCAGATGGGATCACAAAGAGTTGGCCATGACTGAGAAACAATTAAAAAAAAGTGGTGGCACACTCTTCACAGGGAAGTACAGGATCGTAGACTTGAGGTCAGCTATTTGACTTAGGTTGAGAAAGTGACCTAATCTCTTTACACTTCCATTTTCTTATCTGTTCAACTGAAGAAAGCATGAACTGGTTGATATTTAAGGTCCCCTCCTGCTCCAACATACTATTTTCCTATGATTCTGTGAGATCTTAAGAGAAGAACTAACGTTCATCCATCCATCAGGAATGATTTAGGAGAAGCTATTTTGGAATCAGAAGGGTAAATCATTGAACACCTCTAGGTTCTTTTCCACCTCTGTTTCAATCACACAAATTGTAAAAATGCTTACATTTAAGTAGCAATTGAAGCTTTAAAAAATTAGTTGTTAATATAAAATAAGATTTACATTCAGTTTAATTCAACAAGAATTATTAGAGCCTAATGTGTGAGAAGGCTACTTCTCTAGGCACTGGGGATGTGATGATATAAAAGGGCATAGTGCCTGCCTGCTTTAAAAGAAGTTATTTTCTACTAATCAAATAGGAAGGGAATGATAAACATATGGCTAAATACAGTACAAAGAAATGGTGGTGGAAGTTAAGGAAAGATACAGATTAAATGCTCTCAGAAAATTTGAGAAGGGAAGGCTGGGAAAGAAAAGGAAAGCTGCCCAAAGAAGCTGAGTCTAGAAGAAGGGAAAGGTTTCTGATAGGTGTAGGAGAGAAGGGAGCACATTCATATATGCAAGGTAGTCTTTGAAAATGCCCAGAGGCAGGAGACAGCATGTCATACTCAGGTAAAAGCTAGCTCATTATAATTGGAACACAGAGGACTTTAAATATGTCAGAACTCACAGTATGGTTGCCTTCAGTTCACTGGAGAAGGGGGTAGACCTAATCACGAGTGATAAATAGTGTATAGTTCATGACCTTAGCAGAAAAACAAACAAAAAGGAATATGTGTTTGAATCATATTCTAATCTAGAGATCCAACAGAGTAACTATTAAGTAGTTCTGAAACTAAATATAAAAAACATACAAGTATAATAAATATAATAATGAGGGTATGGTTCATGAAATATGATATAAATCCAGAAGCAACAGGTTTAAATCTGGAGGCAATCCACACTGGACAATGTCTAGAGCAGCAGTTCTCAACATGTGGGTCATGACCCCTTTGGGGGTTACCTAAGACCATGGGAAATCCCATGGTCTTAGGAAATGAGACACCATTTCTCTATCCGTTTCCATGCGGGTCCACCCACATGCAGATATGCCCACATATGAGTATTAAAGGGTTCAGGCATTAGGAAGGTTGAGAACCACTGGTCTAGAGAACACCACAGAGTCCCAGGGCATGGGTTGTTTTTTTCTATCACACACAAATTAAGTCTAAAATAGCATCTTTTATGACTGCACAAAAGACATCCCCCCAATCCATTAAATGTAAGGTAATATTGGATATGAACTGAGCCTGATGACTGACAAACATTCTGATATAAACAGCTTACTTCATGAAACACTCAATGGAATATTTGGATAATACGTGCTTTTTTCATCACAGTTTTCAAGTATTTATTTACTTAATTAGGCTTCTTAACATATACACTATGTTATAATGATGGAAATTGTATAGAAATCTAAGGTTAATCTTCCACTACTTTATAAGATATTCTCACTATACTTCATTGATGCATTTTCTTTTCTAGAGTAGATTCCACTCTCCTGGTAAGTACCTTTAAAAGTCTCTGAGTTAGCAGGATCCAATGATAAACTAGAAAAGATCTTTTATAATTCTGTACTGGGAATTGGGAGACTGTGATTCACTAACGAGCTATCTATCATGTGAACTTTGGCAATTCATTTCCTTGTCTGAGTCACAGTTTCCTCATTCATTAAAAAAAAAAAAAAGATGATTGGAATAGAGTTCAGGATTGGGGAGCCTGTGACTTCGAGGCCACACTTGAGGACCTGGAAGGTCACATGTGGTCTAAAGATTGCAGGTTCCCCAACCCTGGAAAAGATAATATCCAAGCTGCTTTCAGGTCTATAGTTGCTTGATTCCATGATAAATCCATGTTGCCAAGATAAAGATTTGCTCCCTTGTAAAAGAGCAAACTGAGTAACAAGTGTACTACCATGCATTCTCAAAAGTGTATACAAGTAATCTTTTAGAAAAAATGAACAGATTTTTCGAGGCAACTGAAATCCAGCTTATAAGCCTAGAATAGTAAAACCCTATTATAGTGTTTGGCTCTAATCTTGATTCAGTCCTACTATGGGTCAAATCATGCTTCCCAGATATGTAACCCTGTATGGTATCTCTTTCTCCCTAAAAGGGAGGCAGCATCATATAGTGAATAAAGCATGGAGTCAGGAAGACTTGGGCTTGAATCCACCTTTGATACTTGCTATTTATGGGACCATAAGAAAATTTCTTTAGTTTTTGGAGCTTCATCTATTAAATGATCAGAATTATACCTTAGAAAGTTGTTGTGAAGTTCAAATGAGAAAAAAGTGTGTTTATGTATATATATGTATGTTTAGCATGTTTATACACATATGTAATTGGTATATATGTGGAGAGCTTATATATTTCTCAGTCATGCATGTCATCTTTTTAAAAACTGGCCATATTTTGGGTATAAGGACTTCATCCAAAATGCAGAAAATGAGAAATTCCAAAATTATAATTTACAGATCACAATGACTTCTTTTTAAAAAAAATAATAAATAGCCTTATAAGAAAAAAATTAAAATTAATTTGACTGAATAATTTAATCCTAAAGCATTGATAAGTCAAAGAATAAATCATTAAAATAATAGAAAATGTCATTAAAGATTATGACAATAATGATATAACATACTAAAATTTATTGGGTGCAGTTAAAGCAGTCATTAGAGAAAAATTTGCATCTCTAAATGCTTTCAGAGGCAGTTAGTTGGCTTAGTATATAGACTGCTAGACCTGAAGTCAGGAAACCCTGAATTTAAATCTGACTTTGGATACTTACTATCTATGTGACCCTGGGCAAATCACTTAACCTTTATGTGCCTCTGTTTCCTCAACATACAATGAGGATAATAACAGGACCGACTACACAGAGTTGTTGAGATAATATTTGTAAACAGCTTAGCATAATGCCTGGCACATAGTTGGTATTACACTCTCTCCCTTTCATCAACAAAAGAGAGAAAGAACAAATCAGTGAATTGGGAATACAACTAAAAGCAACCTAGAAAACACAGCAAATCAACCCTTCCCACAATTAAACAAAAAAGAAATTATTTAGAGAAACCTAAAGAATCAACTAAAACATTATAAAAATAAATTATTAGAAAATAGAGATATATCCTCTATATTATTAAAAAAACTAGAAGGAAGAAATAGAGAAATTCCCCTTAAATTAACTAAAATGTATTAAAGCTTAGAAGTCTACTAGCCAAGACACACACATGAAAATAAATCTAACTACAAAACTCCATAAATAGAAATCAAGACAGAACTAAATAGAGAAATGTTAATTGTTCAGGGACATGTCTGCTAATATAATAAAAATAACAGTACTACTTATATCAACGTACTCATTTAGTGCGGCACTGATCAAGTCATCAAAGGATTATTTTATAGAGATGATGATGAAAATGAAATTTATCTGGAAGAATAAAGTTCAGGAATCTTAAGGGAAATAAAGCAGGGGAGAAAATAGAGGACTTAGAAGTACTAGATCTTATAGTATCCTACAAAGCAATGGTGATCAAACCAATTTTATACTAGTTAAAAAACAGAAATTAATCAATGGAACAGGTTGGGGAATACAACATATAGAAGCAGACAAGCACATGGCATAATATTCAATAAGCCCAGAGTCTAGTCTCAAGATAATGGTCAAATAACTTAGTATTTGACAGAAATTGTTAGTTGCATTATGAAATGCAAAATGGATAATTTTGATCACATTAAATTAAAAAAAGTTTTGTATAAACAAATCAAGCAACCAAGATTAGAAGGGAAGCAGAAAGCTGGGAAACAATTTTTACAGGCAATGTCTCTGATAAAAGGCCCCATTTCTAAAATATATAGGGAAATGTCAAAACTATAAGAATATAAGTCATTCCCCAATTAATAAATGGTCAAAGGACATGAAGAGTCAGTTTTATAAATCACTATTTATTAGAAAATAAATTAAAGAATTTATTAGAGAATAAATTAAAACAACTCTGAGGTATTACATTCCACCTATCAGATTGTCTAACATGAAAAAACAGGAAAATGATAAATATTGGAGATGTTGGATTGGAAAACTAATTCATTGTTGGTGTTGTGAACTGATTCAACCATTTTGGAGAGCAATTGGGAACTATGCCAAAGGGCTATAAAACTGTGCGTACCCTTTGACCCAGCAATATCACTTCTAGGTCTGTATCTCAAAGACATCATAAAAAAGGGAAAAAGGACCCACACATACAAACACATTTTGGATTTTGAAGTCTAAAAGATATCCATCAATTGGTGAATGACCGAACAAGTTGTGGCATATGAACATAATGGAATATTATTGTGCTATAAGAAATGATGAGGAGGAAGACTTCAGAAAAACCTGGAAAACTTGCATGAACTGATGCTGAGTGAAGTGAGCAGAACTAGAAGAAGACTGTACATAGTAACAGCAAAATTATGTGATGACTGACTTTGTTAGACTTATCTCTTCTAAGTAGTGAAATGATGTAAGACAATTTCAAAAGGCTCATGTTGGAAACGCTACCCATATCCAGAGAAAGAACTGTGGAATCTGAATGCAGATTGAATCACACTATTTTCTCTTTTTTTGGTTGTTTTTTAATTTATTTTTCTTTTTCATAGACTTTACCTTTTGTTCTGATTCTTCTTTCGCAACACGACTAATGTGGAAATATATTTAATATGATCATTAAAAAAAAACCCTGATAGTTACACAAAAAGCAATCTGGCAGAAATTGGTGAACCAAAATCTCACATCACAGAACAAGATGAGCTACATATGGGCATGTGATTTAGATATAAAATGTCTTAGAAGTAAGTTATAGGAGCAATGAAGAAATTACCTTGCACATCTATGGACAGATAAGTTGTCAACCAAATAAGGAACAGAGAGGATCAAAGAAAATTAAGTGGATTATTTTGATTATATAATATTTTTTAAAAAATCACACCAAAAATTGACACATTTAAAATGTAAAGGTAACTGGGAAAATATTTTTAGTAACTTTCTCTGATACTGGTATTATGTCCAAGATATGAATAAATGAATAAAGTAGTTTTAAGGGCTTATTAAGTATTAAGCACTGAGAACATAAATATAAAAATAATTCAGGCTCAGCTTTTAAGGAGCTCACATTTTAATGGGGGAGAAAGCACATATGGTAGGTTTCAGATTCAAGTCAGATCAAAAAGTCCCTAATCCTTAGAGTACAGTGACAAAGCAGATGGTAATTTCCCTTCAAATGATGTATAAGGAAGATAAATAATAAACTGACTAAAACTGATTACTATAAGAGTCATTCTTGATAGCTTTCAAAGTAAGAACTTGAGTCTATAAACTAGCAAATGAAAAATATTTAAGATCACTAATAATTAGAAAAATTTAAATTAAAGTAACTCTGAGGTTCCATCTAACACTCATCAGATTGACAAAGTAGACAAAAGAGAGAAATGACAAATGTTGAAGGGGCTGCAAGAAAACAGACCCACTAATGTACTTTTGGTGGAACTGTGAATTGGTAATCCATTCTTGAATTGAGAATTCAAGAATGCTTCTTGAAAGCATTTTGAAACTATGGCCAGAAATTTTCCAAACTACACATATGATTTGACCTACTTATACCAGTCTTTGGCCTATAACCCAGAGAGAAGAAAATCTTAATAATTGTGATCAATACAATAACAAGAAATATTTATTGTAAATTATCTGCTTGATGGATTTCAAAAGCATAAGGAATCAATCTTTTTATTTTTTAAAATATGGAATCAATAGGGAATTAGCTTTCCTGGAAAATGCATACATGCATACATGTATACATACATACATACATATGTGTGTGTGTGTGTGTGTTAGGATTCAGTTTTCTTCCTCTTCAACTACCTTTGATGTGTGTGTGGGTGGACGCTGAGAGGGAGAAAGAAGTTGCTTTTTAATTGAAAAACATTGAGAAATATCATTCTTCTTCTTGTGTCCCTGTCTCTACATAGCTGAATTCCTGCCTTTGCATCTGGATCCCTGACACTTGCAGTTGGATCTCACTTAGATGAACTTCCCTGATGATTTAGAACTCTGGATGATCCCTGTTCTCATATCTTTGTTTTTTGAGGTTTCTGGTGCTTGGACCTCAGCTTTGGCTCAGATTCTACCTATCTTTTCCTTTGGTTTGATATCATGGTCTCATATCCACTTTCTAAATTAATATACCCATTTGCTAGTCTTGACATTAACAGTCCCCTGGTTGTGTCTTTATATCCATCATGTTCTACCCAGCTGCTCCTGATTTCTTACTTCATCCCTACCCTGTGACTCTCTGATTGGAGGGTGGGACCGTGAGCTCTAAACCTCAATTTAACAAGAGAGCTCAGCTCAGATATCTGCTCATTTTTCATCTGGCTACACTGCTTTGGGACTTCTCTGACTGCCTTCATCATTCCAAGACTTCAGATACCTTTATCCCTTGTCCTCTCTTTCTTTTGTGGGTTGCCTTCCCTTATTAAATTGTAAGCTCCTTGAGGGCAGGTATTGTCCCTTTTTGGATTTGTACCTCTAGCATCTAGCACCATATCTGGCACATCAAAATGAAGACAATGAGACCCAGAGACTCAGTGATTTGCCAGTGAGAGAACTGATTTCTTCTTTTATGTTAACAACCAACTATTAAATTAAGATAAAGGTCTCCACACTTTATTTCCTCATTCAGGAACCAGCTCTTGCAGGTCAGTCAGTATCTGAAGGACATTGCTGATAGATGAGATTGCCCAAATCCTCTGTGTATATGCCTGCAATCTTGGGACGGGGTGTACCCAATTAGAAGATCTTACAAAAGAGATCACTTTAGATGAGTTCTTGCCTTTAGGAAATAAGTCTCTGTCATTGGAACCTTCCATTAGAATTTAGGGTTACCCAGTTTATGAAGGAGAAAACCAATCAGAGTGGTCTGGGTAGAGAGACATGAATTATCCAGCTTGCTGGAGGTGCCTGAATCTCATGATCAAGTCATGTTCTTAGCAAGAGGAAGACTCTTAGTTGACCTTATCATTAATATATCCAATCCATTTTCTACAGGTATTTAAGCATTCAGGGAATCTACATAGGGGAGAGTTCTTTGGTTATTTACCATCAATAAATTGAATATTTGTTAGGCCAAATAAAAAACATTGCTTATTAATTACACAGAGATTCTGTCTCTCAGACTTTTTATTCAGTTCACCCAAGTTCACAGAAGTCATAAGTGGTAGGACTAGGATTTGAACTTCTCTGTCTCCAAATGTAGGGCTCCTCCCATTATGCATACTGCATACTTGTCCTTTCATTCACTCAACAAGACAGGGAAGACTCAGATAAGGAGGCAGAGTGGAATTAGAGAAGCCAGTGAGGCTTCTCAAAGATTTTAAGAGGTACACTGGCTGCTAATAATAGCCTCAGGCAAGATTTCAAAATGGGAAGTTTGTATTAGTTCCTTCTGACCTCCTTTTCTGAACCCTTGTTCAGAAAATTGCTCTGATTCCTAAGAAAGCAGTGTGCTTATGCTCTCCTCTGATGTTTCAAATCCCTCCATTCCATGTTTGCCTAGCCCAAACAATTTGCTTATTCTTTGAGAATGGCTACTAATGACAATTAAATGAAAGGAAAGGAATAATTTGGACTGTTGGAGCTCTATCCTCATTCCAAGTCACTAGCTACAACCCACTTCTAGAACCTTGCTAAGTAATGCTCCCTCAGATGATATGCATGTAGTTAGTGACAGCAGCCAGATCAATAATAGGCGTAGAAAGAATTTCATTATATCAACCCAAAGAGTAAGCCAGAGGAACATGCAATTAGGCAGAAACAAAATAGGTCAAAATACAGACTTGACTAAAGAGTTTTGCTTTGTTGTTTGTTCTGGGTGACTGAGTGCGGATATAGGTCTAATTCACAAAACAGCTGAAAGGATCCTACAACTATGGGCTAGAATTGTCAAAAAGAGCCGTGTGTGACCTCTTATGGAAAGGGAAGTACTACAGTAGCTGCAATTCAGTGGAGAACCAGGAGGTGGCAATATCACAGTGAAGACCTAGTAGATGGAGACAGGAGAGAAAAGAAGCTACTAGATGACACCAGAAGCTCATCGAAGAAAGTAATAAACATTTTGACAGATGGCATCACCAAATAACAATCACTCATTTGGAGAGCAACAACCAGTCATTCTGGAAGCAGAGAGGTGTTCCCGTTGGGACATAGTTTTAGGAACTTGATATTGTTTTAGTTATCCATATTCCCTACATGTGTTCTCTCTTACTCTTTTTTTGTGTTCACTGAACATGTGTGTATGATCATGGAAATGAAGGATACCTCTGAAGACAAATAGTTAAACAAATATCTAAGATAACCCTAAGTGCCTAAAGTTATTTTCTGCCAAAGTAAACATTTTGGGTGATACTGACATTCATTCAACTCTAAGTGACCCAAGGGCTTAGAAACCTCACCCACTGATTCTCTTCTTCCTTCCTGGTAGCTGCCCATTGGCTATATCACTTCTTATTTCCAGCTCAGAAAAAGGAGAATGTGCAGAAGTCTGAAAAATGGAACTAAAATTCCTTTTACTGTAACTGCACTTTAACATGAGAAACAGGTTGGTTGGGGGAGAGAATGAGAATCATGTCTAAAATGAAATTGGGGAATTGTGTATTTTGCTCATGTCTCTGACCATTGCAATAATCTAGTCAACGGTATTTTGGAAGACCCAAATCTCTGTGATGTTCTTAACATACTTTCTGAAATCATTATGCTAAGATAATAGTATTTTACAAATAGAACTACCTATGATTTTGTTCTCACAAGACAGTTACATCGATTGATATTTTTGTTGCTGGCTACATTTTATCACTGAGACCTAAGGCACAAACCCCACAATGAATCTGATATTTCAGTCTTCTGCTGTCCTAATGCTCTGATTAATTCTATGAAACACCTCCAGTCTATTTTCCTAATCTCTAGGTCTCCTAATTTATACCAGAGATGGATAGGCTACCAGTAGGGAATTTTAAGGATTACTTTCGATTTATCTTTTTCTTGCAAAAACATTTTACTGATCACTGAATTTCTTCCATAAAACCTTTGTAGTTACATTGTCTGTTTTAGCCTTATCTGGAAGCAGATTCCCCTGGAATCCTTTTAAAACACACACACACACACACACACATCCACATTCAACACTTTTGTTTCCATACTTTATTTCTATAGTTTATTTTATAAACTAAACTGTGAGAAATTACTAGGTAAGATTGTTTTGTATACTGTCAAGATCTGTCATGCTATGATAGTACTAATATATGTCTTTGTGAATTTCATAGAAACTCACACTTTGATCTTGATCCTGTTCCTCAGTGTTTGGTTCAAAATGAAAGTGATTTCAGGTGGCAGAGGGAAATTATTCTATGTGTACAAAGAATAGGAGGGGGTGAGAGGGAGGGTGGGAGGAAGGAAGGAAGGAAAGAAGGAAGCTAGTGGACTTGGAATGGGGATAGAGCTCCAACAGTCCAAAGAAGGAAAGAAGGAAAAAAGGAAGAAAGAAAGAAGAGAAAAAGAGAGAAAGAAAGGAAGAAAGAAAGAAAGAAGAGAAAAAGAGAGAAAGAAAAAGTTTAAAAACTAGAAAAAAGAAAGAAAAGACATCTACAAAAAGATTCCCCAGCTTTCTTTGGGCCATTCAACATCACCACAGGAATATTGATGCTAAAAAAATGGCACTTGTTTAATACAGAAGTTTGAGGTTATTAAACACTTTGTGTGATTTCCTAAAGATAATCCAACCTGTTTTCAGAGGTTTCAACCTTTTTAGTTCTTGCTGCAGCATATTGCCAGTCCTCAGCACCTGTCCAAGATTTATGGGGCAGTACATTCAACTAAATATCATAGTGTGGAAAAGAGACAGTCAATTCCTGTGTGGAATATTAGACTGAATTCTTTTAAATGATTATAGATCCATGTCCAAAAGGGTACCCTCCTAATAAAATCCTATACTGCAAAAGGAACATTTCACATTTTGTTTAATAAAGCTACTCAGGTCCCCAAAGGGACATTTAAAGAGCTCAAGTTCTACTATGACCCCAGATTTTCCAGGATAATACAGATGATCAGTACTCCAAATTGCTTTAGAAGATGATAGATATATTTCCACCAAACTAGAAAAAAATGGCTACTATTTTAATCTTAGTTACTCAAAATGAGTTGCAAATATAATTTCAAAGGATCTGCTTATAGTACATGCTCTGATAAACTAGGCCTTACAAAATTGAATTGGTAAATATGTACAAGCACATAAATTCACCTTAAAGTGGACTCATCATTTTCCATTCCAATTCATGTCAAATAATATATTTCTCCTAGATTCAGAACTGAGACTGCAAAACATATTTAAGCCAGCAGCTAAATGCTTTGATTCTGAAAATAAAAAAAATAATTTTTCATGAAAATCTTAACTATATTTGTCCATATAGAACTGCTGAAATTATATCCTCAGGAAAAGAGAATTTATGTTTCTCTGAAGAAATTATACAACATGTGGTGAGCACAATAAGGGTATAGCACTTTGTACACATAGAATAATTTCCCTCTGCCACCTGAAATCAGTTTCATTTTGAACCAAACTCTGAGGAACAGAATCAAGATCAAAGTGTGAGTTTCTCTGAAATATAATTTATAAAACAATTAGGAACAAGTCATGGCATACTCTTTAAAATATTTTTTCAAAACTTTACATATTTCTCAAAGCATTCAGACACTGGGTTAAAGTTTTTCATTTAAAAAAAATGTTTTTGAGATCAGAAAAGGTCTTTATTCTTTCTCGTGAGAAAGGACTTGGCCTCTGTCACTCAAATGACATCTGCCAGGGAGAGAGCAACAGGTAGAAGCAAACCTATGGTTATATAAACTTATGTTTTTTTTTTAATTTTTGCCTTATTTTTTTAAATAAACATTTGTTAATTTTTATTTTACATCATTGATTTCCACAAGATTTTGAGGTACAAATTTTCTCCCTATCTTTCCCCTACCCAAAACAGTCATCCCACTGTCTACCCCCTCCCCCAATCTGCACTCTCCTATATCCTCCCCCATCATCCCTCTGACTTGCTGGTAGAGCAAGATGGATCTCCATACCCCAGTGCCTGTATATCTTATTTCCCAGTTGTATGTAAATAGTAATTATACACACACGTATTTAACATATGATTTTAGAACTTTAATTCTAGATTCTTTCTCTTCCTCCCTTGTCACCCACCCCCACTGGAAAGAGAAGCAATTCAATTCAATATAGGCCCTACATGTGTAGTTATGCAGAACATCTCCACGATGGACATATTATGTAACACCGATGATATTTCTCTCCTTTCTATCCTGGATCTATTTTCCAGGTCAGTGGTTTTTTCAAGGAGATATTTCACACTGCCTTCCATTTTTTCATTTGTTTGGATCTGTTTAATAGTATCTTGATTTTTCATAAAGTCATTTGCTTTCATTTGCTCCACTCTAATTCTGAAGGAATTATTTTCCTCAGAGAGCTTTTGAGATTCTTTTTCCATCTTGCAATTTTGACTTTTTAAGGCTTTCTTCTCCTCATTGGCTTTTTGGGCCTCTTTTGCCTTTTGAATTAGTCTGTTTTTTTTAAGGTGTTATTTTCTTCAGTCAGGTTGTTAACTCTTTTTTCATGATTTTCTTGCATTATTCTCATTTCTCTTTCCAGTTTTTCCTGCACTTCTCTTATTTGGTTTCCAAAATCCTTCTTAAGCTCCTCTATGGTTTATTTTTCTTGGAAGCTTTTGGTGTGGGAGTTCTGACTATGTTGTCTTCCTCCCATGCCATGCTTTGATCCTTTTTGTCTCCAAAAAAGGAATCTTAAGTTATATTGATGAGCTTGTTTTGCTTCCTTTGCCTGCTCATGTTGCCAGGCAGTTGCTTGACTTTTGGGTTCAGTAGATCTCTGCTTTCAGAGGGGAGAGCTCTATCTCAGAAGGTTGGGGTTTTCACAGCTACCAGAACTATTAGGAGGCTGCAGTCTCTGCAGCCCCCACCAGCTTCGGCTCACTGAAAATGCACCTCAGGACTACCACCCAAGACCATGATCCCGATCCAGGCAGCTCAAATGAAGAACACTTAGACTCTGAATGATTGCCTGGCCCCACCCTTCAATCTGCAGACCTTGAGCTTTTGAAGCAGCCACATGGAGGTGGCTGCAGGGCTGCTGCTTCAGACTGCTTCTAGCTCTGGAGGCAGTTGGTTGAACCCTCTCCCTAAAATTTAGCTGTGTTCCACTGACCTTTTCCTTTTTACTTTGGCTTTTATGGGTTGGTAATTCTGGAAACCACTACATCTGCTGGTGATCTGCATTCCTGAAAGCTTCAGCCACAACTCATCCTGGATGCCCTGGGGCTAAAATGGTATGGGGCTGGGCTCTGCTCCCAGTTTGCTGGGATGAGCCCTTTCTGTCTGCTGACTGCCTTCAGTGGGAGCTTTGTTTCTCTGTCATTTTATGAGTTCTGCAGCTCTAAAATTTGTTTAGAGTAATATTTTATAGGTATTTGAGGTGGTTATGGGGGGAGCCATGGAGTTACCCTGTTTCGATGTTAATGTTTTTTTTTATTATAGCCACTTCTGCTATCATGTAACATATATGTTCCTGAAAAACCACCAGACTATGCAAAATCAAGCAATAAAAACCACAGGGCTCATAGTTAAAATGGAATTTAGGTCATAACATTGCAAAACTTCATCAGTGACACATGAAAAAAGAAACCTAATAAAAACGGCAGCACAATTTTGTACATTAAGTGATTAAGAATTTAACACTACAATCAGTAGTTGCAGTGTCCATGGCCTTGGGCTGCTGCTCACCCTGTTCTCTGGTTTCCTCAAGGCACAAATTACCAGTGGGACAGGGAGGTTTCAGTGAGTCACAGATCCAGGGACAGGGGGCCTCAGATGTGTTGGGAGGGGAAGGAGAGGATAGAGGCAGACTAGTCTTCCTAAGGCCACAGTTCCAACTGCACCAGAAGATAGACAATATATACGCTATTTTATCTTGAAGAATACTTGAAGGGTGACAGAAGGATTATAGCTTATAAATTATTGTGGGGTGTGTGATCTTTGCTGTTTCTCCCAGATGAAATTATGCAGAAGAAAACACAAAATTCAAGTTAATGTGCAAATCATTTCTTAATATACCAATTGCATTGGAACAAATTCACATTTTCAAAACAAGTATTAAAGCAGTACTGAGTGTACTTATGTTCTTAATTATGCATTCCTCATCAAGTTTTAAACTGGTGGATACAATTTGGATAACTATTGATTTATATTTTGAAATGTAGCAAGGCTGAGTTCAGTTCCCTCAAACTTTTCATATTAAATTGTATACTTTTTATTCTTCCAAGTGAATGTTGTCATTTCTGTGTCCAAACCTGTAAATTTATAATTTTTACTATATTGACATGAAACAATACTGAGTAATAACTATTTCTCCCCTTATTTAAGTAAAAAAGTTATTTTCAGCCATATTTATACAAATCTTTTGCATGTGTTGATTATTTTATAGTTATTTTGCATATAATTTCTCTTACTATTATTTTGTCCTGGTTCTTCTTAGTAATAAAAAAAGCTGATGATCTGAGGATTTAGTTTGTATCCTATTACCTTGTTAATGCTATTAATCTTTTTTTTCCCCTGTGCTGTGCTTGGTTTCTGGAATTTTCAAAGTACATTATCTTGCTGCCTACAGATGAGTGTAATTTTATCTCATCTTTACTGATTTTTAAATATTTGATTTTCTTGTCTTACTCCTATAGGTATTATTTCTAGGACTATACCAAATAATAGTTTAAGAGAACGCTTCCTTGCTTTATCACTTTTTGTACCATGAAATATTCCAGTATTTCTCTGTTACAAACAATGGCTGACTTTGGTTTTAAATAGATACTTTCATAATATTAAAAAAAGATTGAACCATGACTACACTTTTTCTAGTTTTAATAGAAGTGAGTGATTGGTTCAGGCTTTTTTATGAATATATTAACATAGTCACATGATTTAAAAATATTTTTCTGTTTATATGATTAATTATGCTAGTTGTTTTGCTAATTGTGAACCATCCTTTCTTCTCTGAAATGAATTCATCTTAATTAGAGTGAAGAATTATTTCCTTGCTATATTTCTATAGTGTCCTTGCAAGGATTCTTTTCTCTTTATTTTTTACATCAATACCAGTGAGATTGTTCTATGATAAAATTTAGATTTAGTCAAAAGACTACACTTAAGTATCTACAAGGCCCCATGTGGTGTCAAGGCCACAGGTTCCCCACCTCTGGCTGCTCTTTCTCCTTGGTTTTCTGTATCATAACTTTACCTATTAGAGAGAATTTGTGGGGGTGGAGCCAAGATGGTGGCGTAGAAGCAGCAAAGCACCACAGCTCCCACACAAACACGCTAAAAACTCATAAAATGGGACTCTAAACAGATTTTAAAGCTCCAAAACTCTCCAAAAGACAGAAAGCACATCTGTTGCTACAGGCAGCTCAGCAGGTGGGGCTCTTCGTAGCAGTCTGGGAGCTGTTGCCAAAACCCCGGCTGGCTCAGGCCCCATGGCATCGAGCGGGGAGCCGCGTCTATAGGACAGCAGATCCGCTGCACTGGAGGCACAGCTACCACATTTATCAGGCCACAAGGGAAAAAAAAGGCTAAGAAAGGTCAGTGGATTTTGCTAACTTGGGAGGAGAAGAGCGGGTCCGGCCAAACTGCTCCCAGGGCAAGGAAGCAGCAGGAGGCAGCTGTGGCAGCAGGAATGGCTGAGAGAAGCAGCAGCTTCCACTGGGCTGCTTCAGAGCCCTCGGCCTGCAGATAGCAGGGGAGCTGAGGCGATTGATCAGGGCCAAGGGCTCTTGCGTTGAGCGGCCTGGATCT